>OU611753.1:3865426-3867926 GCA_914767535.2 Dunaliella primolecta | reverse complement strand
CGGTACTGTGTACTAGAAAATTTGAACCATGACTGCTGACCTCAGCCTTCCCCTGCCTTCCAAGACCTTTTTTTGTTTTTTAGCAGTGGCTCTTGAATTCCATGCTCTGTCTGCAAAGATGTGTGGTGGGTCTGTCGTGGGTGAGGGCAGATTCATTCAATGGAGAGAAACCGAATGGGGCATCTCACTTCTGCATCTTGCTCAATGTATTCCCCCCGTTACACTTTGCAGCTGTTGGAGAAGAAGTTCCAGTCCAGGTCCTCGGACGTCAAGGCGTTGCGCAACATGCTGTACATCGTCTCCGAGGTGTGAAACAAGAGGTTCAGACGAATAGGTTGACCTCTGCCTGGGGGTGCCTATCATCTGTGTGAAAGCTGATGGTGCATGCGTGGCTCCTGGGAAGAAAAGGACAAATGTACACTCTGTCTACCTCCTCCGTCTGTCTTTATGTTCAATTCATGTTGTAGCAAAACGCGCTGTTCATTGTCTCCGAGGTGCAAAAGCTGTGGTGCATGCGTGGCTCCCCGTTACAATCAAAATCTTGCTGACATCCATGCTTATCATTTGTTCGGCGGCACGGGTGCAGTTCTACCATAATTGGGTGCTGATTAGCTTTTGCTGCTAGACTGAGGACCTAACCCTTTGTCAGGCCAGATGGACCTCATCTTGGGTGGAAGCAGGTGCAGGGTCTGATAAGCTCCTCATTGGCTTGTGAGCCTCACTCTTCATATGTCTCCTTGTAACCCATCAGGGTTTGATAGCCTCCTCAATTGTTTTAAAATCTCACATCTCATGTGTCTCATTTTCATCCACCTTTTGTTTTTAAAATCCCACTCCTAGTGCATCTCATTGTCGTCCATCAGGGCCTGATAAGCTCCTCAGTGGTTTTAAGTCTTGCTTATTGTGTGTCTCACTGTCATCCACCACTGTACTGTGCTGTAGGCCATCCAGCTGAGCGCTTCATTCGTCAAGGTCTGAGAAGCTCCTCATCGGATTTTGATTTTCTCTTCTCAATGCCCCCTACCACTGTTCTGTGCTGCAGATCATTCAGCTGAGCGCGCAGCAGCTTGGGTCCAAAGACAAATATAGTGAGTGAAGATTTCGCTCAATGATTCTTATGAACGATAGAGATATGCTGGTGCATTGCTCGTGACGGAACAAGGACAGACAATGGGATGCAATGCCGAAGTACAACCACGCAAGGGCGTGGAAAATGACAGAAGAAGACAAAGTTGCCGATATAAGTGCTTTTAGCCTGCTTTTTTGCATGCCCACAAAAAATATGGTTGCTGTTGCATACAATGTGCAGGGGAGAGACTTCAGCCATTCACCTTGAAGCTCCTGCAGGGCCTCATGGGGTCCACATTCACGGTAAGCATTTACGGTAGGCAGTCGTTGATTGATTGAGCATTAACGGTTAGCAGACAATGATTAAGCAATTTGATTGATTGATTGAGCGATTGAGCATCCACAGTAAGCAGCCATTGATGTTGTGAATTTCACGTTCCATTCCATGTGACTCATTATTCATTCACGGTAAGCAGTTATTAATACCCTCTGAGTTTCACACCATTTTGATCTCCTCACTATTTAGAACACTCCTTGCTTGCACTGCAAGTTGCTGCACCATGCAAACACTGGGCAGCACTGCACGTACTCATGAAGCACGCTCATGACCTTCAGGGCGCAGTTGTCATTTGCATGCTATCCAGTGTCGATTTGCAACGCTTTGTCCCATTGGAGAAATAAGCGTAGTTTTTGATTGGAGCTCCTTTTTGGCGTCAGTGTGTTTATGGAGATGAGCATAGCATGTTTGCAAGAGCGCTTCAGGGGGACTTTAGTGTCACTTGAGCCAAGCGATTGAAAGATGAAAGATAGGTGAAAGGTATGCACCTTGAAGTGAGCGCTCTGCATCAGAAGTACCATATTGCAGCTGTGCTGGAGTGCAGGCCTTGTCTAGGAGGACAGATCTAGCACCCTCTTTGCTGATACTCAGGTTTGTGCTGCTGCTGAACCCTGGATGCATGGACGCAATGGATGCATGGATGCATGGATGCAATCAAAGAAGAGGGGAAAGGGACGGAGCGCTGCAAGTGACAAGTCTATTGTTGCCTTCAGGAAATTGCCAATCACGCGCAAGCATACAGCACGCACACTCGTCTACCTCTCATTGATAAAAACGCAGTGCAGGTCCATATTGCATGTCTAGGGCTGGCCAATTCCACATGTATGCACACTTTTCATGTTTGCTCAATGTGCACTGTCGCTTAACACCCTCCTGAGGAGGTCGTCACGCAGGAGGGTGGTCGCTCGGCGCCCTCCTCAACTGGTGCTCACACAGAAACACGCACACGCAACACACACATTCAAACACACACACACACACAGACACACACACACACATTCAAACACGCTGACATATGCCCATGCACCCCAGGACCATGCCAAGCGCATCCTGGCACTCTGGCGCAAGAAGAACCTGTACCCCGAGGGCACGCTG
>OU611753.1:3455426-3860426 GCA_914767535.2 Dunaliella primolecta | reverse complement strand
CTTCTGGAATCAATGTGCATAGGTCATAATGTTGGGTGTCAGCCCTGTCTCCTTGCATGCAAGATCATGTGCTACATGGTTGCCCTGATCGTCATCTGTGACCAAAGTCTTTTTTGCAATGTTCCTGATCATCATCTGTGACCAAAGTCTTTTTTGCAATGTTCCTGTGCGACGGAGGGTAACGTCGCCTGCTGCAGGATTGCTGTAAGTATGGGGCAACTGCTGCTTGTGGCATCCCCTTGCTCACTAGGGACGAATGCTGCTTCTGGTGTTCCTGAGCCAGCTAGGATTCCCGGTTGGTGCAGGCAAGCCTGTTGTGTTTGATGCACCCTGGTTTGTTGCTTGTATCTGCTCCGAATTTGCTTAAAAAGAGAAGAAACCCACGCAGACACTACAGGCATTCTGTGTGGCTGGATTGCTTCCAGCTGGCCTAACACCTCCAATCATGCTGCCTCCGCTCTCCTTCGCAACACACACACACACACATGCGCGCGTGCATGCACGCATGCATTCATGTGCGTACACACATAAACACATGCACGCACATGCACACACTATGAGGCATTAAATATGTAATAATGCAGGTGCTATACCACAAGAAAATGATGGAAGCCAGGATGGCCAACAGCTGCCTTGCCCGCCGCCTCCCCCGCCTCAAGAGGATGAAGAGTACGACCCGTTCAGCTCATAAAAGCGTAGCAGGGATGGGGTGGTCTTAGAGACGGATTTCAGGGCGTGCAAAGATCCAAGGCAAGGTTCTGCGCACTCTACATTTGATCGAATGCCTTGTCAACCCAGCACAGGATGAAAGAGCGAGCGCTGGACATTTATATGGGGCTGCAAGCGTGCTTTTTTTTTTAAAGCGGAGGAGTGAATGGGTGTTGAGCGCGAGCAAGGTTGCTGGGAAGCGCTCATTGCTTCCTTTTACATGCCATGAACGGGATGGTTTGATATGTTTCAAGAGTTGTCCTTTGAGACAAGCACTGGTGTGCTGAAGAAGGCTGTGGCCTTTAGCTTCAGAAGCACATATTGGGATGCATGTCTTCAATTTGTTGGCTGGCTGACTGTGCCAGACTCTGCCCCGTCAAAGGTCTGGAACTCCAGTCTTTTAGGTTCCCAATCAATGCCGGGTTTCTTTCCTTATCTGCCTGACCTGCTCTGCAGTCTAATGCTGTGGTGGGTTTTAAGGTGTTTTTGTTTATGTTCTTGGCGTTGCAGTGTTACATTGCCTGCACAAATCTATTTCTCTCCCTACTCGAACAAGAATGTTTCTTTCACCAGACAGGTCTGTTGACTGTGATCAATTTAATTCGAAGCGCAAAAAAGTTCACCTGTGGCGCCTCTTATCACCCTTGACAAGATCCTTTGAGGCTTACCTTTCATTGAGGTGAAAGAATGCAGAGAGGAGAGCACCTTGCGCCTTGAAGAGGTAAACTCGTTCGCATCCTTTAGACTCCTTACAGGGTATCTTACTGCATTGCAAGTGTGTAAGAACACAGACCTTTTGAAGCGAGGGAATTCCTTTGCTTTGTGTTGCTAGTAATCTGTGCCAGTCATCACATTCGTCTCAGCTGCCATTTATAAGGGACACATTGTCGTTAGGTTGTGTGTAGCGGACAGATGATGAGCATTGTCGCCACCTTACAAGGGTTTCAGCCCAATGTTCCCTTCAAAGCAAAGGTTTCATAGCTGTACCTCTTATGAGGGCAGCTTAGCCGAAGCAGAAAGCTGCTGGTAGCCAAACCAAACTGACCCAGAACAGGTACTTAAAAATATAAACCCTTATCTCAAGCTCCTTTTCTGCACGTCTACTGTCATGCATGGTTCATAAGAGTAGCCGCAAAGCCTGATATGTGCACAAGCAAGTGCAAGACGGCAGTTGCATGATATTGCCTTAAGCATTCAACAGTTATTGCATCCCCATATACCATGAGAGATCTGCTTTGTACACAGCTTGGCTCTTAATAAAATCTCGCAAGCAGGCTAGCAGTCGCGCTTCTTGTCTGATCAGACAAGGCTTCGGAAGGCCTTATCCTTGTAAACCTAAATCAAATCTCGTACTCACGTATACCTCTTTAGGTGTGGGTGGGGTCATCTACAGTCCTCACACATTACAGCCTATCGAAAAACTAGGTCTTGAGTCAGACTCTTGACGTGTATCAAGCCACCAAGCTTGCTTCGGCATTTCATGCTCATTCTGTCCAGTAAGCTTATAAACTTGCTAGGGCCAGGTGTGCCCTTGAGAAGGCGCATAAGATTAGTAACCTTCAGCCCGAATCTCTGGCTGATCGGTTGCTGAAGGCTTCTACCAGCTCTCGTTATCAAGGGTTACAAGGGAAAAAGGCCTCAGTCAAGACGTTTGACTGCTAGCCTCGGTATCAAGATCAAGGTGATACAGGTTACTGGTACTACCTGTAAAGCAGACTCGTAGTAAAGCTAGCTGCAGTGTTCACTTCGTTGTATTCGATCTGGGCAGCCTATAGTCATAGGGAGTTTGTTGTTGATCTGAGAAAAAGGCTGCAAGGTGTGTGGAATGTTGATGCCTTGGCAGAACATGGTGAACACATGAACAAATTAGCCAAGTATCATCACTGGATGGCACTTCCTATGAGACCCTTGTCTGCTCATGGCACGCCCTTTCCTGTCCCTAGGTATTTGCATCTTTGATTTAGGCAAGCGCACGCTGAGAAACATAGCACGCTTTTGTTTACATGCTCACACTTTAAGAGTTGAGACATCACTTTGGCAGGAGCACACATCAGCTTGTGATAGGTGTGACCAAGGAGAACTTCAAGATGAAGCATGCTGTGTTCCTTTGTTCTTGCGCTTCTGTGTATTCTCTTCGAAGGACTTATGCACAGTTTTTTTCTGACTTCCCCTCTTCACATAGAATTGTCTGGACAATTCAGGCACTTTCTACTATTCTCAAGCTAGCTCTGAGGATGTTATTCATTTCTTGCACAAGCAAACTAATGAGACTTATCGTTTTATTTCCGACTCGATCGGATCTCATGGATATTTTTTGTGCAGTTGGAACAGTTGAGCAGACCGAGCAGCCAAACTACCTGGCTGAAGGTCAAACCCCATTGTAACTCATTGTAAAGTCATGGATATTCTGGTATGGCTGGCACAGTTGGGCAGGCCGAGCAGCCAAACTACCTGGCTGAGGGTCAAATCCTATTGCAACCTTGTTAAGCTGACCTTTCCATTTCCTTCCTGGACAGGTTGAATGCAGTGAAGAAGCTGTCACTGAGTTGTAACTCAGCAGCTTGGATGTCATGATGCTTCAGGGTGCGTTTGAAGCTCTTGCAAAGTTTGCAGCGAAATGCGTGTTCAGAAGCATGCACAAAGAAAGCAGTCTTGACACCACTTGAGCTGTCAAGTCATAATTAATTACCTGGAGAAAACGGGACCAGTGCCTACAGCCTACAAAAACGAGTGCCCATGATACGCTCCGGAGTGCCTAGGGCCTCCTCGACTGCCCTTTCAGCAGCCAACTGGAGGAGTCATGCACACAGGATCCTGAATCAGACACACCCACCCCCAGTCCCTGCATCACTCCTAATCAGACAGAGCCTTGACCACCTCTTCCTGCTCGTTCAGCTGTGCCACTTCCAAGGCCGTCTTGCCGTCCATGTTCTTTGCAGTGCGGTCTGCTTTGCTGCAGGTGGGAGAAGCATGACAGCAGCCTTCCAGTGTCAGAACAGCATCCAGGCAGCAGCAATGCAAGAGCTCTGCATGTGGATTCCTAAGTTGTGCAGGTGTGCCAAGTGGTAGGTTACACATATATGCAATGAGCATGAGGATGTATGGTGTGCATGATCCTGTGCATGATATCTTCAGGTCCCAAACACCGATCACGGCCTAGGCTGGCACATTTTTTTAAAGTCCTCTGAGCATAGAAGCGAGTACGGCTTTTGCGAGGTCTCAAAGTAATCACAGCCTTCTTGTGTACATTAAGCTTACGTTAAGCACATGTTTCCTCAGGGTGTTCGGGCTTTCACCCCTCACTTTTCCCCTCCCTCCGTCTCCAAGGGCCACTGCCTTCTCAGTGCCCCCGCTCTAAGCAGCTCACTTCTGAACAAACAGTCTTCAAGGCCACGGAGAGGGCAAGAGCCCCTAAGAGCCGCCCCTAGGAGGGAGGACCAATTTGAGACCTCATGAAGAATGGACTTCTTTCTTTTGAAAGACCAAAGGGAAGATCCATTACTTACACAGTGTGTGTGTGTATGTGTGTGCATATAGGGTTGGCATATACACACTAAGTTGTGTATTTGTAAAAACCTGAGCATCCTTGTGCATTTCAGTGTCGACCTGGACCACTGCATTCACCTGCACACCACCACGCACCACACCACATCCACCTGCACACCACATGCCATCCACACCACACACCACACATCCACACTGCATCATCAGCCACTGTAGACCTATTGGCTAAACAGAGCATATTCCTTTTCTGAAAACAGGCTTGGCCAGCCAACTAATCTTCTGTGACACCTCCATGAGATGACATGGACGTCAGGCAAAATCAGCAAAGCTGCAACACAGGCAGACTGTTGCACTCGCAGCTCATGGAGATGCTTGGTATCACGATACGACATGCCTGACGCCAAGGAAACACCTCTCCATCACAGGCTCGTGGCTGGTGCAACGTTTTGTAGGACCAGTGGTGATTGCGAGGTCCGAGGAAACAGGACCGGTGGTCATTGAGTGGGCAAAGGACAGTGGTCATCAAATTGTAGACACAGCCTTGGATGCGTGGACCTTGCTGGTAAAAACATGGGTTGCATCTGGCACACGGCCGACCCCTGCCAAGCCCATCACAGACGCAGCTTCACAGATGCCTGTCACAGCAAAGCCCATCATAGACACTGCCAGGGCCATCACAAACACTGCTTATTCGTGCACAAATATGGAGCCCACCACAGGCACTGCTGCACAACTGCCGAGCCTGTCGCAGACACTGCTGCACAACTGCCTGCAAACACACCAACCGCACCTCTGCACTAAGAGCTTGCACGCCTCTGCCTGGCCATATCCTGCCGCGTAGTGCAGCGCGGTGTTCTTGTTGTTGTCCACCGCGTCCAACTTGGCCTTGGCCTCAATCAGCACCTGTTGTTGGCAGAGTCATGCAGCGGGGTGGTCTGGAACACATGTGCTGTGCGTAATGCAAAGTGCAGTGTGCTGTTCTGGCTGTTGTACGCTGCAATCAAAGTGGCCTTGGCCTCAATTAGGACAGCCACAGATACGAGGGGGTGCAATCCTTGGTTTTGCATAAATATGAAGGAGTTGTGACAGCCCGAATTGCGAGTCACACTTGTTGTTGACCACGAGGCACAGAGGAGGTTGCAACCAGAGTGGCCTTGGCCTCAGCAACAGAACAGCACTTGTTGCTGACCACGAGGCACAGAGGAGGTTGCAACCAAAGTGGCCTTGGCCTCAGCAATAGTATAGCACTTGTTGTTGACCACGAGGCACAGAGGAGGTTATGAAGGGTTTTCCACTGGTATTAATCTCATCACCATGGTGAGCATTGGCGCAGCAGAGCAGGTCAGGCATCGTTGCGTTTGACACGCAACCAGCTTGCTTGGTTGCGAGCAGAACACAAGCACCCCCTCTCGAGGGAGCTGCAGGCCCAGCACAGCTTACATGATTTGTACCACCACCAGCAGCACCACCACCACCACCACAAGGGACACAGCAACCATCACAACCACCATCAGCGGCATCAAAAGCAGCAGCAGCATCCAGCCCCTGCCGCCTTTCTTGATGATGCAGAAGGCTGGCGTGCATGAGCTCACAGCGCAAAGGCTGGCAGCAGCAGCACCCGCAGCCAGCCCTTGCCAACACATACACACCTTTGCGCAGTCAATCTCGCCGTAGCCGCAGGCAAAGTGCAGGGCGGTGCGGCCCTCCTCGTCAGGCTCATCTACATTGCCGCCCTCCTGGATCAGCTTCTTCAGCAGCTCCACGTCACCTGTGCAGGCATGAGCAAGCAAGGAAAGCCTGTCATGCATTGATTGCTTTGATGTAAATAATCAAATGAACACAATGATGATAATGATGATGGCGATGATGGACGTCACCTTTGCGTGCGCGAGCGAAGATCAAACACACAAACAAGGCTTCTCCTGTAGCAGCTCCACGCTGCCCGCGGAGGCAAAGGCAGAGTCGACTGGATTCCGGAATTCTTTTGCCTAGATGGCTGAGCAAAATAATGGTAGCTGGCCTTTCCAAGCCTGCAACACTACATGATCCGTGTTTGGCCCTGGAAACAGTGAAAAGAACATTTACACATCAGCGCACATTAGCAGCAGCCTAACGTCCTTCAACAGGCATACACGAGGCACCGGCCCTGGCATGCTTTCTGCTGTACCCCACCAGCATTTTCAGAGCCTGCTATCAGGCTTGCATCATCAGGTTGCATGACTCCCACCCACTGCACACCCAGTGTTTCGTGACTCTCACTTACTGCACACACGGTATTTCATGACTCCCACCCACTGCACACCCAGTGTTTCGTGACTCCCACTGCACACACAGACATCATGAAGCACTGCCAAAAACTGCAAGAAGACCAGAAGCAGCTGTCCTCGCACACCAAAGTCACAAACATGAAAGAGCTACACACCATTCTCCCTCTGTGTAGAACCTGGCACAACTTTTTCCGAGCCAAGCGATGGACGCACACAGGATACGGGCACGGGCGCGCGCACACACACGCACGCACACACACACACACACACACACACACACACACACACACACACACACCTGCACTGGCAGCTGCCACAATGGTCTCTGCCTCCTCCTCCTCTCCCTCGCCCTCTCCTTCCTGCTGCTCCTCATCTGGTTTGGGCAGGTCGAAGGAGCCGCCCATGGCTTTTCCAAGCTTACCCAGCACCTCAGGGTCGTTCCAGTACCTGATGGAGGTGGCAGCATGGCAGCATGGTACAATCAGGGGCGAGGTGGCAGGCAATCGGGGGCAAGGTAGCAGCACGGTATGCAGTTGCAGGGCTTCAAAGCCCTTGTGCCAATTCAAAAGCAGAGGGTTCCACGTTTATTCCGTTGCTCCAAATGCGCTGGCAGGGAAGATGACACGAAACAGCAAATCACACCGCGCTTGCGGAGTAAGTGGGGACTGCGGGACCCTTCTGCCCCTGGCAAATCATCATGCTGTGCCTTACACCACTGATGAGGTCCAGCCATTAAAAACCAGCCAATTTCCGCCTGCCACATGCGCAATACTTTTTTTTTGGCAGGGAGAGCGGAACACATGTGGCTTATGCATACGGACTTGCCAACCCAACACATTGTTGCTGTGGCTTGACACGCCTCGAGGCCATGGCCTGCAAACTTTTTGGCGGAGGTTAACAGTGGCGGATCCTTCCAGGGCTTCAAATGCTTGAAAAAAAAGAGATTGTGCATGCAGTGCCGCTCCTGCTGTGTGCTGCTCCAGATGCTTTAATGTGATTGTGCATGCAGTGCCGCTCCTGCTGTCCAGCTGTCTGCTGCTTGCTTGCTGCAAGCTGGCAAGGCAAACAGTGCACGCCACGCCTCTGCCCAACCCCTGATTCCACACAGCCAAAACATATGTCCATAAATTGAGTCTACTGCTCCTTCCTGCATCATTGCAACCTTGCGAATCCGTAGTAACCTTGCCAAGCAAACTGCCTTCCTGCATCATTGCAACCTTGCGAATCCGTAGTAACCTTGCCAAGCAAACTGCCTTCCTGCATCATTGCAACCTTGCGAATCCGTAGTAACCTTGCCAAGCAAACTGCCTTCCTGCATCATTGCAACCTTGCGAATCCGTAGTAACCTTGCCAAGCAAACTGCCTTCCTGCATCATTGCAACCTTGCGAATCCGTAGTAACCTTGCCAAGCAAACTGCCTTCCTGCATCATTGCAACCTTGCGAATCCGTAGTAACCTTGCCAGGCAAACTGCCTTCCTGCATCATTGCAACCTTGCGAATCCGTAGTAACCTTGCCAGGTAAACTGCCTTCCTGCATCATTGCAACCTTGCGAATCCGTAGTAACCTTGCCAAGCAAACTGCCTTCCTGCATCATTGCAACCTTGCGAATCCGTAGTAACCTTGCCAAGCAAACTGCCTTCCTGCATCATTGCAACCTTGCGAATCCGTAGTAACCTTGCCAAGCAAACTGCCTTCCTGCATCATTGCAACCTTGCGAATCCGTAGTAACCTTGCCAAGCAAACTGCCTTCCTGCATCATTGCAACCTTGCGAATCCGTAGTAACCTTGCCAAGCAAACTGCCTTCCTGCATCATTGCAACCTTGCGAATCCGTAGTAACCTTGCCAAGCAAACTGCCTTCCTGCATCATTGCAACCTTGCGAATCCGTAGTAACCTTGCCAAGCAAACTGCCTTCCTGCATCATTGCAACCTTGCGAATCCGTAGTAACCTTGCCAGGCAAACTGCCTTCCTGCATCATTGCAACCTTGCGAATCCGTAGTAACCTTGCCAAGCAAACTGCCTTCCTGCATCATTGCAACCTTGCGAATCCGTAGTAACCTTGCCAAGCAAACTGCCTTCCTGCATCATTGCAACCTTGCGAATCCGTAGTAACCTTGCCAGGCAAACTGCCTTCTTGCATCATTGCAACCTTGCGAATCCGTAGTAACCCTGCCAAGCAAACTGCCTTCCTGCATCATTGCAACCTTGCGAATCCGTAGTAACCTTGCCAAGCAAACTGCCTTCCTGCATCATTGCAACCTTGCGAATCCGTAGTAACCTTGCCAAGCAAACTGCCTTCCTGCATCATTGCAACCTTGCGAATCCGTAGTAACCTTGCCAGGCAAACTGCCTTCCTGCATCATTGCAACCTTGCGAATCCGTAGTAACCTTGCCAGGCAAACTGCCTTCCTGCATCATTGCAACCTTGCGAATCCGTAGTAACCTTGCCAGGCAAACTGCCTTCTTGCATCATTGCAACCTTGCGAATCCGTAGTAACCTTGCCAAGCAAACTGCCTTCCTGCATCATTGCAACCTTGCGAATCCGTAGTAACCTTGCCAAGCAAACTGCCTTCCTGCATCATTGCAACCTTGCGAATCCGTAGTAACCTTGCCAGGCAAACTGCCTTCCTGCATCATTGCAACCTTGCGAATCCGTAGTAACCTTGCCAAGCAAACTGCCTTCCTGCATCATTGCAACCTTGCGAATCCGTAGTAACCTTGCCAGGCAAACTGCCTTCCTGCATCATTGCAACCTTGCGAATCCGTAGTAACCTTGCCAAGCAAACTGCCTTCCTGCATCATTGCAACCTTGCGAATCCGTAGTAACCTTGCCAGGCAAACTGCCTTCCTGCATCATTGCAACCTTGCGAATCCGTAGTAACCTTGCCAAGCAAACTGCCTTCCTGCATCATTGCAACCTTGCGAATCCGTAGTAACCTTGCCAGGCAAACTGCCTTCCTGCATCATTGCAACCTTGCGAATCCGTAGTAACCTTGCCAAGCAAACTGCCTTCCTGCATCATTGCAACCTTGCGAATCCGTAGTAACCTTGCCAGGCAAACTGCCTTCCTGCATCATTGCAACCTTGCGAATCCGTAGTAACCTTGCCAAGCAAACTGCCTTCCTGCATCATTGCAACCTTGCGAATCCGTAGTAACCTTGCCAAGCAAACTGCCTTCCTGCATCATTGCAACCTTGCGAATCCGTAGTAACCTTGCCAGGCAAACTGCCTTCCTGCATCATTGCAACCTTGCGAATCCGTAGTAACCTTGCCAAGCAAACTGCCTTCCTGCATCATTGCAACCTTGCGAATCCGTAGTAACCTTGCCAGGCAAACTGCCTTCCTGCATCATTGCAACCTTGCGAATCCGTAGTAACCTTGCCAAGCAAACTGCCTTCCTGCATCATTGCAACCTTGCGAATCCGTAGTAACCTTGCCAAGCAAACTGCCTTCCTGCATCATTGCAACCTTGCGAATCCGTAGTAACCTTGCCAGGCAAACTGCCTTCTTGCATCATTGCAACCTTGCGAATCCGTAGTAACCCTGCCAAGCAAACTGCCTTCCTGCATCATTGCAACCTTGCGAATCCGTAGTAACCTTGCCAAGCAAACTGCCTTCCTGCATCATTGCAACCTTGCGAATCCGTAGTAACCTTGCCAAGCAAACTGCCTTCCTGCATCATTGCAACCTTGCGAATCCGTAGTAACCTTGCCAGGCAAACTGCCTTCCTGCATCATTGCAACCTTGCGAATCCGTAGTAACCTTGCCAGGCAAACTGCCTTCCTGCATCATTGCAACCTTGCGAATCCGTAGTAACCTTGCCAGGCAAACTGCCTTCCTTACATCATTGCAACCTTGCGAATCCGTAGTAACCTTGCCAAGCAAAACTGCCTTCCTGCATCATTGCAACCTTGCGAATCCGTAGTAACCTTGCCAAGCAAACTGCCTTCCTGCATCATTGCAACCTTGCGAATCCGTAGTAACCTTGCCAGGCAAACTGCCTTCCTGCATCATTGCAACCTTGCGAATCCGTAGTAACCTTGGCAAGGCAAACTGCCTTCCTGGCATCATTGCAACCTTGCGAATCCGTAGTAACCTTGCCAGGCAAACTGCCTTCCTGCATCATTGCAACCTTGCGAATCCGTAGTAACCTTGCCAAGCAAACTGCCTTCCCTGCATCATTGCAAACCTTGCGAATCCGTAGTAACCTTGCCAGGCAAACTGCCTTCCTGCATCATTGCAACCTTGCGAATCCGTAGTAACCTTGCCAAGCAAACTGCCTTCCTGCATCATTGCAACCTTGCGAATCCGTAGTAACCTTGCCAGGCAAACTGCCTTCCTGCATCATTGCAACCTTGCGAATCCGTAGTAACCTTGCCAAGCAAACTGTCTTTCCTGCATCATTGCAACCTTGCGAATCCGTAGTAACCCTTGCCAGGCAAACTGCCTTCCTGCATCATTGCAACCTTGCGAATCCGTAGTAACCTTGCCAAGCAAACTGCCTTCCTGCATCATTGCAACCTTGCGAATCCGTAGTAACCTTGCCAAGCAAACTGCCTTCCTGCATCATTGCAACCTTGCGAATCCGTAGTAACCTTGCCCAGGCAAACTGCCTTCCTGCATCATTGCAACCTTGCGAATCCGTAGTAACCTTGCCAAGCAAACTGCCTTCCTGCATCATTGCAACCTTGCGAATCCGTAGTAACCTTGCCAGGCAAACTGCCTTCCTGCATCATTGCAACCTTGCGAATCCGTAGTAACCTTGCCAAGCAAACTGCCTTCCTGCATCATTGCAACCTTGCGAATCCGTAGTAACCTTGCCAGGCAAACTGCCTTCCTGCATCATTGCAACCTTGCGAATCCGTAGTAACCTTGCCAAGCAAACTGTCTTCCTGCATCATTGCAACCTTGCGAATCCGTAGTAACCTTGCCAGGCAAACTGCCTTCCTGCATCATTGCAACCTTGCGAATCCGTAGTAACCTTGCCAAGCAAACTGCCTTCCTGCATCATTGCAACCTTGCGAATCCGTAGTAACCTTGCCAAGCAAACTGCCTTCCTGCATCATTGCAACCTTGCGAATCCGTAGTAACCTTGCCAGGCAAACTGCCTTCCTGCATCATTGCAACCTTGCGAATCCGTAGTAACCTTGCCAAGCAAACTGCCTTCCTGCATCATTGCAACCTTGCGAATCCGTAGTAACCTTGCCAGGCAAACTGCCTTCCTGCATCATTGCAACCTTGCGAATCCGTAGTAACCTTGCCAAGCAAACTGCCTTCCTGCATCATTGCAACCTTGCGAATCCGTAGTAACCTTGCCAGGCAAACTGCCTTCCTGCATCATTGCAACCTTGCGAATCCGTAGTAACCTTGCCAAGCAAACTGCCTTCCTGCATCATTGCAACCTTGCGAATCCGTAGTAACCTTGCCAGGCAAACTGCCTTCTTGCATCATTGCAACCTTGCGAATCCGTAGTAACCTTGCCAAGCAAACTGCCTTCCTGCATCATTGCAACCTTGCGAATCCGTAGTAACCTTGCCAGGCAAACTGCCTTCCTGCATCATTGCAACCTTGCGAATCCGTAGTAACCTTGCCAAGCAAACTGCCTTCCTGCATCATTGCAACCTTGCGAATCCGTAGTAACCTTGCCAAGCAAACTGCCTTCCTGCATCATTGCAACCTTGCGAATCCGTAGTAACCTTGCCAGGCAAACTGCCTTCCTGCATCATTGCAACCTTGCGAATCCGTAGTAACCTTGCCAAGCAAACTGCCTTCCTGCATCATTGCAACCTTGCGAATCCGTAGTAACCTTGCCAGGCAAACTGCCTTCCTGCATCATTGCAACCTTGCGAATCCGTAGTAACCTTGCCAGGCAAACTGCCTTCCTGCATCATTGCAACCTTGCGAATCCGTAGTAACCTTGCCAAGCAAACTGCCTTCCTGCATCATTGCAACCTTGCGAATCCGTAGTAACCTTGCCAAGCAAACTGCCTTCCTGCATCATTGCAACCTTGCGAATCCGTAGTAACCTTGCCAGGCAAACTGCCTTCCTGCATCATTGCAACCTTGCGAATCCGTAGTAACCTTGCCAAGCAAACTGCCTTCCTGCATCATTGCAACCTTGCGAATCCGTAGTAACCTTGCCAGGCAAACTGCCTTCCTGCATCATTGCAACCTTGCGAATCCGTAGTAACCTTGCCAGGCAAACTGCCTTCCTGCATCATTGCAACCTTGCGAATCCGTAGTAACCTTGCCAAGCAAACTGCCTTCCTGCATCATTGCAACCTTGCGAATCCGTAGTAACCTTGCCAAGCAAACTGCCTTCCTGCATCATTGCAACCTTGCGAATCCGTAGTAACCTTGCCAGGCAAACTGCCTTCCTGCATCATTGCAACCTTGCGAATCCGTAGTAACCTTGCCAGGCAAACTGCCTTCCTGCATCATTGCAACCTTGCGAATCCGTAGTAACCTTGCCAAGCAAACTGCCTTCCTGCATCATTGCAACCTTGCGAATCCGTAGTAACCTTGCCAGGCAAACTGCCTTCCTGCATCATTGCAACCTTGCGAATCCGTAGTAACCTTGCCAAGCAAACTGCCTTCCTGCATCATTGCAACCTTGCGAATCCGTAGTAACCTTGCCAGGCAAACTGCCTTCCTGCATCATTGCAACCTTGCGAATCCGTAGTAACCTTGCCAGGCAAACTGCCTTCCTGCATCATTGCAACCTTGCGAATCCGTAGTAACCTTGCCAAGCAAACTGCCTTCCTGCATCATTGCAACCTTGCGAATCCGTAGTAACCTTGCCAGGCAAACTGCCTTCCTGCATCATTGCAACCTTGCGAATCCGTAGTAACCTTGCCAAGCAAACTGCCTTCCTGCATCATTGCAACCTTGCGAATCCGTAGTAACCTTGCCAGGCAAACTGCCTTCCTGCATCATTGCAACCTTGCGAATCCGTAGTAACCTTGCCAAGCAAACTGCCTTCCTGCATCATTGCAACCTTGCGAATCCGTAGTAACCTTGCCAGGCAAACTGCCTTCCTGCATCATTGCAACCTTGCGAATCCGTAGTAACCTTGCCAGGCAAACTGCCTTCCTGCATCATTGCAACCTTGCGAATCCGTAGTAACCTTGCCAAGCAAACTGCCTTCCTGCATCATTGCAACCTTGCGAATCCGTAGTAACCTTGCCAGGCAAACTGCCTTCCTGCATCATTGCAACCTTGCGAATCCGTAGTAACCTTGCCAGGCAAACTGCCTTCCTGCATCATTGCATCCTTGCGAATCCGTAGTAACCTTGCCAAGCAAACTGCCTTCCTGCATCATTGCAACCTTGCGAATCCGTAGTAACCTTGCCAAGCAAACTGCCTTCCTGCATCATTGCAACCTTGCGAATCCGTAGTAACCTTGCCAGGCAAACTGCCTTCCTGCATCATTGCAACCTTGCGAATCCGTAGTAACCTTGCCAAGCAAACTGCCTTCCTGCATCATTGCAACCTTGCGAATCCGTAGTAACCTTGCCAGGCAAACTGCCTTCCTGCATCATTGCAACCTTGCGAATCCGTAGTAACCTTGCCAGGCAAACTGCCTTCTTGCATCATTGCAACCTTGCGAATCCGTAGTAACCTTGCCAAGCAAACTGCCTTCCTGCATCATTGCAACCTTGCGAATCCGTAGTAACCTTGCCAAGCAAACTGCCTTCCTGCATCATTGCAACCTTGCGAATCCGTAGTAACCTTGCCAGGCAAACTGCCTTCCTGCATCATTGCAACCTTGCGAATCCGTAGTAACCTTGCCAGGCAAACTGCCTTCCTGCATCATTGCAACCTTGCGAATCCGTAGTAACCTTGCCAAGCAAACTGCCTTCCTGCATCATTGCAACCTTGCGAATCCGTAGTAACCTTGCCAGGCAAACTGCCTTCCTGCATCATTGCAACCTTGCGAATCCGTAGTAACCTTGCCAAGCAAACTGCCTTCCTGCATCATTGCAACCTTGCGAATCCGTAGTAACCTTGCCAGGCAAACTGCCTTCCTGCATCATTGCAACCTTGCGAATCCGTAGTAACCTTGCCAGGCAAACTGCCTTCCTGCATCATTGCAACCTTGCGAATCCGTAGTAACCTTGCCAAGCAAACTGCCTTCCTGCATCATTGCAACCTTGCGAATCCGTAGTAACCTTGCCAGGCAAACTGCCTTCCTGCATCATTGCAACCTTGCGAATCTGTAGTAACCTTGCCAAGCAAACTGCCTTCCTGCATCATTGCAACCTTGCGAATCCGTAGTAACCTTGCCAAGCAAACTGCCTTCCTGCATCATTGCAACCTTGCGAATCCGTAGTAACCTTGCCAAGCAAACTGCCTTCCTGCATCATTGCAACCTTGCGAATCCGTAGTAACCTTGCCAAGCAAACTGCCTTCCTGCATCATTGCAACCTTGCGAATCCGTAGTAACCTTGCCAGGCAAACTGCCTTCCTGCATCTGTGTAACCGAGCCGATTGGCTGCAACCAAGCATTGCCCTTTCTTGCTTCAGCTAAGCCGCCCTTGAAGGCAGGCGCAGCTATGCCTCTCGACTTCCTCTTCCTTACTCCATCGTGGCTGCTGGTCCCGCAGTTCCCAGCTCCTTCCTGCACCCTCGCAGTCTTCCTGCACCAGAGCAAATCACTGCATCACCGCAACCTCGTCGACTCACTTCATCATTGCCGCGGGCCCTGCGGTCTCTAGCTCATCCAGCATGGGCTTCAGGTCAGGGTCCTCCTTCAGGCTCTTCAGGGCATCCTCCACCTTGCTCTTGTAGGCTGGGTCTTGCATGGATTGCATCATGCCTGCCATCTTGGGGTCACTCTGTGCGCAGGTGTGTCAAGCGGGTGCAAAGAGTGTGTGCTTGCCGAAAGAGCATGGCATCAACCTGATCCAAGCGGAGCAGTCTGCAGGCAAGCACTCATGCATGTGTGGGCATGCAAAGCAACTGCGTGCAGGTTGCTCGTGGGCCTTGCGCACTGCTTTAAAAAAGTGTACTCAATGTTCCGTTCTTCTTCTTCTTTTCTTCTTCTTTTCTTCTGTGCACCAATGCAGGCGCTATTGAGGGGGTATATGCCATGCATGCACATGCATATTCTCAGGGAGGGCAACTGGCCTTTGCAAGACATGATCCTTCTTGAGTTTCTTTCTGTCTGACCACGCCAACCATTTTTTTTATTTATAAACATTCACCAAAATTGATGAAATTGGAGGACCCCAGATAACTCTCCTGGCCTCAGATCACCCACAAATGGCATAAAGCACCACTCTGAGACTATTTGCTCCCAAATGTTTGTGTTTATAAACCTTGAATAGTGTGCACAGATCCTGCATACCGTGCAAACTTGGACTCATCCCGCACCTAAAAGATTCAATTAGTTTTGCAACCATGCATCAACCATGCACCTTAAATAATCATTTTCGCATCTGCGCATCAACGACGCAGGGGTTTTGCCCCATTTGCCTCAAAGGAGTACATGGGGCAAAAATTTGAAGGTCCTTTATGAGTCAATGAACAGTTAAACATGTATAGACCACAAATAGGTGCAATCCACTTAGTAGTCATGTTCACTTGCTCCCACTATGCCCACCACCCCCCTACCTCCATCCCCCACCATTCTTTACACTTCATCACTGCTGCCCTCCCCACTGCTGCTAGTGCTTTCTCACTGCTGCTTCCATGGCAGCGAGCTTAACCCTTGCATGCGCGAGCTTGCCCTGCTGACGCTGCATGCATGGTGCGGGCTGCTGTGGAGCAGCTAACAGAGAAGGAGCAGCTGGGGAGGAGGCTGCTGTGCGGGAAGTTGCTCTATGAGGGGGGGGGGGGGCACGGGTTGCTGGGGGGCGCTCCTGATCACTCATACCTCTTGCTGTCCCCAGATCAGTTAATTTTCACAACCGCACACAACCACGCACCCTAAAATTAATATACTTTGTACGTGCGTGCATTCACCGCGCAGGGCAAAAAACATTATTCACGCGTAGTGATAAAGTCTGCACGGTATTCAAAAATAGGAAAACATTTGACCTATTTGGCAACCCTTGCTGGATTTTCTTGGGAAGGGAAGGGACTTGGGACTTGGGGAGGGGGGGGGGGGAGGGGGGGGGGGAAGGGAAGGGACTTGGGAAGGGAAATGCCTAAAATTTGTATGTGTGTGCGCATGTGTGTGTGTGTGTGTGTGTGTGTGTGTGCGTACGTGTGTGTGTGTGTGTGTGTGTGTGCGTGCGTACGTGTGTGTGTGCGTGCGTACGTGTGTGTGTGTGTGTGTGTGTGTGTGTGTGTGTGTGTGTGTGTGTGTGTGTGTGTGTGTGCGTACGTGTGTGTGTGTGTGTGTGTGTGTGTGTGTGTGTGTGTGTGTGTGTGTGTGTGTGCGTATGTGAACCCATGCATTCTGTAAAGGATGGACCAAAATGAGCTCAAATTTTGTGGCGTTCCACCCTTTTGCAGCAGCTGCAGAGGCAAGCCTGGCCTCAAGCCATCCAGAGAGCCCACCTCGATGATGCTCTTGCCGAGCTGCTCCGCCATCTTCATGAACTCTTCGTTCTGGAACATGCCAGTCATAGCCTGCATGTACTTTGAGGGGTCGAACGCCTCCGGTCCTGGGGCAGCGCCCTCACCCCCGGCACCACCTCCCTCCCGCGACCCTCCCTGCTGCTGGAACATGTTGCCGAATTGCGCCTGCAGTGTCTCTGTCACGCTCTTAAAAGTGGGGTCGGTGGCAATCTGCTCCGCCATCTGCTTGATGGCGGGGTCCTGTGGGTTGCATATTTGTGTGGAAGGTGTCAGTTGGTGCTTTCACACTTCAGAGTAAGTCATAGCTGCTGCATGTCCACCAAACATCCAAAGAGCAAAGGAAACCTGGTGCATGGTGTACCATGGTGTACTCCACAAGAAGCAAGTATACAATCCAGAGCACACACAGCACAGGAAATGAAAGCCCAAAACAGGGAAAGGCAGATGAGATACATGCAAGGCAGACAGCAGCACAACCCGAGCTGTAGCATAACCAAAGCACAAAGCAGCAGGAGGACCTACATTGAGTGCTTGTTGTAGAGCGCTGAAATCAAAGGGCGCTGCAAAGGAAAGAAGGGATGAGCAAGTTCTGCGTAAGCAACTAATGGAGCCGAAGGTTTTTCTGTGAAGGCACCATTCATGTGAGCTGCGTGTTCAATTGCACAGTGTAAAGTCAAAGTCTGCCTGACCCACCTCCTCCAGCTCCACCCATTCCAGGCAGCTGCATGCCTGCAGCCACCACAGTCATGCATGGTGTTTAAGAACCACAATTCTTGAGACAGTTCTGACGATAGATCTGCTGTAGGCGCTGGACTGCTTAGGGACTTTCTTTCCTCATCCCGCCATTAAGCTTCTGGCTGCACCTTAAAAGCTTCTTGCTGCACCAACACACTTGTGTGCACACATGCATTATGCATGCATGCGCGCACCTGGTGGGAAGCCGGGAATGCCTCCTGGAGCACCACCTCCTGGAGCAGACATTGCTGCTTGCCTATGCAGTAAAGTCTAGACGGTTCAAAGTGCTTCTTATGAGCACCTAATAAAAAGTGCTTGGAAACGTGTTTGGTAGCAGGTATGATGGAAAAAAGGTGGGTGTTGAGATTGGTTTTGAACTTCCTTCCTCAGAGAAGACAACCTTCAATTTACAAATTTACTATTCAACAGGGCGCTTGCCCCATGGTGCCCAGCACGCACGGCTTGTCGCGTTGATTTTTTGATTGAGACAGACATGCCGGGAAAGAAGCAGGAGGAGGGCAACGGGCTGGCCGACAGGTTTCTGAAGGGAGTCGGCATCGCGACGTGGCAGAACGCAGCGGACGATGGCCTCTCCAATTGGAGCCGGTTTGCGTACCAGCGATGGCCCTTCTCCAAGCTCGGGATTAGCACTACCCGCGGCAAGCATAAAGTGGGGAAGAGCTGCAACTTCTGGGAAAGGTGCGGGATGTTGCAAAGCTGCTGCTTCTTCAGTGAAAGTGTACGAGTTTCAGTCCCATGGCAGGAGGATGTTTTGGACTTGCAGACAGATTGTCTTGCACATCGTGGTTGCTGTGGAGCATGAGGAGGAGAACTCCTATATTATGTCTTGTTGTGGGTGTTCCTATTCTGCAACCAACCTTAGGTTATTAGGGTTTCCTGAACTGTTTCCAGGGTAACAAGTGTGCACACCCAGAGGGGCGAAAGTTCACCCTTCCTTCAAAGTCAAAGCACACACTGCCCTGCTCACCAACATCAGGTACAAAGAGGACCTGAAGCTGACGAAGGACCTGGGCAGCACCTCCTTCCGCTTCTCCTTTGAGTGGGCTCGCATCGAGCCTACCCGAGGCCACTACGATGCTGCAGCCATTCAGAGGTGTGTTCAGTGTATACAATTCTGTGTGAACAAAATTTATGTACACACGCACATGCAGTGCAGTGAAAACTTGTTTACGGCTTCCTGTGTTGCAAATTTGCTGCTGCATGTTCATTTGTCAATTTCTGTTTGCAGGGCTTTTGAAAAATGAATGTCACTCTGCACTCAACCCTTGCGGAAATTCTCCTGCCTTTGTTTTTCATGGATTCTTGCTTGTGTTCCTTCAGGCAAGTCCATTGCTCATAAAAGACATGGTCATGCGACTAGCAGTGACCTTGGCCAGAAGGCTTCTTTGCGCCTCCATTGTGAAGCAAAATGTACCTAACGCTGTTTGTCTAGTTTCAGAAGTGCCCAGGAAACGTCAATGGCTAACATTTTGTCATTGCACAAGGCTGTCTAGAGCAAATATTATCTGAGCTACCCAAACTTGTAGCTGAAACATGTTGACCTCAAACATGACTTAGCTGAATAGGGGGCCCAGCACTCTGAAGCAGGTGTGCCTCAACCAGTAACAGTCTTCCTATGCTCCTTCATTCATCCCCCTCTCCATGTTCACTCTTCCCACTATACCTGACACTTATGAAATGATCTTGTACCCTGTCCCATGGTTTAGAAGGTTTGCTGACAGCTGAAGAAAGAAAAATGTTCTTTCTGTTGGGCATCAAAAAAGTTGTTTGTGAACCATTCATGCCATCGGTACACAGTCCTTGCGTCCAGCCTCACAAGGTGATTCTTGTTGCAGCCCTCACTCTATGCCTGCAACCTAAAAAATGAATCATACTAACGCTCAACATGGTCATGACCGTGCACAATTAAAATCGTTCATAGCTGGCGTATAAACCCGGGGCCTTGTATACTGGCTTATATCTGGCATATGTAAGAGATGCTCTGGATGTGAGTGTTTTCAGAACTTGAGGTTAATGGGATAGCCCCTAATTACGCGCCATATTAGGTTCATGCGCATCATTTGATGCACCTGCCTTACTGCTCCTTCAACACCCAGGTTCCATGACATCCTGGACACTATGGAGGAGCTGGGCTTGGAGCCCAACGTCACCCTGCACCACTTCACCCACCCCACCTGGTTTGAGGACCTGGGTGGCTTCAGGAAGGAGGAGAACATCCCGCTCTTTGTGGAGTGGGCGCAGTTCATGTTTCGCACATTCCACAAGCGCATCAAGCTGTGGGCCACATTCAATGAGCCCACGGTACGTGCCATGGCATATGCCTTGCTGCACTTCCTCAGCTGAAAACTCGCACAGCTCACTGCCTTGAGTAAGAGCTCGAGCTCATCTCTGCGGCCAGCTGCTCCTCCTTGTAGCTTGAATATGGCTGACAAGGTCTACATGAAAGCAGGGGTACAGAGGGACAAATATTTTGATTTGGTGCTAAGAGGGTCAAAAAAGGAGGACTTTTTGGCCCTTCTTTCCACATGCGCGAGGCCCGCGTCATCCAACCTTAAAAGAGAAAGGAAGGAGAGAGAGAGAGAGAGAGAGAGAGAGAGAGAGAGAGAGAGAGAGAAAGGGGGGGGGGGGGGAGGGAGGGGGAGCCACAGGAAAAAGATTGTTGGGCCCTTATTTTTAATTTCGTGAGGCCTAGTTCACACAACCCAACCTAAATTACATTCACTTGTTCAATGAGCATCCCCACCCTTTGAGCCTCATGCCACTTTGACCAATGTTCATCTCATTCTGGAGCTCCTTCTTCTGCTCATGCTTCCCACACGCAGTGTTACTCTTTCTTAGCTTACATCGTGGGCATGGCGCCGCCTGGGCATATCTTCAACCTCATTGGGTCTGGTCAGACAATGCTCAACATTCTCAAGGTGCGTCTACTTTCCCAAGTGCTCCTCGACCAACCGGAAGCTTGGCCCTCAGGGGCAGTCTCCAGATTCATCATCCTTGAAAGCAATCTAGGCCGCTGATTTGAGCAAGGCTGTTGATTCTTTAAACGTCCACGGCCATATTGTGAAGTGCTGATGATCGTACAAGGAAAATTCCCTTCGTGATTTCTTTTTGTCAAAGCACTTTTTTAAAAGAGGTGTGGCAGCGCTGTGAGCACAGGGAAGACACATTCAAAGGAGCAACTTTGTGGATCAGGATTGTGATGCTGAACTGTTGCGAGCCTTCTTCATTTGTTGTCAATTATAGTGCACGTGAAGGCACTCTCTTCGTTTTCGTCTCCCTCTTTTTGGCGAAGGCCCAGTCATGTGGCGAGCCTCTAGGATTGCCGGCTTCTGGTGAAGTTCACACCTAGCTGCCCTGGCCTGCTTAGCACACCCCCCGCCCTGTAACTTGGCATGCTGGTCAAGCAGAGCATGCCAGGCAGCACTGCAATGTCTGTGGGGCAGGAGAGGCCATGGGCTAAGTGTTCTGAAAGTTCTTTGTTTGGTAGCTAAGCAGAGCTGCAGGACACATTATAATGTTCGGCATCTGAGAGAAGCTGGCCAATTGCTCCCAGCCAGGCACCCGGAACAGCTCCAGTCAAGACAAACATCACCAGCATACTTTTGCAGGTGCCCTTGCTGGGTCCGGGACCTGAGGGTGGCCCGGTCCGGAAACTTTGCAGTCCACCTGCAGACCACCTGCCACTGAGCCAACGGATTTGCATATTTTCATATTTTCAGTTGCCACAGAATATTTAATCAGCGTTCTATCTATGGTGTGAGTTGCTCTGCGAATAGAGAGGTGAAGGTACAGAAGTTTGCTGATGGGATGAGGAGGAGGCCCTGCACTCCTGCCCTGGTGTGTGGATGAGGAAGCCTCTGGTGTATGGTCTGCTGCTGGCTGCCTAAGGGGAGTGAGTTTAGGGGGAGAGAGTAAGCAATGAACGGCAGGAGCAGCTTGCATGACGCGCACTTTGCCATGCATGCATGCATTAACAAGGCATGATTTCCTGCAGGGAGGTCCTTTAGTTGCCCCAGGCAATGCATATCAATGCCACCTCTGTGTCGGGAAAGATTGGCTTTGCCAAATTTTCAGCTTTGCTTGCGATTGTCTCCTTTTCCTCCTCCACAACTTGTCTCCTTTTCAGCAACTGTGCCTTCACCTCTGTGTCCACCTGTCGGCCTTCATGTCTTTTGATGACCCACCTTGCTGCCCGTTTTTTTCTTGAAAGGCATACTCCAAAGGAGCTTCTCGTGCGCATGTGCAGGATTACAGGCCCGCTCTGCCACCCACAACGTCCTGGAGGCCACAGGAAAAAAACTCTGTTTTTTGCATTCTTACCTCATACCTGAAGGCCACCCATTCTGCATGTGTGCATTTGCGCAGGCCCACACTGCCACCTACAAAGCTTTGAAGGCCATGCCTGGGGGCCAGGAAGCCCAAATTGGGCTGGTCAACCACCACATTACATTCACAGCAGCAGGGGAGGGTCGCCTGCACAAGGTCGCCTCGTAAGTCTTACTCAGCCGTCCACTTGCATGTCCCAACGAATCCGGGCATTGCGTTGTTTGCCTGAATGTGGCAACAATGACCTTGCTGCGCGCTTGCCTGGTTTCCGCTCAATCGCCTGTCACTTGAGTGCCAGGCTGACTGCTTGTGTGCACTTCAACGGCTGTGGCCGACAACATTGCTCTGTCTCCCAAACTGCCCTGACCCACATGAGTCGCCCAGTGTTTGCCTGCTCCAGTCCATGCATTGCACCTCTTGAATTTTCTATAGTGATGAGTGCATCACGGCAGCTTACGGTGCTTCTCAGATGCGGCATTTATCAGTGCGAGGTTGCGTCAGTGCGGTGAGCAAGTACGCATAAGTGCATACACTGCGTACGCGCTTCTCAGATGCGGCCTCTTTAGGCAGAGGTTGCATCAGTGCAGTGAAACACGAGGGATGCCTGTGTTTGCCTTCCTTTTTCACGCAGGTGGATGGCAGAGTGGCTGACGTATTGGTGGGGGTGAGTGTCTAGTTTGGCAGCTCCATCCTTGCCATCAAGGCATCGAGTTGCTAGACTTTTGAACTATTGGAAGTATCTAAGCAATTGCTGAGACAATGTATCTCTCTCTTTGGAATGTCTCAGCAACGATTCAGACCATTCCAACAGTCTCAGCGTTTCTTAAGTCAGCTTCCTGAGTCATGTCGCAGCTTAGCATTGCCCCTATTTTGCAAAGTGACACTTTGACAAGGCGGCCATATCCGCCACCTTGCCTCTTGGTGGCAAGATCCCGCTTGGCCAGGCCCCTTTTCAAACTTCCATTGGAAGTGCCGTACATGCCCAAGAAAGGGGCATGTGTTGTGCATGCTGGTGTCGTTGAGCTGTTCTGCCCCTGCAATGCCTGGTATCGTTAAGCTGTTCTGCAATGCCTGGTACCGTTGACTTGTTCTGCTCCTGCAATGCCTGGTACCATTGAGCTGTTCGGCCCCTGTAAGCCTGGAAACATTAAACAGCATGCATTCAGCTACACATGGTGTGAGCTGGGCATGGAATAAAACAACGTTGGGCTGTCCTGCCAACCACTAAGCCTGGAAGCACGGACAAACATGGAGCAAGCATGGCCCCTCAGCCTGCTTGACGTGCAGCCTGTGTCAAGGGCAGCTCAGGCCATGCTTTTCAAACGTGTCATTGCCGACCACTGGATGCACCCGGTTGCAGGTGGAGCACACGTGGATGCACACGAATGCACACAAACGCATGCACATAGATGACATGGATGCACACGGGTGCTGGCGGGGCGTCAATGATGCACTTGGGTGCACGGATGCATGGATGCACAGAGGTTGGGATGTTTGGTGGACACGCGCCTTGTGGGTGCATGATTGAGTGCCTCAAAAGTGGCTCAGTCCGCGGTTCGCAGGTGGGACATTGTCGACCATTGGATGCACACCGGTGAATTTGAGTGGAAGCTGCCGGTGGTGGGGACCTGGATCACATGGAAGGACCCGGAAGGCAAGCCGCCTTGCGACTGGTGGGTGAAGTGCTGTTTGAGGGCATTGGTGTCATCGTGGGCAGCATCACACGCGGTACGCTTTGCTACTGCTGTCATGGCGGGCAGCATCACACAAGATATGCTTTGCTACTGCTGTCGTGGCAGTCGGCACCACACAAGATACGCTTTGCTACTGCTGTCATGGCAGTCGGCGTCACACAAGATGGGCGCTTTGCTGTCGCTGTCATGGCAGTCGGCGTCTTACAAGTAGCGCTTTGCCATCTGTGTGCCTCTTTCAGCTGCTTGCAATCAAACTTCAAGCTTCAGCTGGCGTACTTTGGGGCCCTTGCACACCACCTGGATTCCCCATATGCTTTGCAGGTGGGGCATCAACTTTTACAGCCGATGTGTGCTCAGTTGGTACCTCCAGCCTGCATGCTTCCCCAATGATGTTATGACGGATATGTGAGTATGGTCTGTGTCCTCCCTGTAGAATCTTTCAGCAGCCATACTGTTTGGCCTGCATAGTCAGGCTGTGTGACGAAGTACCTCTGGTGAGCCTGTGTGGTCTTTTTTCTTTCAGTCTGTTTTGTCTTGCTACGGGATTGGAAATCAAGTTTGGCAGCGGTTATCTTTCTTACGCATCAGTCATGCTTGGATAGAGAGAAGGACAGTGCTAGCAAATGTGTTTTGCTTCAATCAATTCCTCGGGTGTGGTTTGCATAGGCATACTGTGGCCCCTGGTGAGAGCTAAAAGGGGTTACAAGGGTTACAAGGGGGTTGGCCTACAGCCCGAGACTCTGGCTGATCGGCTGCTGGTGAAACATGGCCCCTGGCCAGTGCCACAGCTGGACATCTTAGGGGAAAAAAGACGTCATTCAGCTCTTAATCCACCTGTTGCAAGCCTCAACAAGCGTCATGAGCACATTCACGTTCTTGTCCAGCCTTTTATTGAGGTCTGCCAAGAAGCCCTCATTTGGAGGTGCTGTGCGTGGCCTGGAGGCTGTTTTGCAATCCCATCTTGGCAAGAAAAGCTGCAAGAGCTGCACCTCCATTGGATTTTGTGGAGTATTTTGAAGAACGTGCTGGTAAGATCAGCTGTCTGGAAACTGGGAAGGCTTGCCAGCCAAGTTGCAACCTCTTGCGTTGCTGAGGTGACGAGGGACTCAGCTGAGGGGTCCATGCTCCTGCTTTGAACTATTCTTGTTATACTTATAACGATCAGGATTGTGGCTGGCTTAAGATCCCTGTTTCCCTTTGTTGGCGCAATGCCTCACGTGCTTATGCAGCCTATGCATGAGGCACAAGTGAACAAATCAGAAAAAGGAAGACTCTTCTGGATTCTAACAAGACTATCAATTTATTCAGATTGACATGATGTTCTATGCACATTAAAGTTCTTGTCCAGCCTTATGGTGTTCTATGCATGCGACATGTAGCTTGATGCTGCAATCCCTGTCCCCTCCCTCGCAGGTACTATCCAATCTACCCAGAGGGCTTGTACAATTGTATCAAGAGGTGAGAATCCAAAGCTGGACAGAGAAAGCATAGCTTGAGAGATTGGACTGTGCATTAACTTGCTGTTGAAGATGACAATGCACTCATCTTGCCCACCTCGCATCGATTTGTACACACACTATTCTGGGATGCACCCCTCCTCAAATTTTTTTTTCGGTTATCAATGGTGAATTTAAAGCATGCAAATCTGTTGGCACCATGCTTTGCTCTTTTATATGCCCTGCCCTTTTCCTACTACATAAATATAGCAGATTCAGTGGGGACGTGCGCAGATAAGACCTGCGTCCATTCTCTTGAACACTAGGAGTCGAGGATGGTGCTCCAGGACAGTCTTCAAAGCTGCATGTCTGAGCATCAAATCAGTCAAGAAAGTTCAGCAATGGAAGTTTGCTTAGATAACCCTCAAGAACAGTTTTTTCCTGGCGCTTGCTTGCTCATGCTAGGAGGAAAGTATCTCTGATGCATACGTGGTGCTTGGTGCATAGCTTGGTGCGTGCATGGACTTGGTGCATGAATTTGAATGCATGCGTGGTGCATGGTGCATGGATGAAGAACTCACGCTACAGGTGGGCCATAAAACTCTTGATTGCCTTGCGCAATGCAGCGCTTCGCGTCCAAAAGGGCACTTGTGTGCGCATTGTGCTGTCTTGCTATGGTGGCACCAAGATACAAAAGCCTGCCAGGCTGCATTGCTTGCGACCTTTCCTCCCGATATCACTCACGTTGTTGTGCACCTCAAGGTCCTTTGCTGCTTGCTCCCCTGGATGTGGCTTCTTGCATGTCTCATACGGCGCCTCTTTTTCCGCCTTGATGATGTACCTTGCTGCCACCCTGCAATGGATTTGGTTGCAGGTCCAGCCAGTACGGCATTCCCATGTATATTACAGAGACTGGCATTGCAGACTGCCGGGACGATAGGTGTGTGGAATGTTGGAAGGCTTGAGGGTGGGGAACCCCTCCTCAGTTCCTCACTAGGCCAACAGGGGTAAAGCCTCGCTTTCCTGCGCACCTCCTTTGTAAGCTCCAAGTTTGCAGACGTGAATTCAAAAAGCGGTATCCTTCAGTGTAGGGCGAGATCAACAGATGAAAAGCATCCTTCAGTGTAGGGCGAGATCAACAGATGAAAAGCATTCTTCAGTGTAGGGCGAGATCAACAGATGAAAGGCATTCTTCAGTGTAGGGCGAGATCAACAGATGAAAAGCATTCTTCAGTGTAGGGCGAGATCAACAGGTGAAAAACATCCTTTAATGTAGGATGAGAGATCAACAGATGTTTCTCATGCTGGCTTAGGCGCTGCTTCAGGAAGCTGCAATGCTTGATTGGGCCTGCAAGCAGTCACCTGTAAAACGTTGTATACAGAAAATGGTGTGGACATGCCCCCCACATGCTGGCTGTGTGAAGCCCTTAGCAGCAGTGCCTTGAGCTTGAATGCTCGTTGTAAGGGAGGAGACCGCCATCGTTACCTTTGCTCTTTGCGTAATTCATTTTCTTGTTGTGTAGAAAGTTACTGATAAAAAGTGGACGTGCTTCTTGAGGCTGCTCGTGATGCAGGTGCTGTTGTAGAATGAATGCCTGCGCTTCTTGAGGATGCTCATGATGCAATGCAACGCCCCCTCCCAGTTCAGATTGTGATGCAAGGCAAAATTTTTCGGATCTCTTGGTCAAAAACATGTTCAATTACGGACAGCTCAACTCCATATTTGGCTGCAGGCGTGCTCTGTTCATTGACTCATACTTCAAAGCAGCCCTGCGCGCTGTTGCAAACGGGATGGATGTCAGAGGCTTCTACTATTGGTCGCTCATGGACAACTTTGAGGTGGGCGTTCTTTGTGCTTTGCCTTAGGAATTTTGTTAGTTGTTGCAATAGTTGCTGCCCGCTCATGCAAGCTGTTTAGGTGATTCTATCATGGAGTGCTCCTACAGTAAGTACTCCGATGTGCAGCAAAAAACGGAGCAATGTTCGAGTAATGATTTGTCAATGATGAAAGATGTCATGATGAAAGTTTGAAACCTTCAAAATGTTTTTACTGCAGTGGGCGACGGGCTACACGATGAAGTTTGGACTGTATGCTTGGGAGCCAGATGGCAGTGTGGACAGGTGGGCAGGCGCAGCTTACATGCCATTTCTCATGGGCTTTCCGCTGTGGTATGGTTCACCCTAAGACCTTGCCTCCATCACTGACTTTATGTTTTGGTTTGCTGGATTGCCAGGAAACATGAGTGACTGCACACAGGGCTTAAAGGACATTATTCTGGTTGGTGACCAGGCCATCCGCCACACTCTGTTTGCGCAAAAGTTACTCCTGTTTTATCCAATGGCAAGGTACAGCCTGGTCCCTCAAAAATGAGAAAGGAAAGTCTACGCCGGCAAAGAGGCCACGTGCATCAAAAGAATATTCCCTGACAAGCAAGCTACCGATTTGAGAGATATGTCGGTGGATGCACCATGCAAAACAAATAGGGTGTGACCTTCCGGAGCACAAAAATGTGAAGGAGCTTGTGCTGTTTTTGCACACCATTGGGTAAGGCTTGCCACCTGAATGATAAGCTGCATTTAAATTGGACATGCAGGGGAACAGCTAGACAGCTAGCAGGAGGTATGTAAGGAGAGAGCTGCTGTGCTTCATTTGCACCTGCAACAAAACGTGCAGTTATTCCTGCCAGTGCACAGCCAGTTCGTGAAGCATTTGCATACAGAGCAAGCACAAGTGCAATTGAAGGGGATTGCATGCGTGCCTGCCAGATGGGGTCCAGGTGGGGTTGCACAGGTCTGACTGGGGAGCCTAAACTGCTGGCAACATCTGCACTCTGTTCCACCCATCCCAACGACATCATATCATGACAAGATTGCTGAAAATGTCTCGACTCGCAAGCTCATGTTTTCGCTGCTATCCAAGGGCCAAGCCCTCTTCATGATAGCAGCCAAAATTGTTGATTTGTCTGGTTTCAAAACAGCTTCAGGTGAGGTCAAATGTTGCACAAATAGAATATTCTTTTGCTAGAGAGTCCAAAATACCACCCATGAATCAGCTCCTTCGTTCTATGCACACACTTGCAGGGTTTTGAAAGAGGGGGCCCATGCCTTGGTGCGATTCTACAAGACCTTGCCTGACGCGCTTGAGAAGCTGCGGGAAACTGCCCGTGCGGCACAGATCCAGCTCGGAGGGGACATGGGGGTGCAAGAAGAGATGGAAAAGTGGGTGTGAACAATTCCCCATTAACATGATGCCCTGTTGCTCAATACTTTTGTGATGGACCACCATGTGTGCACAAAGCAACATACTTTCCTCGTCTCCTTCATTTTCTTCCTCTTCTCCTCCTGTCAACTTAACACCTCCATGTAAAAAGCCCCATAGCAAAACCTCTTACGACAGCATGCCCTGTACAGCCTGTAAAGTCTGTAGGTGTGGCAACAGGGCTTTAAATGCAAAGCATGTGGAGGAGTTGAGCTCATCTGCATGTCCCGCTGGCCAGCCTTTATCTTGTACAGTGATAGGAATTTTTGCTTAGGGTTAAGACCTTTGTTGCTCACTTTGGTGGAGGCATCTGCTTGCACATCCCAGGGAGGGCTACGTATATGTAGATGAGGAGCAGCGGCTGCTGGGACAGGATGGAGAGAAAAAGCATTCAAGTTGAGGTGTGCTGCAAATCCCCATCTTAGCTCTGTTTCTGACTTTCTCCTAGGCTAGTTGTGTCTATTTCAGGTTTGAGGGCCCTTTAGTGAGACCCTCGCTAGCTTGCTAGCTAGAAAAATGCACACGGCCTCGTGGCTTGCGTAGACTTTTCTTCTTTTCTTCTTGTGCAGCAGATGCACCGGAAAGCGACGAGCTTTGTAAGTCGTTTCTGGTAAAATCTTACTTTACTTTTTTGTCTGGCTGCTTGCATGGGATGACAAGCATGTCGTCCCCATGAGGTTTTGTGGCTACAAGCGAAAACCGGAGAGGATACAGAGGGACTTGTTGGACCTCTTTTATAGTCTCATGCAGTGATCATGGTGGTGCGCCTCAACGCACAACTTTTTGCTCAAAGCTTCTTGACATTTCGATTTTCAACCTGCAACCTGGTTCATTTTAGAGATCCATATACCCCTTTTTCTTGTGCTCTGCTCTGTAAAATTAAACTGAGTGCATCATCTAGGTCTGCTGTAAAAATCGGTAACTCAACCACAGTTGAAGTTTACCATGCAGGAACTATATCATCGCACATGAATAACATTGCATGCCCCACGCGGTGACATCGCACACGGAATATTGATTTTATTACTGTTTTGGAACCGACGACACATATGATGGTCAGGAGCACCCCGTCCTGACCTCTCAGCAGCAGCGCAACTTGCTCCCACGGCAGCAGCCCCCCTCCTGTAGCGGCCCTCCTGAAGCAACTCCCTTCTTTGTGTGTGATAGGTCCCTCCTTGCATGGTTCTAAACCCTTGCGTGGTTGATCCGCAAAGAAAAAGAAAAGTCTGTGCCAGCCAAGAAGCTGCGTGCATTAAGGGAAGGTTTCCTAACTAGCAAGCTAGCAAGGGTCTCACCAAACATGCGTAATTGTGTACAAGAATCATTCCAAAGAAAACACTGTTAATGCATTGTTGTAAAACATAGCTTTTGGGGGGGGGGGGGGTGCGCGATAAATCCATTCCCGCACAGCAAGAAGTGATAAGTTACTAATGAAAAATAAGTGTTTTTTTGGAGAACCGCTTAACATGAAACTTAGATTCATATCCCGGCTCTCAAATTTGTCTGAGTTTTAAGCTCAGACAAAGGCTTTTAAATATTTTTTGACTTCATTTGAACAACAAGGGTTACAAGGGAAAAAGGCCTCAGTCAAGACGTTTGATTTGAACAACCAAAATGCTGCTCTTTACCCTTTTTCATGATTGGCGACTCGCCATGCATCGGATGGGCTGTGAGAATGATTGGTTAGCACGTTCGCTCTGCTTGATTGTTACGTGACCCCTAGAAAAATGCCAGCAGGCTTGTTTGACCACTCTCCATACAATCCTTCTGGGTGTGGATAGGATAGGGTTACATAGCTGTACCTGCCTACAAGGGCAGCTTAGCTGAAGCAAAAGGTGCCTGTAATCAAGCCAAACCAAACTTGTGTAAATGTCAATTGAAAGCCTTGAGCTGAGTTCAGAAGTGTCAACTGTAAAAATCAGACACTGTCACTCAAAATGAGACAAGCATGCAAAGTCATGCACAAAAACTCCATGAGGCTGTAGTGTCAGGAAAATACACTTTCGAGTTTCCACAAGAAGCGCAGAAAGTTTGGGAACTGCATCTCTCTGAAAAAAAAGGTCCAAGTGGCCATGACAAATGTGTTCATATGATGCTTTGTACTTCAGTTCTCAGCATCCACATTTTTTTGTACACTTACATGCATGGGCTACACAAACACTCCTTAACATTTTATAATACAGTCTTTCACATGAGCAGCCTAGCAGTCGCACTTCTTGACTGATGGCTTAATTTGTACAACCTTGTAAAACCTTGTGTCAGCATCCACCGTTATAGATGCATTGCAATGCTTCAAGAAGGGTAACCGCCGATACAGCCTGGTAAGTGTGCATGTCAACATGAGGTACCAATTGCATTGCCTTGCTTGAAGCTCTCCAGGCATCAGGTACCCTGATTAGTCTCTCCCAAACATGGCATGGGTCTTGAACGGGCCTTGAGGTCCCCCATACACTCCCCCATACTTCCTATTAGGGACCCATGCTGCTTTTATTGCCTGCGCAGTCTTGTGTGCTCGAACTCAGGTCTCTTGGTCTGCCGATCGTCCGTGCCTCTTGGCTCCTCCAAAGCCACCTGCGTGTATTTCTTGTACAGGTGCTGCTGCTCCTGCTGCTGCGGGAGGGCAGTGTTGGTGCTGGACAGGGTTGGGTTCTTGGCTGGTGCACTTCCGCTTGGTGGGAGTGACTGGGGCTCCTCTTGCTGCAGCTGCTGTTGCTCCTGCTGCTGTAGTTCCTGCTGCTGCTGGTTGTGCTGGTGGTGGGGCAGGCGGAGTAGGTGCTTGTGCTGCTGGCCTTGCTGCCTTCTGGGTGTGGGTGGGACTATCTGTACTGCCCATACCCTGGATACATTGAAACAACTAGGGAATGACCCGCAAAGGTCTACCAAGCTTGTACAAAAGCTCCATGCCCATTCTGCAATACATAATCTGTACACTATGCGCACAAACTTAAAAAGAAGCGATTTTAAAAACATAAACACTTGCCATAACCCTGGTACTCTAGAGCCATGCGCTGCCAGAGACCCACCAGACCACATTAGCTTCCTTTTGAGCCAATGTGTTTCCTTTTCCGTAATTGGCGTGTTCTCACTGCATACATGTTTTCTCTTTTTTCTTTACTGGGTCAAACCTTGCAAATGTGGAAGTAGGCAGTGCAAACTGTCTGGCCCAGCAAGACCCACACATCCCTGAGCAAGCCATAAATTCAAATCATACCTCCTTATTTTTTTGACCCAAGTTTTTCTGGTCGAGTGAGGCGCAACTTCAGCCACCTTGGTGCTCTTTTAGTCACTCCTGGCCCTACTCACCCAAACACTGGCAGACGACCCACCCTCATATCAGGTGCTGCGCATGAGAGGTATCAGAGGTGAGGTGCAGCATAACTCCGGCCAGTTAACTCTATGCCATGGCAGTGCACATTTCGTACACTATGCCCACCAACTGAACCCTGCCCAACCACTGGGAACCAATTTATCTCCTTTCCTTAACAATGTAGCGTGTGCCACCGTGGCAATACTGTGACAGTGTTCTCTCTGCCTACGTAGTTTTTCTTCCTCTCGATGAAGATGGTGTGTTCTGCCTACACACATATGTTCCTTCTTGCTTGCTTTCATACTTGATGGGCTCTGTTGAGAAACTTGTGTGCGTGCTGCATAAGCTGGCACCTGTGAATGCAACTAAGCCCCATGAGCCTTACTTTCCTTGAGCTCCGCAGCAAGTGCTTTTGAGTGCATCCCGCGGGTCGTCATATATTATGATTGATAAAAAAAATGGCGATGGTAATAAATCTCGCAACATTGGGTCGACAGATCCAAATTTTGAATTCAAATCTAAGATAAAAAGTCGCCCTCTGAGAGAACTCAAATATTCAAACAAGCATTTTCATCGCCATCCATATTTTCTGTGCCTGTCTTTTTCTTTTGCTGGCCATGGGCCATTCCACAAGCAAGCCAGCATTGCAGCAGGAGGAGAAGCGCAGACGTGTGGGACCTCACGGTGGTGAGGGTGAGCCATCTGTTGCTCCTCGTATTCCTGTGCATCCCCTGGGTGAAGAAGTGGCTGCTGAAAACGAAGGTAGGCATACTACCAAGCTTGGTACGTACCTGAAGGTACGTACCCTCAAGTAAATTCCAGCATTGTACTCATGCACCACAAGGTAATGCGGTTCCATCTTTGAAACTTCTTACTCGCAGAAAGGCTAAATGAGTTGCAGCAAATTCGTTTTGGTTTCAGAAACTCAAAGAGCGGAAGGTGCGCCAGCGTAGTTGCACTTGTTTTGAACCATTTTATCTAAATAGTCAAAGCCACAGTCTGCAGCAACCATCTATGCACGTTTACGTTGCTGTTTATTGTCTATTTTGTTTATGAGCTTGTAAAGTCACCCATTCTGCCAGCGCTCACAGACCTGTTGAGATGAAGGCAAGTAGCCTGGAGGCTGCTGCGAGGCGCCTGGGCGATGCAAAGGTCTGTTGCTTTCATCCAAAAGTGGTGGCACAGCATGGCAAAAGGAAGCAACCCAAAATGTTATGCACTGCAAAGGAAAGAGAAGCTGCAGATGTATATGCAGGAAGGGGATGCTGCATTTGCATTCCGTGTTCATTGCGTTTAATTCGCTGTTCCATTCTCACCGCACACAGGAAGACCTGTCTAAACAGGCTATTCTTAGAAGACTTTCATTGCCTTACTATTGCCCTGGTCAGATCGCACGGGAGATGATGCTCCACAGGAGAAGCCACGGGCTGAAGAGTGGTGCAATAAGGAGCTCTGGCAGAGAGAGCAGCGGGCCAGCCAGCGATATGGATACCAGCACAGAGGCCGCGGCTAAAACAACAGAGACAAAAGAAAAGTCACTGGCAGTGCACAAGGTGGGAGAGTCAGTGTCCAGTCACGACAGCGAGGGACCAGCAGAAATTCATGTTCAAAAGCTTCACCGCCAGACGCGGCAGTGAGGGCTGGCGTGTACCTAATAGCTATGAAGCTAGATCTAGCTTCTTGAAGCCTGACGCTCATACTCTTTTACACACACAGGCTGCTGGCAAGCCGTCCATCACCTCTGAGATCTGTCGCAGTCTGGAGCAAGCAAAGGTGGGGTCAGCGGGCCCCGCCGGCCGGCCACCCTCACCTCAACCATCCAGCCAGCAGCTAGGAAACAAGGAACCTGGAAACAAGCCCATCACAGCACACACTGCAAAAGATCTGAAAGGATCATATGGAGGGGAGCCTGAAGATACATCTTGCCTTGATGACGCTGCTGTTGGCCTGACCCTGCTTGGCTCTGCTTCCGCTGAAGGTGTGCATATTGGAGATGGTGCTGCTTTGCTACTACGTACCAATAACATTTTTGATGTAGTCGTGGTTGCAGCGTGGTCCCTGTGTTTCTAAAATCCTAGCTCTGCTGGCCAGCAAGTTGTAGTGCTAATTTCAGCAATGCTTAAGATGTATGGTGCATGTCCAGTGCATCCTAAGCTCCCAGGGACCTGGCAGGCACTGCTTTGATGAGCGCAACAGAATTGTGGCCTTGCATGTGAGTGAATGCGCCCATCACGCTTGGAAAGAAAAGAAAATAGTCTACATCAGCCAAAAGCTCAAGGCCGAGTGCATTAAGGAAAGGATCCTAACTAGCAAGCTAGCAAAGGTCCTACCAAAGGGACCTTCAACCTAAACTATACGTAGCTAGCCTCGGAGAAAGCCAGAAACAGAGCTAATGAAGATCTGGAGGGTTGCCCAACATGCTCCTGGACGCCCAGACTCTCCATCTCCTGTTCTCCTCCGCCACGCGCCCAGCAAACCCTCCCCCAGAAGTCCCCTAAAATGAAGTGCATTCCTGGTGTTAGAAATAGCTGTTAACTCTGGATAGCATGGTAGCTTAAACTTGGATGCTAATGATTTAGCCTTTTGCCTGGTTGAACCCAAGTTGGCAAGAGTTTTAATATGTAGTCATTATAGATAACGCCTGCCACACCAACTAAGATGATGTACAAGGTCACCTTGTTGTTCCTGTTTGCGTTCCTTGAGCTGCGGGTTTTGGATCATGCTTGGACCTTCTTGAAATTGTAGCACGAGATACATCATTGGCACTAAAATGTCTGCTTGTAGCTCAACAATTGTGCCTTCACCTTGCTCATTTTTTCACGTGTTCATCTTGTTTTAGCTTTGATACTATACTCAATCATTGGAGTGGATAAGATGATCTTATCCAAAAGGTTGAGAACGGTTTTCATTCTTTGATACGTATGCTTGTCAAAGGAGAAACTGGTGCGCGGTAGGCCCCTTTGTTGTGGTATGCACAAGGCAAATCTTTTTCCCACATACTGGCTTGTGCTTGCCAAGGTGGTGCGCAACAGCCCCAGGATGCCCTCCCATATGCCTCTTGGACCTTGGTGGAGATCAGCACCCCCTCTGGCCCAGTTTGCTGCTTTGTGGAGCCTGGGAAGGAACATCTCATTGGGGAGCAAATGGTTATGACTAGAGCGGCCACTGGCAAGCGTATCCGTGAAGGGCTTGAGTAGACAAGCACTGCAGGAAATTGACTTGTTCGCAGCCTCTGCATTTAACATGCTTCACATGCTTTCATTTTATAACACTGCTCCTGACATCACAAATGCTTCTCACAAACAGGTCAGCCTTCCTGATCTGGAACAGACGTTTGTAAGAGAACACCATTTAAGCACATGCTGAAGGAGCAAAACCATAAAAACAAAACATGACTGTTCACACAAACCACTATAGGCATTTTGGTGCAGATGAGCCAAAAAAGATGAAGTACAGAACAAAGATGAAAAATAAAAAGCTACCCAAGGAATGCACGCAATTGTAACCAGATAACTTTTTCCCCAGGGAAGGGTATAGGAAATGTTACAAACTCCTGAGGCCTTCCAATTTGAGGTATAAAGGAGTGTTGTACACTAGCATTGAAGTTTTGATAGAAACAGAACAAGTAACAATTTTCTGTGAATAAAACTAATGGCAGAGTGCCCAAGCAGATCCCCACTCATTTAGGAAAGGAACACCATGCTTTGAATTGCCATGAAGTTTTTTTTGCTTTAAAGTAAGGACCAATTGATCAGTTGTCTGACTAATTGTGGAATAGGAGGAAAGGGATTAGCAACAGGATGGGATGTAAAGGGACCCTTGGGTATGAAGGTTCACTTGTGCCTACAGCTGACAAATTGCCGGCTACTCCAGAAGCTTTTTAGTTTTTGGCTGGCTACTATGCACCTTCAAGGTGGCATCTTATAAAGCTAAGCAAAACTCTGCAAGCAGCTAAAGATAAGCACCAACAAAATAATAAAGAACTGGCGATAAGGATTTCTCAGAGGCACGCCGTGATAATTGAGTTACTTTACTCGACATTTTATTAAAACTCACTTCAAAAAACAATGCAACAGCCCCCAAATAATTTTGGCGTGTCAGAAGGTAACCATCTTCAACTGATGACCTCATTTCCCTGCCATGCTGTCAAGAGCTTGTAAGACAAGACTGGTATGAAATACAGATCGGCAATTTAAGCTTTGGGGGATTAAGAAAGAGGAGCTTCAGCTAGCGTCTGACTTTCAACTGACAGGAGTTGTAAAATTCACAACCAATTTCAACCAGTCACTCTGCAGCCCAGGCTAATCAGATTTCCAGCACCCTGAGTACATTACTCGAAAAGAAAATCGTTCAAAAGCATAGATAGACATGTTTCCTCGCTTTCAAATAAAGCATTGTTGCTTTGGTATTTTGCAGGCATCCTGATAGAATGTTCATATGTGAAACATGTCACATCTGTATATACTTTCCACAATGTGTTGTCTACATCATCCGCCTTCCTGCTTTTCTAGGTTGTGCAAATATTTTTACCTAGCTAGGTATGCCACGCAGTGCTCGTGGCAGCCTCATGAATTGAAGATCCAACATTGCGATATCCATTTGACAGGATTTTGCCTGATACTAACCTCTTCCCACTCTGGAAGCTGCAACTGCGCAGCATGCTAGCACTAAAACCGGGCTTTGAAGTTGCAGCTCAAAAAAACTCAAAGAGGAGCAATAAGGTGACCTTGCACATCATGATGTCGATAGTCTTGATTGGTGGCATCATCTGTAATGACTACACCATCAAACCTTTTATCAACTTGGGCTCAACCAGGCAAATAGCCAAATCACTAGCATCCAAATTGAATTGCCATGCCACCCAAAGGTGAACAATCGTTATTAATACCAGACATGTTCTTCATCTTCAGGGGGCTACTGGGAAAGCGTCTGCTGGGTGCGAGGCAGCGGAGAGCAGAAGGGGAGTCCGGGCGTCCAGGAGCATGGCCGGCGGCCCGCCAGATCCCCATTAGCTCTGTTCTTGGCTTACTCCTAAACTAGCTGTGTCTAATTTAGGTTCAAGAGCCCTTTGGTAACTCATGGAGATCCTTGCAGGCCTGGGCTTGCTAGTTGGGGAACCTTTCCTTAATGCACGCGGCTCTTTGGCTGGCAAAGACTTTTCTTTTCCCTCTTACAGGATTTGGGTATAAGCTGGAGGCCTTGCAAGAATGGTGAAAGGAAATCTGCAAGCCCTTTCAGGGTGAAGAGACCATTCTCTACACTATCCACCAAGGCGCGGGTGGGACTAAGTATTAATGGTTCATACCCTCAAACATTGATTATACCGGTAAACTAGGGAGGGACCCACAAAGGTATACCAAACATGCAAGCTAGTTGCGTACAGTGCGCGCGCACGCACGCACGCACGCACGCACGCACGCACGCACGCGCGCACCCACCCACCCACCCACGCACGCACGCACGCACGCACGCACGCACGCACGCACGCACGCACACGCACGCGCACGCGCACGCACGCACACCCCCCCCCCCCACCCCCACCCCCACCCACACCCCCACCCCCCCCCCACCCCCCCCACCCACACCCACACCCCCACCCACACCCACCCCCCCCCCCCACACACACACACACCGAGCATACATGCCAGTGGAAGGAACAGGCAATATCTTTTCCAATTCTTTGATGCAGGGGATGTTTGACGGCTTACCAATTTATTGGAAATCTTCAAAACTGTGTATTAGTATTCTAATACCTTTTTAACGTCGTTCAGGGGCATAACAGCCGACATCAGAGAATATTGAGTTTGAGTTTTGGCTCCCGAGTTATCCCGACCACGACCTAAACCTCAAATAAGATTCTGTGGATTTTCGTGGAACTCTTATTCGTCGTTTTCTTGGGGGGTGTCGCTCGCCAAATTGCGACGACTCATGAGTTAGAGGAACGGCGTAATAATTCGGCGGGAGAATAACACTGTGTATTTATTTCACATTCGGTGCTAAACACAAGTTCCTCCTTCTTTTCTTTTTATAAGATCTGTCAAGGAAGATCTGACCCAGGAGTACAATTGCCAACTCCCCGTCCCTCATGCAATCGCTGAACCTTGTGTGATCAATCCTAGTGAGGCAGGCTTATCTCCAGCACCCATTCTTTCATGCAGAAAAATGAACGGTTCCAATTTGGGGTGGGCTGCAGTGTTTTCCAGGCTTCAGGTGAGTGCCATGCATACGCATGTGTCCAACAGCCGCAAAATTTAAGGGTCCTTGCATGTTTATGGGTACCCATGACATCGTGCATGAACAGAGTGTTGTTCTTCTTCAACATACATACCGCTGCTTTTTTTCCCACGGTGGGAATCCCACTAAAGGTCTTGACAGCAGTAACTGGAGCCGATTCGTGCGCGAGCGCTGGCCATTCCGTTGGCTGGGGATCAGCGCTTTCCGTGGAAAATTTAATCTTGGGGATAAGGGCTGTGACTTCTGGAACCGGTGCGAGACTGGTGCCCCCTGTTCACTGCAGAAGAAGTTGCTGTGAAGTTGCGCTGCGGCCATGTCTAGCGTGCTCAACTTTACTTACCAAACATGCCCATGTCAAACAGGTACAAGGAGGACCTTGGGCTGGCCAAGAAATTAGGCTGCACCTCCTTCCGCTTTTCCTTCGAGTGGGCGCGCATTGAACCCAGCCAAGGTCACTATGATGCTGCAGCCATCCAGAGGTCTGTGTGTGTGTTGGTTGCGGGCTCACAGATAAATGGCTGCGGCCTCCATCAATCTCTGCCAACTATGCCAGAAACGAAAAATTTGTGCCTTAAAGCTGAATTCCAATATCTCTATTAGAAGGGTTTAGAAGTGCTCTTGAAAGATACATACAGGCAGGCAGGACGAGTGTGGTTGCTCCTTTTCACACTGAATTTCACCTGAGATCCTACTTGACATTCTTTGCTTGTAAAATCACCAGCAGAAGTCAAAGCAAATACTTAATTTTGGCTGGCCTCTACACAAGCAGGACCAATTCCAGCTCAAGAGTTTGATTGACGTGGTCAGTCATGTGTCTTTGCCTGCAGTGCAAGCTTCCACTCCCTTTTGACCCCAACGTTTCCTCAACACAGGTTCCATGACATCCTGGACACCATGGAGGAGCTTGGCTTAGAGCCCAACGCCACGCTCCACCACTTCACGCACCCCACCTGGTTTGAGGAATTGGGTGGCTTTATGAAGGAAGAGAACGTCCCAATCTTTGTGGAGTGGGCACAATTCATGTTCCATACCTTCCACCAGCGCATCAAGCTGTGGGCCATTTTCAATGAACCCACGGTGCGTGCAAGAAAAGGAAAGGAACAAACTATGTTGACCAGAACAAGGCCGCATGCTTTAACAAAGGATTCCTTAACTAGGAAGCTAATGCATGTCTCACCAAAGGGCTCCTACACCTACGTTAGACATAGCTAGCTTGGGACAAAGCCAAAAACGGAGCTATTGGAGAGCTGATGGGGAGCTGATGGGTTGTCGGCCATGATGCTGAATGCCAAGCATCTCCTTTTTCTGTTCCCTGCGCCCAGCATTTACATCCCTGAAGATGATCAGCATTTTTCAGACATGGATAGCATGTCTTTGTCGTCTATCACTGAAGTGCATGGCCACTCAACTTGGATGCTAGGTGTTCAGAACAGGCAATCAATGCACTGGCCTAGTTCATGGCATGCGTATCTTGTGGCCCTGATAAATTAGCAATTCTGCAAACAAAAAAGTAAAGGACAGAAAAACCCACATAAACTAGCTTTTACCCTTGTAGCTGGCAGTTTTATTTGTGTACCCTCTAGTGATTGAAACAAAGATATGTGCCTGTACATAAATTATTGCGTGCAGGTAAGGTCTTGTTCAACAATCCTGAAATGTTCTCCCTGAGCATTCTCGTTAAATGCAGGCCTATACTTTCCTCAGCTTCATTGTTGGGTTGGGTCCTTCTCCCCGCTACGTCTCCAATATCTTCAACTTGACAGGTGCTGGACACACCCTTTTAAACCTGCTCAAGGTGTGTGTACTTCTGTGTGAGGGGGGGGGGGATTTCAGCTCTACGTTTGAAAATGAAGTGAAAATTCCTCCAGTTAAACACATTCCTTCTGCTGGCGCGCACCTTTTATGAGGCTCGATTCGCTTGTCAAGGTAGAATTGATTACTTATTCTGGCCGTTCACTTTGCTCTAAAAGCATGTCCATCCTCTCCCATCCTGATCCATCCTAATCCAGCCTGTCCCAAACCGTCCCATCCTGGATCCAGGCTCACACTACCACGTACTGGGCACTGAAGGCTTTACCAGGAGGCAAGGAGGCATCCATTGGCATGGTCCACCATCACATAATGTGAGAATGGCATGGGGCGGTTTCCCTCAATTAATCAAACTGCTCCATCAGTCAACACCAAAGAGCATATGCTAAAAGTCTTTTCTTCTGAGTACGTTTGACTTCACAAAGATGCATCAAGGGGCGGGGTAATGAAGCAGTGGAGGAGCAATCAAACAGGTGTTAGTAAACTCAGGCTAGCTTCTCGTATTTGCAGTTAGCTGTCTTATACCCTACAGGTGTATACACTACACATATACACTATATAAACAATACAGGTTTGCCTTGGTTTCTAAGATGAGTAGCCTGACCACCCTTACTCTTGAACGCAGCCCATTGTGTAATATGTTGTCCTCAGGCCTTCTTCCTTTCTTCCCTGTTGGTCAAATCTTAGCCATTCCCCTCCTCCCCCCCCCCCTCCTCTTCCTTATTTGCTTTTGTAACTGTAGTTCCCTCCTGTGTCATTGATCTCCACTAACCTTGTCTCCTGGGCTGGCTGTGTTCAGTTTAGGCATGAGGACCCTTTACTGAAATCATTGGCAGCTTGCTAGTTTGGGAATTTTCCTTACTGCGCCTGGCCTTTTGCGGTGTTGTCTTTTCTATCTCTCCTTACATGTCAAATCCGACCATTAAATCTCTGTCCTAACGACAAAGTAAAGTAATGTAAAGTTTACGCCAACCAAAGGCTGTGTGCATTAAGGAAAGGTTCCCTTACCTGCAAGCTAGCAAGGGTCTCACTATTTAATGACAACCTTGTAATTGTGCACAGTAAGAAGGCCTTGTTTGCGTGACAAGCCTTCCTTTATAACTACTCACTTAAAAAAAGGTTGTGCTTTTTTCTGAAAACGAACCAGAAAGTGGCTGGGATGCTAGAGTGCGTCAGGGCCACAAAAATTATCATCTCTGTTTAACAGTGGGGCTTTGGCTGGGAAGGTTGCACATGGGATGCCTGGAATTCCCTGCATGCAGGTTTGGAGCGTTGGACAACAGTGTGCTGTATCGGCTTGCAACGTAAGTCGCTGTTGATATTGCTGAGTCAGGATTCTTGACAATTGCTGCTCTAATGTAGGGACAAATTATAAAGTGCGCTTCATATAGTTTTCCTTTTATTGTTGCGTAAAATTGCATCTTTCTGCTCATAATTACAGTCAGGGACGGCATGATATCATTGCATCAAATGTGTGGCAGGGATGTTCGAATTGGGCTTGTGCTTTTTATCTTTCAGATGGGTCTCAGAGTGGCTGTCTTACTGGATGGGATGGGATATCATGGACCACTGGATGTGCACGGTGGGTAATTGTGTGGCATTTTGGTCTTCCTATTGTGGCAGATATTACATTATTTGCCTGGCATCATAGAATTTCAGTTAGCATGAACCTCTGAGCTATTGTCTTTCGGTCCTGACATTGATATGGGTTACACAAGAGCGTTTGCATCATTCTTTAACTTGATTTTAGCTCGGTAAATACATGTTTCCATGCTGGCCGAGAGGCTATGAGGATATGGACTCCATCGGATGAAGTGCTTATTCCTCACCTCCAGAGTGTGCTACTTTAAGAAGAGTTCAGCAGCCAGGAAATGTCTACTAGGCACAAGTAGTGCCTTAGTTTCTTTGCAAACCTTCACAAGCTGCACACATCTCACAATGCACAGGGTGAGTTTGAATGGAGGCTGCCGGTGTTAGGGACCTGGATCAAATGGGCTGACCCTGGTGGCAAGCCACCTTGTGATTGGTGCGCAGTGCGGACATTAAAGCCAGTTTAACTTGTTTGCTTTGCTCTGAACCTGACAACTGGTTGGTAACTCTACCTTTGCCCATTGTCTTCCCACACTCCTAGGTGGGGCATAAATTTCTACAGCCACCCTGTTGCACAGTGGAACCTCAGGCCTGCCTGTCTGCCTCACCAGATCATGACAGACATGTGAGTGGGAGCCTGACTGGTGGTTGGGCAGCCCTGAATCATGATGGCCCTGACTGATGATTTGGCAGCCCCGACTGATAAAGCCCTGAATGATGGTTTTGGCTCTCTGGCTCGTTTTGTGCCTTCCTTTCCTTTGTTGATGCAAGGAATTGTGCACTTTCCTGCATTGCCTACATAGTTTCTCCTTCCCTCTTTCTCTCCCTTGCATCAAAATATTTGCATGAGCACGTTCCCTTGCTTATGCGTTTGTTAAAGTTTGCGGTGAATATGTTTATCCAGGTTTTACCCCATCTACCCTGAGGGCCTGTATGCGGCAATCCAAAGGTAAAATGCCTCTGTCAAGTACCTGTCAAAAAAAGTTTTTTTTCCTTTGAAATTGCATCCGGCTTGTTTTCTGTCCTGAATAGCAAACCCATTTTCCTCCGACATCCACGCCTAGATTGAGATGTGAAATAAAGTGCATGCAATTTCTCTACAGGTTGCACATATTGCTCTTTGTAATCAAATTCCATGTGCCTGAGGACCTGTGGTTGCTTGTTGAGGGGAAAATCCACTGCATGTGCAGATGCACATCAAAATGATCTCATACCACTCTTCGACGCGCTTTGTCCTCTACAGTTAGTTAGATAAACTTGAAACCAATTCCTCCAAACCTTTAGCAGCATGAAACGTTGCAGTCTGACTTAAATAGAAAAACTTTCACTGGTAGCTCATAGTCCTGTTTTTGAGTGTTTTTTCCATCGGTTGCTCCTTGCTTGCTCTTAGTCGGTGGGACTCACTGTTTTTAACAGTGTTGCCAGCGCTGATATTTGGGTCTCTCCTCAATGCACGCTGGTTGGTGTCCAGCACATAATTTTGCTTTTACTTTCTGCACTACAGGTCCAGCCGCTACGGCATTCCAATGTACATAACCGAGACTGGCATTGCAGACCATCGCGATGACCGCAGAGCACTGCTGATAGAAACGTACTTCAGGGTGCGTGCTTCCTTGCCATGTTTTTGGGCCAGTTTATAAGTTCCAGTCACAGCACTCCAATATACATTGTTGATACCAGCATTGCAAATTATCACGATGATTGTAAGGCACTGCTAATAGAGACATGCTTCAGGGTGCATCTTCCTGTTGGAGGAGACACACAGCTCTTTGATCCAATGTGCCTCCTGTTCCTTATTGATGTAGGGAGTGTTGTCCACTACCCATGCAGTTGTTCATTTTGCATCAGAGTGCACGCTTGATTTGCCACATTAAAGGACCAGTTGATATGCACTAGCAACACAGGAAAAGTATGTACCAATTAAAGTTGTCGACTCAAACAATTCCAACATGGTGATGTGCAGATTCATGAAGGTCTTACACAGGAATAGGAGAGGGATACCATAGGATTGTTTTCCCTCTTTTTGAACACAATTTGGGGTCCTAATGACTGTTGCAGCAAAGTCTTGGGTTCTTCTCTAATCTTCAGGAAGTATTGCGTGCCCTTGCAAATGGACTGGATGTTCGAGGATTTTATTACTGGACACTTGTGGACAATTTTGAGGTGAGCAACTGAAAACCTGAATGCTTGCTTTGCTGTTGGTGTAACTTTGGGCTAGAGGTGGTTGCCTGTTGTTCCCAATTTACAGTCCAACCTTTAAAGATGGTGCTCCCCTGTTTGATTTCATGTGAATTCTGGCGCAGTGGACAATGGGCTACACCATGAAGTTTGGACTGTATGCTTGGGAGCCAGACGGCAGTGTGGACAGGTGAGGGAGCCCGTTGGCATGCTGAGGCTGTGTGCTGAGCTGAGTTCTACTCTCTCTCTCTCTCTCACACACACACACAATTTCTTTCTCTCACTCCCACTCTCTATAATTTGTATGCACCCTTAGTAACTTACTTGGACTTCTCTCAGTCTGAACTTCGTGTTGGGGAGTCTGTGCACCAATGTGGCCCCCTTTCCTTAACTGATGTGGAAAGTGTTTCACTGCCTAAGTAGTTTTTCTGTTCTTTTCTTTCTTACTTGAAGTGAAGGCGCTAACCATTTCATCAAAATGAATACTACTCCAACACCCATGCAGGGTCCTGAAGCCTGGTGCACAAGCCCTTGTTTGCTTGTATAATGAGCTTCCACACTTGCTTAGAGACCTGCAAGACTATGCACGCGGGAGCTTTGATATGGGACTTTCTCCTGGTGTCGAGATGAGCAAAAGCAAGAGAAGAGAAATTGTAAGGAGGTGTGGAGTTGCATAGCATGAATGTTGCTGAAGGTTGAGCTTCCATTGCCCCTTTTTGGGTCGTGCGCTAATTGTAAGCGCCCCGCTGCTTAAGCGTGCTCTTTGGTACCTTTTTATGAGAACCATAAGTCTCATGAATTCTGCATTAAATTTCTAAACCATTGAGGCAGTCCCAGGCAACAACCGGAATGATCCTTCACCTCATCTGCCCCAGGTTAAGAACACCTTGTGCTCTCCTTTGCCTGCAGGTTCCTAGCTGGATGAAGAAGGCTATCTTCTTCAATTGATTGAACGCGCTCCCTGTCCATTCAATTAAGAGCAAGTAGGGCAATTACCGGCTCTTCAGAGGTATACCTCTTGAGGCACGTAAGATACATTCTCACAAGATATCTTGTACAAACAGCCACTGGTAAAATTATGCTGGAGCATTTCTACGGATCATAGATTCAGCTGGGCCAAATGATGTTTGCTGCCTTTCTTCATGTGTATCATGGTGTACAGTATAAGGGAGCCGAAGGAACCCTGTCTGATGCCCTTCATAGGCAGCAACCTGTTATAGAGTATGCGTGGCATGCAAACGTGACACTCTGAAGGATGGGTGGTGGAGTGGTTCGCTAACAAGCAATGCAAGTAATAACTCAAGTGCCTTGTCTTATAGCTCCCCAGGCCCAGCTAGGCCAATTCCAGATCCTGGGGAAAGGGATATGCTGAGGTTATGTACAATTGAAAGTGAACTAAAGAAAGCAGCCATGTATCTTCAAACAAAACATTATGGAGGCAAGGCGTGCCCCTAGGCTTCCTTCAAGCTGAGTTAGGCAGTTGCCTTCATGATTGATTCGCCTTCTTTAGCGACCAAATTCGGTACTTGAACAGGAACTGCAAATTATAAAACCAGTTGGCTTGGCATATGCATACACATTTCTACTTTCTTTTAGAAGTGAATTTTTCCAGATTTTGAATATCAACGTTTGACTTTGTTGTAAGCATGCATGCAAATCAAAACTGTGTTTGGGAGACTCGCTTCTTTTGGACGCCATGTCAGTCATTCACCTTCCACTTAAGCTGCCGACAGACCTTGATATTCCTTACTGCTGTGTGTAGGAAAATTTAAGGCCGAGCAAAAATAAAAGAAATGGAAGGAAAGGAACTACTTCGGCAGTGAAGGGAGGGAAAGGAAAACTACTTTGGCAGGAGCATGGCGGACAACCCTCCAGGTTTCCATTAGCTCTGTTTCTGGCTTTCTCTCCTAGGCTAGCTGTGTCTAATTTAGGTTTGAGGGCCCTTGGTTGAGACCCTTGCTAGCTTGCTAGTTAGGGGACCTCTCCTACATGCACGCAGCCTTTTGGCTGGTATACAATTTTCTTTTCTTTTTCTTGGCAGTGAGAACAATTTCTTTATGAAAAGAAAGAAAGAAAAGAAAGAAACACATCTTTTATGAATAAATTAAAAAAATACTTAAAAAGCTGCGAGTCCCCTCCACCACAAAATTGTAAATTGCTTGTGGGGGTCCAGAGGGTTACTAAAACTTTTAGTAATAGCACATTGCTCAAAACTTGGACGTGAAAAGTATTATTGAGAGGTGTTTGTTACACGTTCATTTTGCCTCAGGTGGGACTCATCCCCTCGATCCACTCAGCAAGGAATTATGGTGCCCAAGGACGTGCTGCCAGAAACCCAACAGATCCACAAGCTTGCCTGTCAAACTACTTTCCTCAATTGATAACCATATAGAGATCAACTATCAGAACAGGATACTCTCAGGAGGCCTCTAGAGGGTGAGCTCGGAGCATTAGGATTAAAACAGAATTTTGCAGTGCGGTGTACCGCGCCGGAAGCTTGGCGTGCGAAATGCATGATTAAAAAAATATTCGATACAAATTCCTGTTTTTGAGTGCAAGAGTCGGGCATCACAAAGCTGAGAATAGTCTCTGTATTATACAACTAGGAGTCTTTATAAAATTGATTTCTATAAAAGTATACTAGATTACAATGCGGCAGCTAAAGTTCCACGAGAAGAAGCTGTTGAAGAAGGTAGACTTCCTGAAATGGAAGAGCGAAGACAATATCCGGGAGCTGCAGGTATGCATGCATGCACCTGTGCTTGTTAGCTGCACCACAGGACAGCAGCCAAAAGTTGCATGCATGCACATTTTTACAGGCAAAGTGGCACATACACACGTACACACACACGCACGCGCACACACACACACACACACACTAACACACAAACATACACACACGCACCTTCACACACAAGAGTGCGCACGCACGTGCGCACGCGCACGCACACACACACACACACACACACACACACACACACACACACACACACACACACACACACACACACACACACACACACACACGCACGCACGCACGCACCTTCACACACAGGAGTGCCCACACACACGTGCTCGCACACACACACAACACACATACATACTCACACAAAACACACACATGTACACACACACACATAAACACACCCTCCCCTCCCCCCCACGTATCCCCCACACACACATACACACACGTCTGCACGCATGTACGCACGCATGCACACCTGCATACTCAATTTCACAAATTACATTTTCCAGGTCATGCGTCGCTATCACATCCAAGACCGGGATGACTACAAGAAGTACAACAAAATTGTGGGAATGGTCACCAAACTAACCAACGTGCTGAAACAGCTAGATCCAAAAGACGCCACAAGAATAGAGCTTACAGACCAGCTGCTGGAAAAGTGAGCACAGCATGCTTGGTTTTATTTTATTGATTGCTCAAACAACTATGTTTGGCATTTAGTTGCTGATTTTTCGTGGAAGCACAAGAGAGCTGAAGAGTGCCTGTGGTACTAAATTGCAGTTTTGCACACTTTTCACGCCCACATATGTGAGTAAAGGTCCTCATCTGTCTGACGCATGCAAATAGCGACGGCATGCATGTTGAGCACACAAATTGAGCCTGCTGACACACCCACGTAGGTCGTCTATGTACATGTGCGCATCCTTGTAGGAATGCTTCTTGACCTCCCATTGCAGGATCATGTGTCCTGTGTGCATTTGTTCCCTGTGCTTGCAGGCTCATGATGTATGCTTTATGATCAATGGTATCCTGTGTTTGCATGCGTCGATTGGTCTCCTGTGCTTGCAGGCTCACCACCATGGGAGTCTTGCCTGCCAAGAAGAGCCTTGTGCAGTGTGAACAGCTAGCTACCTCTGCGTTCTGCCGCCGCCGTTTGTCTGTGGTGATGGTGCGCAACAAAATGGCGGAGACCGTGAGGGAAGCGTGCACATTCATCGAGCAGGTGGGGTTTTGCAGACCAGCTCATGGAGCGCTGCAGTCATATGTGGTCCCTATAGGAAGGCAAACTCTGCTCTGTAGTCAGCACGTCTGTCTTGTTGTTAGTCCTGCTTAGCATGGCAGTGGTGATTATTCGCATTCGTAGGTGAAAGCCTGTAAACAGAAGTTCACTCCTAACAACAAAACATCAGGGCACCACTGTAGCAAGTTGAAATTTTCAACTGCTTCAAAAGCAACCAAAGGTCACTCTTACAATTTAGCTGAACTCCTTTTCTGAGGGGCCTTGCATGACTGTGAGGAGTAGTCAGCCTCAAAACATATGTTCATGGATGTTGGATTGATGTGAAGATACTGGGTACAATAATTGGAACAGCGCAGAAAATTTATATCTGTGCAAAAATAACGTTTTTGGCTCTGCACAATGACTGCGTGCACGTAAAATACAAATATTTATTTTGAGGGGGCGCAGCTTGGGGCATGGTCGTAAAAAATTACGTCGTCTGACAGCTGGGAGTGGTGAGTGGTAAGGAGTGCCCAACATTTCGCAGCAGCCCCTCAGTAGCTGCCTCCCAGAGGTCTGCAGGGTGCTATCAGACATTCGTGGTGATGGTGCAGACATGAAAAAATTGTCTTTTGGGGGTGCGCTGTTTTGCGTGATTGCGAAACACGTTTCTTACTTTTGGTGATGAGTACATCCCTCTACGGGACGAGACCTGCCTAGTTCAAAGTAAGGACATACACCCGTGAGGCAGCTTTCTTAGATGGCTTGCATCCCATCTTGCAGCAGAAACTTTTGCTAAGGCCTGCCTCTGTTTGGAAGTGTGCTTGCAGGGGCGTGTACAAGTGGGCCCAGGAAAGGGAAGGAAAGGAATGGAATGGAATGGAAAGGAAAGAAAAGAAAAAGGGAAGGGTTAGATAGCTGTACCTGCCTATGAGGGCAGCTCAGCTGAAGCAAAGAGGTGCCTGCCTGTGCGGATCGGTGCTTGCAGGGGCATGTACGAGTGGGCCCAGAAACTGTGACGGACCCTGCCTTCCATGTGACCAAGAACATGGAGGACTTTGTGACCTGGGTTGACACCTCCAAGATCAAGCGCAAGGTGGCGCAGTACAATGACAGGCTGGACGACTATGACCTGATGCTGTAAGGCGGGCAGGACCCTGCCTCCCGTGCGACCGAGAACATGGAGGACTTTTCTGACTGGAGTTTTCACCTCCAAGAGATCAGGCGATTGGATGTTGTCACCTCCGACAACACAGGTGCAGGCCATCACCTCACCACCTTTTGGTGTCACCTATGATGTCCAGATGATGTCACTTTTGAGGCCAGGCACAAGATGGCACAGTGCATGTGCAGGCTGGGAGATGCCAGAGCCCACACGGCTGTTGTTGACAACCGGGCTGGCGCCTCTCAGCATCTGTGTCTTGCACAGCATGCCTGGGCCCCAGCTGCCATGTGGCCACTCTTAAGGGGCTCCAAAGGAGCCCATCAAGCAGACTCTTTTTGGCAAGCGTGCAGGTTGAATAAAAAGGACCCCAGGCTTTCATCCCCTGCTCGAGTCCTGGCCTTTTTCAATGTCCATTACTTGTAACTTTCTTTCATTGATGGCCTTTTTTTTATTGCAATGTGACAATCGCTGTTCTCTAACATGCAGCATCACGCATGCATGATGCTCTGCTGGTCAGCTGTCTTGCATATTCATTGTTTCCCCATGTTCGTGCCAAAACCAAAAAATATCCTTACACTTTGTTGCTTATTGCTTTGATGTCGCCAATGGCGAACTCTTTGTCCATGACTGGAGAAAGTTCCAAGACTCGCTGGACAGCCCATGTTCCTCTCTCAATTGATTTGAGCTTTTTACTGATGGTTCCCGGGACACTTTGATGCCAGGGGCCCTTTTTAAATCTCCTGCTTTCTATTGAGGCCTCACAAGGATGCAAATATGACCCATTTCATTATCATCAATCTGACGGATAAGCTGAAAACACATTTATGGTGTGACATTCACAAAATGCAAAGGCATGGTTCTGCTGATACAAGGGTTAGATTTAGATTTAGATTTTACACAGGGGGACCTTCAGCCAGACTGTTCGGCTGATCGGCCTGTGACTGGTCCTCGCCAGCCAACATAATGATACAAGGGTTACAAGGCCTATAAAGGGTTCTGCTAACACCTCTGCTGTTTTTATTTTACTCGGCAGAAAGTCAGCAAAGTCATGCAAATCACTTCCCTCAAATGTTGCTGTCAGCTCGGAAGATCACAATTCACCCTCTCAATTTGCAAACAAAGAACCAGAAACTCCCTCTGGAATACTCCAAGGGAACTCTCTTTGAAAGGAAAGGAATGGTCTAAAGATAACCCCTCCGTCAATGTACTGAATTACCGTACAGGTGCAATTAACAAAAAATCAGAATTAATACGTCCACCACCTAACTCTTTGCGCTGCCCGCTTTGTTATGAAATGGACAGGATTGGCCTAGGGTGCCCTGACCCAACAGGGGAAGGCACAAGCATCACTAGACACCATGTCAATCCCGTATTTTTTCCGTTGCATCCACTCTGAGTCAGGGTAGGATAGGATAGGGTTACATCTGATCTAAGCTTAGTTGCCCCCGCAGGCAGGTACAAGGTTTACAAGGGAAAAAAGGCCTTAGTCAAGACGTTTGACTGCTAGCCTGTTCATAAATACACATGGTTACAATGAATGGTTACAATGGGGGGTGACCTTCAGCCAGGTCGTTTGGCTGATCGGCTTGTGGCTGGTCTCTGCCAGCCAAAAGTAAATCCATAAGCTCAGACACAAAAAAGAAAAGCTTTGCGTTTCGCTGATGAAGGAACTGATAAACAAATTGAGAGCTCACTTGATGCAGTTAAAAAGGTTGCGCCTCAAGAATATCCTGGAAGTAAGGTTCAAAAAGCACTTGATACTTGCGGCGCAGAGAACAAAAGTGTCCATCAGTACAGTTAAAAAGGACATGTGCTTCATCTTGAGTTTGGTTGCAAAGACACCTGTCACACACAGAGGCACCATCATCCTGCCAAACAGCCGATTCAACTTTCAAAGTATGAGCACGAAGCCAGAACCTGCTCACATTACGCATAACTTGCTTAGGCAAATCCAAAAAAAGATACCAAGCCAGGGGTGCATAGGTTTGGCGAGTGTTGCAAGCAAAAGGAGTAGCAAACCAAGCTTGGTAAGTAGCTAGTTTATTGTTGTTTCCCCTTAGATCCACTGACTCAGCTTCTCTCCAAACTCCTTGCAATCTGTACCTCAAGTCTGCACTAAAATCATTCATGGAAATGGCACCTCCTGACCTCACAGCCTGCTCAAAATTTTCAGAACCATGCAAACCTTGGAAGGCTTGAATTAACTGCGCTGTCCAGCACTTGTCATCCTTAGGTTGTAACTTCAAATTGGCTTGCATAACACGGCGTAGAGTACTACTATTTGTACCAAGCATGCTGTTGTACAGCTTGACTGCAGCTCTAAACCAATAGTACTGCAGTGGTTGGTGCCCACATTCTCTCAAAACAGCCCAGTTAGTGGTAGTTCGCTTCACACCCAAGGTACCTTTCAAGAAATTCAGATGCAAAGTTTGCAGAGCACTAGAGAACTCTTTGCCTGCCTGCATGAAACCTGTACCCCACACCTGACTCGCGTACATACCAGCTGGAATAACATACGTCTTTGCAAGCCACAAGGAAGCATGCAGCCTATCTGCAAGTGTGTGCTCACTTACAAAACGACGAATCCTATAAGCAGATGTAAGCATAGCACGAGCTGCATTTTCTGCCAATTTAGCCATGTTCAAGGTCCTGTAAAACATCATGCCAAGATATTTAAACGAGACCTTATGAGCAAGAGTGTCACTGCCAATCGTAAAAACAGGGAGATTACTTCCTTGTGAGTTGAAGTGCACAACCTCTGACTTTAAGGTGTTGATAACGAGATGCTTCTTCCTAGCATACACATTCAGCCTGCTTAACATGGTTTGGAGAGCACCTGGCTCATTGGAAAGCAATGTGAGATCATCAGCATACAACTTGTGGGTCACGCGAACATTCTCTGTGCCAGTTACTGCCCCTCTCACATCCTCAGCAATCAAGTCAACATCATTGATGTAAAGTGAGAAAAGGAGAGGAGAAAGAGGACACCCTTGCTTAACACCTCGCATAGGATGCACACGTGCAGTTTTTGCACCATCCTTCAAAACACACTCATCAGAAGCATACATGTCTTGGATAATCGACAGCAAAGAAGTGGGCATGCTGATGCGGCGGAGGTGTTGCCAGAGAGCCTCCCTAGGAATGGTGTCGTAGGCTTGTTTGAAATCTATGAATGCCGCATGCAATCTACTCGAGTTGTTTGGTCGCAAAGTGCGTGCAGCATGCTGCAGATGGCGAAGAATAAACAAAGGCTGAAGTATGTTACGGCCAGGATAGAAGCCAAACTGAGTATCTGGTATTTTGTTAGCCTCCTGGCACCAGTCAGTCAGTAAAGCACGTACAACATTGGCATACATCCTATACATAGTGCCACTGACTGCCAACATGCGATAGCTGTTCGGGTAAAGCAGGGGCCCTTTTTTATACAGTGGGCTTAATTTTGCATGCTTCCAACAAGCAGGGATGCGTGCCTTGTCATGGAGCAACTTGAAAAGCTTAGCCACAAAGGGCTCCAAAACATTGACACTCTCTGCACCTCGTCCATTGAGTTTGGGCCGCAAGACAACAGCGCCTTTAATAAAAGGTGCAGCAATGACATCAAAACCAAAAGATGCACTCCCATTCATTTTCTTAATTTGATCCGCAACCAGACTGCGCATAGTATCCAAGCTCGGTGTAGATACAGAACCAGGCTCAGGGATCCAATCAGCACGGGCACCTTGCCGCAACAAAACTTCAGGAGGAGGGTGATTACGTCCTAATGGCACTGCAATTTCCCTAGCTGAAAGACCTTGGCGCCCATGAAGGGGACGCTGTGGTTGTTGATGTGTAGCAGGACGAAAATGCTCATTCAAATGTACAACCCAGGCTGGTTCAGCCAAGGGTGTTATTTGCGCCCGCTTGGGTTGCCTCAGCATGGCATGCAACTCAGGGGTTTTACTGTAAAGCCTACCCAGGAATTCAGCCTTCTGATGTTTAGTATAAGCACGTTTTGCTCGCCTAGCAGTAGCACAGAATTGTTTGTGAGCAAACTTGCAAGCATGCTCAGCTTGGCCGCTTTGCACAGCCTCCCTAAAAACCTTCCTTTTCTGTTTACACACAGCATCAAACCAAGGAGGATAGCGAGAACCAATACGGCTAGCACGTAGAGGTGCATAGACGCTGATGTTTTTAGACATGCCAACTCTATAATCTGTTGCAGCATGCACAATCATACAGCGCAGGAAAAAGCAAGCCTTCTCATGATCACCTTCATCAACTGCCTGTTCAAATTGCTCCTGGATTTCTTTGTTATTGGCAAGGACTTCAGCATATTCTTTAGCACGCTCAGGGTTCCATTTCAGAACCATTTTACTCCCGCATCCTCCTCTACATACATGAGAAGGTTGCAAATTCCAGTCAGTGCCTTCACTTCTCGCATCATTTACTCGAAAATTCATACTCAGGACACAGTGATCACTCATGTGCTTGACAGGAAGAATGTGAACACTCTCGGCAGCCTGATAAACTCTGCCGGACATCTGCACATGATCGGGCCTACTTGCAACTTTCTGGCCAATGGATCCAACAAAAGTACAGTATAAATACACATGAGATCATGAAGAAAAAAAGGAAGTTTGTTGTTATCCTGGTTTAGAAAAAAATGATATCCTGGGAATTCACATGGTGAATGGTGCCTAGACAGGACATCCTGTGGGAAACGTGGAGGTGTAGGAAAGAGAAGTTGTGTTCAAAAAGTGAGGCATATTTTTGACGGAGAGACCAGACCTGGGGATTGGAGCGTCTGAACAACACATGTTTTTCATCTTGTATGTCATCAGAATCACAGATATCACAGACCGGAGAAGTACTATTGGACCAAGTAGCCCGTTCAACTCGGAGAGCGTGCACGGGTACACGTGTACCCGCAGCCTGAATCTGGCAGTGTTGCGAAGGACATGATGGGGAAGATCCAAGTACATGTATTTAGGCATTGTATAAGGTGGTTGAATGGCATGTGCATTTCTGACAGGGAGAGCTCACCATTGATGGTAAGTCAGCCGCTTACTGTTGCTTACTCTTGGATCAGGGGCTGTGAATTGGTTCCAATAGCCCAGGTGTCTAGATCTCAGGTCCACCACAAATTGACTGAGGTTCACAGGGTCACAAGGCATAGTTTGACGTTTCATCAGATCCGAGTGAGCCGAACCATCCAGCGCAGATAAGAGGTGGGACGTCCAACAAGGATCAGTCATGGAGCTAAGGCTGATGTCAGCATGGAGAACCTTTTTGAGGAGGAGACTGATGCACTTAGTAAGCGAGTTGTAGAAGCGCATAGTGGCTCGAAACCAATTGAACTTAAAAGGTTCAATGCCACATTCTCGTAAAATGCTCCAAGATGGTGTTGTGGATTTCACTTCAAGAAGATTTTGCAGAACGTTTAGGATCCACCTCTGCAACAGGCAGGTACAGCTATGTAATCCTTCCCTTACATCTGATCTGAGTCAGACCATAACGCAGTTATGTCCCAAATAAGCAAGGCAAAAAGGAAACAACCGGCTCAGAAGGGAAAGCAGCAGGCTCCTAAATGGAAGGCAGGCTCCTAAGGCCCAAGGAAAGGCAGGCTACTAGAAAAAAGAAGGTCCAGGCTCCTAGAAGGAGAAGAAGAAGAAGAAGAAGCAGAAGAGTTTACTGATGGCCTCAGGCTTTACTTAGAAGAAAAGAGCTTATTGATAACCTCAGGCACAGGTTGCGGGCAGTGTGGAGAGACATTGAGGGAGAAACTTTTAGTAACTCAGGTCTGGTTTGGTTGCAGGCATCTCTTTGCTTCAGCTAAGCTGCCCTCGTAGGCAGGTACAGCTATGTAACCCTTTCCTTTCCTTATAGTAAAGTGGCAACTTTTCAGTCTCTTTTTGCAGTGTCTTTTGCCACAATGTGTATGCCCCCGCCCATTTACCAAGGCACATGCATCTGGATCTGTCTCAACATGTCATGAGAAATGTTAGCCGTTTCAGACTTGGGGCACACAGACTGAAGTTGGAGACAGCGACTTAGGATACTCGGAATGATCTTTTGTGCGATCCCTGTTCTTATGATGAGATTCAAGATGAGGCTCATGCCCTTTTGGTGTGCAGAAGCGCAGATGTTTGAGCTTTGAGGAGAAAGCGTGCTTACCTGTTTAATTGTTTCTCTGGTGATCTTTCATTGGAGCAACCTTATTTACAAGTCAGTGTTACTGAGCTTCTAGTGTTGCTTTAAGATTGGACTGGTTTGGTTACAGGCACGTTTTGCTTCAGCTAAGCTGCCCCCGCAGGCAGGTACAGCTATGTAACCCTTCCCTTCCCTTACAACAAGTCAGTGTCCAGGCTGTTTATGGTTTCCTCTTACAACACAACAACAAGCTTTTTCCGTTTGTTTCTTAGCTTATGGACATTATGTTGACTGGAGAGGACCAGTCACAGGCCGATCACCCTGGCTGAAGATTCCCCCAATTAAATCTGTAAATCATAGGGCAAACATATTTCGTTGTTGGACTTGACTAAAGCGCCATGCATACTCTGTTTAATATCATAATACATGATGTGCACGAACCTCACGCTGCAAGAAGTGCCATTGTAAACAAAAGCACCTCTCAAAGGAAAGGAAAGGCAAGACTTTTGCTCAGGAAAGCTCATGATCATAGGCAGGGTCATTTATGTGACCCTCTTCTTTCTCAACAAGAAAGAACGCAACAACAAGCAAATACAAAATTCAAGACCGGGAGCAAGGTGACTGACCCCCACTGGCTACTCTTAATGAGCCTGCCCGCAAGAGGGGACTCAAGAGGCAGTAAGCCAATACGTCTCCTTGCTCTTTGCCGTTTTCTTTAAGCAATACAGAGAGCATTACACTGCTCTCTCTCTCTCTCTCTCTCTCTCTCTCTCTCTCTCTCTCTCTCTCTCTCTCTTCTTTCCAAAACTTAATCCACTGGCTGTGAACTTGCAACATACCTTTCTCTTGCTGCAGTCCCAGAATCAATCTGGTTTATTGATCTTGACATATCAAAGACTGCCCTAACAGGGTCAGCTATAGCCGAACTGCCATGCATTGTTGCAAGCCTCTCCAAAAAGAGGTCATCCTCACAAGGTTCCGCTTGCTATTAACCCAAAGTTTCTCAAAGTGTTGAGCCGAGCTTGATGCTGCTGTCATTATAAGTGGAAGAAAGGTCTGTATGAGGAGTCCAAATACACATTTGTGTGTACACTATTTACGTCATGAGAAATAATTCCCCTACATATTGGAAAGAATGACGCAGACTGCCTGCTCCCCATCATACTTTGCACATCCCAGTACACCTCTCAACAGGCCAAGGCTTTCTCATGTCTGCAGCATCGTGCTTCGCGGGCCGCTGCTGGTCACACTGCTGGCCACACTGCTGTAGAGGAGCCCACAGGCCTCACTGGCTAGCGGTCAGTCTAATCCCCGGGTACCAAGCCAACATGCCCTGTCTTGGAGTTGCAGCAGCAAAGGCGGGGTTGCCCGGTCAGCATAGGCTAGCAGTCAGCCATTTTGACTGGAGGCCTTTTTGGTTTCTGTAACCTTTCTCTCTCTAGTCAGCAGTGAGCAGAGACGGAGGGGATTGCTGTGCCCAGGTGACACCTCGCTGGCTTGGGCCCCTCACGCCCTGCAATTGCTTCCTACTACCTCGGGACCCTGTGGCTAGGGACATGCTGCTGGCCTTGCTGCTTGCGCAGCTTTCCAGCCCTGCGCTGACAGCAGAGCCACCGCCCTCACTGCCACTGTCAGGCAGTGCCATGGGCGGGGTCCCCTCTTCGTCACCTAGTACCAATGGGGCCTGCGCCGCAGAGAAGTTGTTTCCATGCAATCGCTGGCGGTGGTGGTGGTGCTGCTGGGAGTGGTGTTGATTTTGGTTGTGGTGGGCTTTTTGCTGTTCGCGAGGATGGTGGTGAGGTTGCGGATGCACCTGAGAGTGGGAACCTGCCTTTGCCACTCCACCTTTTGCACCTTGCGGCTGTGGCGCATGCCTCTGCTGCAGGAATGCTAGCAGGGCCTCATGCTGGCGCTCACCCTCCTGCTGCCGCAGCAGGCGCTGCTGCCGCACAGCGTGCAGCTGCTGCCGTTGCAAGCGCAGCTGCTCATGCGTGGGATCCACAGAAAAAGCCACGCGGTGTTGTTCCCGCTGCTCCTGCTGCTGCTGCCGCCGCTGCTGACTCTTCTGCTCTTGCTCCTCCTGTGGCAGCCTTTTCTGCTCTTGCTCCTGCAGATGCTGCTGCTCCAACTCTTGCTGCCGCTGCCGCTCCAACTGTTGCTGCTGCTCCAAACTGTGCTGCTGCTGTTGCTGCTGCAGGCGCTTCTGTTTCCGCCGCTCACGCTGCTGCTGCTCCTTGAGCAGCCGCTGCTTCTGCAGCTGTGCTTGCAGCTGCCGCTCTTGCCGCTCTTGCTCTTTCTGCCACAGCTGCTGCAGCTGCTGCTGGCGCTGCAGGTAAAGAAGCTCCTCCTGCTCCTGGCGCTCTTGTTCGCTCTGCTTCTGCTGCTGCTGCTGCTGCTGCTCCATCTGCATTGCTAGCCTGCGCCGTTCCTGCTCCTCGAGCTGCTGCTGCTGCTGCTGCTGTTGCAATAACACACGCTGCTTCTGCTCCATCTGCGCTTCCAGCCTGCGCCGTTCCTGCTCCTCGAGCTGCTGCTGCTGCTGCAGTAACACACGCTGCTTCTGCTCCATCTGCGCTTCCTGCCTGCGCCGTTCCTGCTCCTTGAGCTGCTGCTGCTGCTGCTGACGCTGTTGGTGCTTTGCCTGCTTCTGTTCCAGCTGCTGTATCAACTGATGCTCATGCTGATCCAGTTGGTGCTTGCTGTGCTCGCACACCTGCTGCTGGTGCATGTGATGGCCCGTGTGATTGTCCATGTGATGGTCCAGTTGGCGCTTGCTGTGCAGCATCCGCTGCTGGTGCATGTGATGGCAGTCCTGGTCGATGGTCCTGAACACAAGAGCAAGTGATGAGGCGAGAGCTCATTCTGAGACATATTCCCATGCGGCAGGAGCGCAGAGGGAAACTACGACTAAGCTCTAGGCAAGGGAATTGCCCGCCTAGATATGATCTGAGTGTGCATCTAAAGCATATGGAACTCCCTTGGCACTCACACATTGTACACCCTGCTTCCTTCCTCACAAGCCTGGCACAATAAGGTGGCGGCGGTTGGCCTAACAGCCTCCAGCTCTGACCAACAGGGCAGTTCAGAGGCAGAGGTCTTCAATCAATTCTATCAACCTCACAGGCGCACCTCGTGGCCCAAACCATCGCTAAGATAAGCAAAGCTGCCATTGTCTGGCCCTTTAATCTAGCTCACTGAATTAGTGTTTACACTAGCTTGCTTATAACAATGAGCTAGATCAGCTCACAGTCGGTAGACCCATCTGCCAAGCTTACACATTACAGAATGACAAAGATCACAGATCACAGAAGTAAGAGGCGTGCAGTCAAAACGCCTGACTGCTGGTCTGCTGCGCTCAAGCCACCAGCATGCCAGTCAGCCCTGGTTAAAAACATGGAAAAAGTCTCCACCAGCCAAAAGGCCATGCCCATCAAGGAAAGGTTTCCAAACCAGCAAGCTAGCAAGGATATCACCAGTCAGCCCTGGTGTCACCATAGACAGGAAAGGACAGGAAAGGGGAGGGTACACAGCTGTCCCTGCCTACGAGGGCAGCTGAGCTGAAGCAATCACCACAGATAGGCTGCCACATTTGCGTAGGTGTAAGATAGGCAGGCCAAGGAGTCGATTGTGACTCACTGGCAAGAGTGAAAAAGTAGGAGTCTACGCTGAAAACCTACCAGCGCGCTTCACGGGGGGACCCAACAGTCAGCACTGGCACCAACAGTCACTCACTGGAACAGGTCCAGGCGGCCGTCTTGGTCCAGGAGCTGCGCCAGCGACGGCACCGCTGCCGGCCCGCCTGCCTGCATCAGCTGGGCTTGCACCGCAAGCCACGCCTGGACAGCGAGCCCTGCTTGCTTGGATTGCAGGCGCGGCGGGGACGCTGACACGAGTGACGCATCGTGAGCTGTGATGCATCGAGATGCATCATGACGTGCTGCGAGCCATGGTGTATCACATGCCTGCTGCAGCTGCGCAGGGACTGCAGACATTTCTGGGGACTGTGCGCCTGGCAATGGATGCCGGCAGGGCTTTGACTCAGACCCAAGGGCCTTTGGCTGCGACTGTGGAGTGGAGTGCTGCAGTGGCTGCAGCGGCTGCGGCGCTTTCAGCGAGCTGTACTGCTGAGGCTGCATGGGCGAGGAATGAGGCTGAGGCTTAAACTTGCTTCCCAGGTCCCCTACGAGACTGCCAGGTGCATTTGTGGGTCGCAACGTCTGTGGCGGCGCTGAGTGCTGCGGCGGGGGTGCAGGCTGAGAAGGCGGGTGCTGGTGCGTGGCTGAAGAGGGCAATGGACCGGTGGGCGGATGGTGGGGAGCAGGAGCAGGGGCTATCACACTCTGTGTGTGCTTGTGGGCTACTGCGCCCTGTGAATGCAGGAAGGGACTTGTGTTGTGCAAGCCCATTGTGGCAGCATGGGCTGCAGGGAGCGTATGGGACGCGCCTGGGAAGGAGGCTGTGTGCCCTTTGGTGCTACCGATGGCGCTGTGCCTCTTGCCCTGCTGTGTGTTGGAGAAAGTGGCATGTGTTGGACAGTATGTCACGCATGTTGGAGAAAACGGCATGTGCCTCTTGCCCTGCTATGTGTCGGAGAAAACGGGCACGTGTTTGTCCTTTCATGTTCGGGAAGAGCCATGTCTGCGGGGCATGAGCTGGGGGCAAGAACAAAAACTCATGCCCTTGATTCACGCCCTTATCCATTCTTGTGCAGAACGCATGAGTGCAACACAGAAAGCAGCCGACATAAAGTATCTACATGGGTAGGGTTGAATTGAAGCGGCTTGAAAATTGGTGAAGGCCGCTGTGTACAAAAGGCACAAAAGGATTGCAGGACAAAAGGTTGAATGCAGCTCATGCACTCCACCCCGTGTTGGAGCACGGACATGTGTGCTCGGAAGAATCGGATACCAACGATGCTCTTTGGAGCACAGAAGGGTTGTACTAGGTTGACAGACATGGGAGGTGATGTGCATGTCGTATCAGGTTACAGCAAGGAGGTGAAACAGGGTTGCCCCTCCACAGCAGACAGCTTCTTGCCTTCATTGAGTTTGGCAGCACATGCGCTCTGTGCCTGCGCTCTGCTACACCACAGCTAGAACACCAAGGCTTCCGTAACATACCAGTCTCCACAACAGAGAACCTTGCCAACCTGGAGCTCGGCGTTGCGTGCCCGCTTGAGGCTCTGTGCCTGTGCCCTGCTACGCCACAGCTAGAACACCAAGGCTTCCATAACATACCAGTCTCCACAACGGAGGACCTTGCCTACCTTGAGCTCGGCGTTGCGTGCCCGCTTGAGGCTCTGTGCCTGTGCCCTGCTACGCCACAACCTAAACACCAGGCCCTGGATTGCCTGTATGTGTATGTTGTATATGTGTGTGTGTGTGCGTGTGTGTGTCAAGCGCACATTGTCTTGGGGAAGCCTCTTGCAAAACACATGAAACGCTTGCAAGCAGCTTGTGCCGCTGCCAACGTGCAACTCATACTTCTGCCATCAGGACAAGCAATGCTTTATGCCTCTAGGGCCCAACCAGCTCTACAGCAGGTGATCCTGAGCATGCACAGGTGAGCCTCTGCACGTGCACATGTCGTTAAAAAAAAAAGCTGAGCCTTAGCTGGCTCAAACTCGCAGGTACACATTGCTTTTGAGCTCCTCTGAGCTACACATACGAGTAGCGTATGCTACAGAAAGCACACCATCAAACATTACAAGCTCACATGCGTGTGTGTGCGTGTGCACGCGTCTGTGCGTGCGGGTCTGTGTGTGAGCGTGCGCGTGCACGCGTGTTACTAACGCAGAAGCACCTGACAAGTATGTATGCCGACGTACCTGTGCATGCAACGCTTGCAGCTGAGTTTTGGCTTCCAGCACACCATCACGCAGCTCTTGCTCCAGAGCCAGCCCCTGCCATGCAACCTCCTCTTCCTGCTGCTGCTGCTGCTGCCTGTGCTGCTGTTCTTGCCACTCAAGCTGCTGCAGTTGTGGTGGTTGTGGCTGCCTGTGCCGCTGCCGCTGCTGCTGCCGCTGCCACTGCTGGATCTGGTGCACAGCGCTCCTGAGCCGGTGCACCTCCATGCATGCTGAAAGGACAGCACGCAACTCTGGGTCGACAGGGCCCTGCGTGTGCGTTCGAGGATGCATGCGCCTGTGTGAAAGAGAGTGTGTGTGTGTGTCTGTGCGTGTGTGTGCATGCATGCATGTGTGTGTGGTAAACGATCTGAAATAAAGCAGGTAGGTTTGAATAGGGCGAAAGCATGGGTGGGACTGCATTCCAAGTGTGCACAGGCATCGCCCTTCCCCCAACACCCTACCCGCATGCTGCTGCTGCTGATGCTGCTGCCGTCGCAGCTGCCACCCTCCCTGCCACCTGCCATCGCCAAAACCTGCATGGGCTGCTGCAGTGGTGGGTGCCCCTGTGCTGGAGCTGCAGAGTTGTAGGGCTCCTGAGCAGGCCCTGACAGGGGAGTACCAGCATGCTGTGCGCTCCCATTGGAGTTGGTGCATATGCGTGTGTTTGTTGCGCCTGTACTTTGGGCAGTGTGGTTGGGAGGGGTGGGGGGTTGGGGGTCGGGGGGAGGCAATGGGGATGCACCACGTGCTCTTGACAGCTGCTGCCGCTGCTGCAGCAGCTTGTGGAGGGCGCGTTGGGTGCGGCTGGTGTGTGGGCTTTGAGGTGTGGTGGCCTCCATATGTGACCAAGGCGCTGCTGCTGGAACAGAAGCATCAGAAACAGCAGCTGGAGGCACACTTTGGGCCAGGCTGCGCTGACGTGCTGCCACGCTGGTGGCGTGAGCGTGATCTCTGCCACTGTCGCCGATCTCACTCATGCTGCCATCACCCCTACTTGATCCCACTGCGCGCGCGCTGCTGGCGGTGCTGTTGCTGCAAAAGGGCTCCAAGCGGTGGCGGCTGCTGCTTCTGCTGCGGTTGCTGTCGCTGTATGTGTGCTTGGAGCGCGTCTGCGTCCCCTGGTTGCGGATGTCCAGCGTTTGGGTGCCGCAGCTCTGGCGACGAGCCGTGCCAACTACCTCCCTGCCTTCATGCTGCTGCGGCTGCAGCAGCAGCCCCTCTTGCTGACCCTGTTGCTGCTCCTCCTGCCATGCTCCCTCAAGGTGCTGCTGCTGCTGTTGCTGCTGCTCCAGCTGCTCCCGCTCTCGCTCCTGCCATGGCTGACCAGCGAGCCCCACGTGCATCCGACAGCTCCCCAGCGGCAACTCCCTCTTGCTGCTGCTGCCGCCGCTGCCGTGCTGCGCCCCGCCACTGCTGCCCGCGTAAAATAGATCAGATTCTGAGGGGCTGGTGAGGTGGGTGCTGCCCAGAGTGTGCTGAGAGGCATATCCACTTTGAGATGGGTGTGCTGAGAGGTGCGTATGCTGAGGTGTCGGGGTGGGGGTCTGCAGCAACGCGCTGCTGCGTTGTGTGTGTGCATGACCGCTGTCGGGGGTGGTGGTGCAGGGCTGCAGGGCTTTGGCCTGCTTCAAGCTCCCTCCTGCACAAACAAATGCTCAATGAAACTTGTTTGGTAAGGTGACAACATGCATGGACAACCTAGTCTTTGAAAGGCTTTGGTTTGCTTGGTGCTCCCTCCGGCAAAAGATGTGAAAGGATTCACAAAGAATGTTGAACCTCTTCATAATCTTGAGGGGCTCTGTGAAGGGCCAATGCGGCCCCAATGAGTCTCTTTTTGAGCCTCAATTTGGCAAATGCTCGACCCTCTCCACCAAACCCTCGTGACCGCAGTGTGGTCAACCTTATTTGGTGAAATCAGCAAAGCTGCAGGTGCACAAGTGATTTGAAGGATTCCCTGTTTAGTCAGCAGACCAAGGCCCCAAGAGTGGACGACTCCCCCCCCCCCCCCAATGTGTATTTAAAACGCCTGTTGCATTGGGCGCCCCAAACCTGGGACACCTAGTTTTGGTTGCAAATGGAGCCCTGGAGCATGGCAGGCCCACAGGTGGGGCAACCCACAAATTTGACCGCGGCGTGCACCTTATTCATTGACTACCTAATCTCCACTCCGTACATTAACTGCATGGAATTTATTAATGTGGAGTGGTTTGGAGTCTCTGAAGCAAAACAATATCATTGCATAAGGAAAGGAGTAAAAAGACCCAGTAGTTGATGAGGTACAGAACTCCAGCCATTTCCCTTAGAGACAATCCATCACAAGGGGTGCCAAAAATTCAAATGTTGACCTCTTTCTTTCTTTTTAAGGAATGTGCAGAATGGTAGCATAGTATATGGGGGTTACAGGAACATACCTCTGAATGTGAAAATTAGTCTCAGAGTGGAGCTGTGGGCAATCTTTGAGTGATCTGAGACCAGGAGAGTGATCCGGGGTCCTCTGATTTTATCATTATTAGTGAATATAATAATTTTTTGAAAAAACAATGGTTGGTATGGTTAGAATTAAAAAAGAAACACGAGAAAGAGCACGTCTGGCAATATAGGCCAGTTGACCCCCTCTGCCAATGTCCTACCAAGCTCCCACTCTCCAGGAAGTCTGGAGCAGATGCATCCAAGCACTGACTTGACCCTCGCTGGAAACAGGTCTCAATCAGCATCCAATGCGCAGGGAGCTGTGGGCAGGCATATCATCAGCCTCCTTTTCTGCTGCAGAGAGGCACCTTTTGCTTCCCTGTGCTGTTTGGCAGCCCTTGAGGGCTGCACTTCTTCAGACTGTGTCGTGGTGTTGTGCACTTGTTCAATACGTATGATCCTTGTCTCCTTTGCGATTCCCACTTGACAAATCATTGCACGAAAAATCCAGTTTGGACTGCGTTAGTCTTCACGGAGGACAGCGCCCATGACTGCTTTCACAGGCGAATCTGGTCTCCACAGTATGAATCCGCACTTGTCTGCAGGTAGTCGTAGGCACATCCAGCCTGGAATGCGTGAGGAGCCTTCACTGAAGGCTGCACTTACAGCTGCCTGCACATGCAAACCTGGTCTCTGCAGTGCAGAGTGCGGACTCATCTGCAGGCAGTCATAGGCATATCCACTTTGGACTGCACCAGGAGTCTTCAAAGAGAATTGCGCCAACAACGACTGCATGCAAATGAGCCCTCACGAAGCACTGCGCCAACGGCTGCCTGCACATGAGCCTTCACAATGAACTACACCAACGACTGCCTGCACATGAGTGCGGATTCAGCACTACAAAAACCATAATCGTGTGTACAGGCACGCTTTCTGAAGGTGCAAGTGCGCACAGGCAAGTGAACGTTTCACAACAGTAGCTACAACCCCCCTCTGATCCATACCTGCGCTCAGCACAAAGGGCCTGCTGCTGCCTTGGGCGCTGTGGACTCTGGCCTGACTGTTGACCGCAGCCTGATGCACTGGGAGCTGACTGTGGACTGCAGCCTGATGCGCTGTCGGCAGCTGCGAGGCGTGCCCTACGTCTCCGCTTCCACCTCCCTTCCATGCCTTGCTCTCAGGAGAGCTCTGCCTGGGATGAGCCTCGAGCCACACCTGGCTCTGAGATGAGCCTGCATGCAGGGTGCTCGCCAGTGCGTGGGCAAGCTCACCAGGCGGAGATGCCGGGGGCGCCGGCTGCAGCAGCGATCGGACTTGGTGCAGGCATTCTGGTCCCTTGCCTCTGCTGCTGCCGCTGCCACCACTGTGTGCTTGCACGTTGTGGGCGCCTGGGGAGGGAACCGCGCCAACGCTGCTGCTGCTGGCCTGCCCCTCTTTTGGCGTGGGGAGGAACTCCACGTCAAAAGGCAGCGGCTGCTCCATTTGCTCACAATCCTCCTCCTCTTTGGGCAGCCTCAGCTTGCTCACGCCAACCGTGGCCAGTTTCCCGCGCCCACCTGCATGCACAGCCCTTTCAGCTGGTTGTGCTCCCCCCTCCATGTTACTCCCTGCAGCCAAGGGGACGTACCCATACTCGCCTTTCCTCTCCACCATCCCATCCCCTTGAGAGCCCGCAGTGCACGCAGGCTGCCAAGAGGATGAAACTCCCTCTGCGCAGCGCTCCACAAACTGGTCAATGATGCTACAGCTGCTGCTGCCGCTATCGCTGGGGGCGCGGGAGCGGGGTTGGGCAAGTGGGGCAGGAGGGAAGGCAGCGGCAATGTTCGGATGCTGCTGCTGGTGCTGGTGCTGCAGCAACTGGAGGTGAGCTGGAGGGGCAGCAGTATGAGAAGCAGCAGTCAGAGGCGACGTGTCAAGCTGCTGCTGCTGCTGCTGCTGCTGGTGCATCAACTGGAGGTGAGCAAGAGGGGCAGCAGTGTGAGAAGAAGCAGTCAGAGGCGACGTACCAAGCTGCTGCTGCTGCTGCTGCTGCTGCTGCTGTTTAAAGTGGAGGTGAGCAGGAGGGGCAGCAGCCTGGGAAGCAGCAGTCAGAGGCGACGTGTCAAGCTGCTGCTGCTGCTGCTGTTGCTGTTGCTGGAGGTGAGCAGGAGGGGCAGTAGTATGAGAAGCAGCAGTCAGAGGCGACGTGTTAAGCTGCTGCTGCCCTTGCTGTTGCTTTAACTCGAGGTGAGGAGGAGGGGCAACAATATGAGGAGCAGCAGTCAGAGGCAACGTGCTAAGCTGCTGCTGTTGCTGTTGCTTTAACTGGGAGTGAGCAGGAGGGGTAGCAGTATGAGAAGCAGCAGTCAGAGGCGACGTAGAGGGCTGCTGCTGCTGCTCTTGCTGCTGCAAGAGCTGCATCACACCAGACAGCTGATCTTGGAGGCCCTGGACCTGCAGGTGGAGCCCCGTGCCTGCACCTGCACATACAGCGCAAAACATCCATTTATGTACACAAACTCACACCAAAAATTGCACGGCTGGCATGTTGTGTGCTTGCCTGTGAATGTGGGACAAAAAACTGCATGGTCGTGCCCTTCCCGATGAGCTTTGGGACAGCAGCAAGGGGGCCTGATTCATCCATGCCCACTGCTTGCTGCATGATCTGATCCACACACGTCCTCCAAGAGGCTGTTAGTAACTGAAAGACTTTTCACGTCGCTTCCGCGTCTTTGTGACACAATGCCACTGCTGCTCCATACCAAATTCTGCATCTGTGCAACACAAAACCACTGCTGCTCCATACCAAATTCCGTATCTTTGTGACACAATGCCACTGCTGCTCCATACCAAATTCCGCATCTTTGTGGCACAACGCCACTGCTGCTCCATACCAAATTCCGCATCTTTGCAACACAACGCCACTGCTGCTCCATACCAAATTCCGTATCTTTGTGACACAATGCCACTGCTGCTCCATACCAAATTCCGCAGCTATGCGACACAATGCCACTGCTGCTCCATACCAGGGAAGTGCAGTGACAGATGACGGATGACAGATGACAGATGACAGGTGCCATGCCCCTTGAACGCACCAATGTGCCCATGCGCTGAATGGTATTTGTGGAATCACAAAAGCACACGTGTGTGCCTGCGCTCCGTACCAGAGAATTCTCACACATGCCATGGCTCTTGAACCCACCAGTGTGCCCATGCGCTCAGTGGCCTCTCTGCAACATCACCTGTGTGCCTGAGTGCTGAGTGGCCTCTCTGCAACATCACCTGTGTGCCTGAGTGCTGAGTGGCCTCTCTGCAACACCACCTGTGTGCCTGAGTGCTGAGTGGCCTCTCTGCAACACCACCTGTGTGCCTGAGCGCTGAGTGGCCTCTCTGCAACACCACCTGTGTGCCTGAGCGCTGAGTGGCCTCTCTGCAACATCACCTGTGTGCCTGAGCGCTGAGTGGCCTCTCTGCAACATCACCTGTGTGCCTGAGCGCTGAGTGGCCTCTCTGCAACACCACCTGTGTGCCTGAGCGCTGAGTGGCCTCTCTGCAACACCACCTGTGTGCCTGAGCGCTGAGTGGCCTCTCTGCAATTGCTATGTTGTGGTGATCCTAGCGATGCAGGCAACCAAGAAAGCAGGAGCATGTGAATGCAGGCCATGCACCCACTCGAGCACCCCTTTCTGGAGCTGTTACTAATGATGCGATATTTAGCGACCTACTAGATAGCTGGAGCAAAATGTTTGACCGATCTGCCTGTGAGTGGCCTGGCCAGGCCACTCACCAGGCTGCACTTACAAACTCAGCTGCCTCTTGCCTGTTGCCACGTATGGTCCTGAAATATTGGCTATCATACCACACCCAATGCTGCTCAGCAGCTGGAAAAAATCTGTAAGCAATGCATGTTGCAAGCTGCTCACCAGGCATCAGGAGCACCTCCTGCTGGAGCTGCCTGCTCAAAGCACACCCAGTGCTACTGCTCACCAGTTACACAAACCCTTTAACTAATAAGTTTACACAGTGTAGGCAAGCCGCTCACCAGGCATCAGGAGCACCCCCTGCTGGAGCTGCCTACTCAAGGCACACCCAGTGCTACTGCTCACCAGCTACACAAACCCTTCAACTAATAAGTTTACACAGTGTAGGCAAGACGCTCACCAGGCATCAGGTGCGCCTCCTGCTGGAGCTGCCTGCTCAAAGCACCTAGCAGCCCCACCAGCTCGCTCCCGTGCTGTAATCCGCCGCTGCTGCTTAGCCCCTGCTCCACGCCCAGCGCCTGCTTCGCTGCTAGCTCCTCCACCCCCGCTGAAGCAGCTGCGGCTGCTGCCGCCAGCGGCGTCTGTGCACCTGCCAAAACTCCAGCCCCCTCTGCTGGCGTGGCTGGCCCCGTGCCCACAGCAGCAGCCTGTTGGGCATGCGGCAAGGCCTGGGGTGCTTCAGGGGAGAGGGACCCGTGGCCTGGCAGCGCAGCAGGTTGAAGATTGCTGCCACCGCTGCTGACTAGAGTGGCGGGAGTGTGGGGGCTGTGAGTACGCCCTGCCTCTCTTGTGTGCGTATGCCCTGTCTCCCTTGCCCCTGCTTCTGATGAGTGCCCTGCGTGGAGCTCCTTGATGGCAGTCGGCACCCGCTCCGAGATGCCCACCCCTCCCCTCACAGGAGTGGCAAACTCACTGGCTGCAACAACAGCATCATGCCTATTGCTCACGTCACCACCAGTTCGTGCATCCCAGGCACCCCTTGCACCTCCAGTCCCCGCACTTCCTAAGCTGCCTTCCCCTTGCACACTGCTCTCGTGGCTGCTGCTGATGTTATGCGGTGAGCCCTGGGCTAAGGCCAAGGGGTATGGGGCCACCGCCCCTTTGTTGCTCTTCTCCGCACACAGCTCGATGTGGCGGTCTTGATGGGCCTCCGGTGCTTCCCCTGATGTGACCGAATGGTGGTGATGGTGGTGGTCCTGCAGGGATCTGAAGCCAGGCTCCAGAAGGAGGGCCTTGCTCGATGCCTGCTGTGCGGCGAGGTCCATCTGCACCAGCATTTGCATCAACTGCGCGCACACCACAGAGCAGGCGGCATTTAGATTGACTGCTGCATTTGCAGGTTGCGGCTTTGGGATCAGCTGCAGCATTTGCATCAACTGCGCGCACACCACAGAGCAGGCGGCATTTGGATTGACTGCTGCATTTGCAGGTTGCGGCTTTGGGATCAGCTGCAGCATTTGCATCAACTGCGCGCACACCACAGGGCAGGCGGCATTTGGATTGACTGCTGCATTTGCAGGTTGCAGCTTTGGGATCGGCTGCAGCATTTGCATTAACTGCGCGCACACCACAGGGCAGGCGGCACTCAGATCGACTGCTGCACTTGCAGCCAGTGGCTTTTGGATCAAATGCAGCATTTGCATTGACTATGTGTAAAGGCAGGGCAGGCGGCAATCTGATAGGCTACAGCATTTACAATCAGAGGATTGACCTTATGAATTAGTTGCATCAACTGCGCGCACACGGCAGGGCAGGAGGCATTTAGATGGAATGCTGCATTTGCAGTTTGCGGCTTTGGGATCAGCTGCAGCCTTTGCATCAATTGCGCGCACACGGCATGGCAGGAGGCATTTAGATGGAAGCAGTTTGCGGCTTCTGGATCAGCTGCAGCCTTTGCATCAATTGCACGCATGAGGCAGTGCAGGCGGCATTAAGATGGAATGCTGCATTTGCAGTTTGCGGCTTTGGGATCAGCTGCAGCCTTTGCTTCAATTGCGCGCACACGGCATGGCAGGAGGCATTTAGATGGAAGCAGGTTGCGGCTTCTGGATCAGCTGCAGCCTTTGCATCAATTGCACGCATGAGGCAGTGCAGGAGGCATTTAGATGGAAGCAGGTTGCAGCTTCTGGATCAACTGCAGTCTTTGCATCAATTGCGTGGATGAGGCAGTGCAGGCGGCATTTAGATGGAAGCAGGTTGCAGCTTCTGGATCAACTGCAGCCTTTGCATCAATTGTGCGCATGAGGCAGTGCAGGCGGCATTTAGATGGAAGCAGGTTGCGGCTTCTGGATCAACTGCAGCCTTTGCATCAATTGCGCGCATGAGGCAGTGCAGGTGGCATTTAGATGGAAGCAGGTTGCAGCTTCTAGATCAACTGCAGCCTTTGCATTAATTGCGCGCATGAGGCCGTGCAGGCGGCATTCGGGTCGACTGCTGCACATGCACTTTGCGGCTGTTGGATCAATTGCAGTATTTGCACCAATTGCGGGCACTAAACAGGCGGCCTTGGTGTTTGAACAAGGGAAGGTTGGGCCATGAGCATGCCTGCAGGGGGGTCCAAGCAACATGCTCAGCAGCATGCACAGCAAAGAAAGCTGGTCAGGCTGGATGCACAGAGGAGCAGCACCATGGTAGCCAGGGCGCCATCCTGCTTCAGACCCTCATAAATATATTTCAAGTCTTTGCTTGCAAGAAGGACCAAGAGGCTGTCAGGCTTGCACACATACAAAAAATTCACACGCGCTTACACCCGGCCGGGGGCGTACGCTTCCGGGTGATTTTCTTTCTAGTGCTTCAAACCAGAGGATTCCTGAAGGCAGGTCGGGTAGACCCTAGAGATCATGGAGTGTTTTTTGGGCAGTGCTAAACACACTTGTACCCCCCCTGAACTTCCCTGGAGGCTGACATCCTTTTTATCAATACCTTCCCTGCTGCAAAGCCCATACTTGCTCTGCCCACAATGATACAAAATAAACGTGCACAATGCTCACATTTGCGCCAGTGGGGCATGCAATACATACAATGCGCACAATGCGTGCGCCTGTGCCTGTTCTGCCCACAATGCACACAATGCACAGACTGCCACCTTTTCCTGCATCAAAAGTACACGCAGTACACGCAACGCTCGCGATGCACACTATGTACATGTCTGCATTAAACATGCAACTCTGTACTCACGCCTGCTTCAGAAGTGCATGCAACGCACCCACTGTATGCACCTGCATCCGGTCTGCTGCTTGCTGCTTGCAGATCATGGATACAAGCAGGGACACATCACCAGCTGGGTGGCCGAGCAAATGCAAATACGCAATGCACCCATCGCGCGCACCTGTGTCAGGTCCGCATGCAGCTTGCTGATCATGGACACAGGCGGGGACGCATCACCAGCTGGGGGGCCGAGCGCAAGCTCGCCGCCCCTGCTCCTGCTGCTGCCCCTGCTCCTGCTCTGACTGGCATGCTTGCTGCTGTGACGGCTGTGGCTGCGGCTGCTGCGAGCACTGGGCACCATGCTCCTCCTCCTACTTGGGGGCCCCTCTTCGCTGGCTCCAGTGCCGCCGATGCTGCTGCTGCTGCGATGGTGGCTGCAGCGGCGATGGTGATCGCAGTGCTGGGTGCTGCTCCTGTGACCTTGAGTGCAGCTGGAAGGCAGGGTGCCTTCTTGCCTGTACAGGTCAGTGTGCTGGTCAGCTGTATGGCCCACCCCCTCTTGGTGAAGAGACTGCGTTTGCTGCCGCTGTTGCTGCTGCTGCTGCTGCTGCTGCTGCTGATGGAGCTTGATGGGAGTGGGCAAGTGCGAGGGCGGGGAATGGTTGGGGCCTGCGCCAGTGCTGCTCACGCTGTAATGAGGGCCAAGGGAGGTGAATGGGGTGCCTGGGCTGCATGAGCTTGCAGCGTATGTGAGGGAGCTCTGGTGCGTGCCCCCAGACTGCCAGCTACAAGCTGCCCCAGCAAAGTCTCCTGCAGGCTCAGCTGCGTTGCTATGGGGCGGCACTTTGTCTGCAGCGCTCCGTTCTGGCACCTCCTCCCTCGAGCCAACACACACTGATGTGAGGTCAACACCTGAAGTGAGGTGAGCACCTGATGTGAGGTCACCTGCCGGTGAGAAGCCGCCCCCGTGCATGAGGCCTGGTGACAGACCCATGCTGCTGTGCCTGTGGCTTTGGAGGCTGTGTACTTCCTCTGGGGTGCAGCCTTCGGAATGCAGCTTTGCGGAGTCTGTGTCAATGGCAGACAAATGCGCATGCTGCAGTGGGTGCGAGTGCTGAAGGAGGGGGGTGAGTTGGTCTGGAATGGCAGGTCTCGTGAGGTTCGGCGCCTGTGGGCTTGCGCGCGTTGCATTTGCATGGCTGTGAAGAGGGCCTGGAGTGTCAGAGGGAAAGGCTGAGGAAGGCGGCTGCGTAACAGCACCCTCTGCTTTGTGTGTTTTCCCCCTTCCCTGGTGGTGCAGTTCGCTGCTTGTTCTGTTGCTGCTGCGGCTTGCGGTGCTCCCAGGGCTTCCGGCACTGCCTAGAGTGTTACTGCCACATGCACTGCTGTGCAGGCTGTGCTTTCCACTGCTGCTTGCACTATTGATGCTGCCATCTTTTCTGCCGCCGCTTTTGCTGCTTGCACTACCGCAGCTGCTGCTGCTGCTGCTGCCATGCCTTGTGCCGCCGCTTTTGCTGCTTGCACTACCGCAGCTGCTGCTGCTGCTGCTGCTGCCATGTCTTGTGCCACTGCTCTTGCTGCTTGCATTACTGCTGCTACTACTGCTGCTGCTGCTGTGGTGAGGGCAGGGGGCGGCCTTGGGAAGCTTCCGGGCGGCATGGCAGGAGCGCTCTGTGGGCACCTTGGAGAACTGGTACAGCATGTTGTCGTAGGACATGTAGGCGCTGCCATCACCAGTGCGCTTGGGGGAGCCAAGGGCAGATGAAGGGGAGGAGGAGGCGGCGGACGAGGACACACTAGGAGTGCCACCACTTGGGTTGCCCAGAGAAGCTGAGGGGTGTGCTGCGCTGAAATGACGGTGGGTGGGGCTGGAGGTGTGGTGTGCTTGATGCGCTTGGGCTGCGGCTGAGGCAGATGGGGGAGCGGGGGGGGCGTGCTCCGGGACTAAGGAAGGGGTGGGGAGGGGCGTTGGGGAAGCGGGGGGTGAAGGAGGAGAAGAATGTGCAGATGCTTCAGGGCCTGCTGGGTCTAAGGTCGATGCCGTGTGCTGTAGCGGCTGCTGCTGCTGCTGTTGCTGCATAGCAGCTTCAGGGGTGGATGTGGGTGCCATTGTGGGTGAGGATGGGTGCACAGGGTGTGTGTGCTGCAGGTGCTGCTGCTCCTGGGTGACAGCTGCAGAGGCGGTGGTGTGCACGGCAGTGGTTGGGGTTGTTTGCCGGGCATGTGGGTGCGGCTGCACTGCTGCAAGTGGTGTAGAGGGCTGAGGGGTGGCAGAGGCAGCAGGTGCTTGGTAGGGTTGGGTGGATGGGTCCACATCGCTTGCAAAGGTGAGGCTAGTGGGCGTCAAGTCCTGTGAGAGCAAGAGCACAAAGGGACAGATTTTCAACCAATTCTTATTAATCAATCCAAAAAACAGGCATTCGCGTCAAGTCCTGTGAGAGCACGAGGAGCCAGGTTTCTAAGGGAGCATGTAGGTTCAGCTGGGGTGCAAAACAACCATGTTGGCATCCAGGAAGCAAGGTTGGAAGAAGGAAAGGCAGAAGCACTTGCTGAAGAGCAAGATGGATAGAAAGCATGCTTTGACAGGGAGGGTGTTCACTTATTACCATATTGTTGCTCCAGCCAGGAGAGTGAAATAAGCATAACTTTTGGCACGCACATGTCAACCCACATAAAAACTATATATTCCTAATCCTGAGACTGAGAGGCGTCGATTGGTATATGTATGGGCCCAATCGATGAGGGTGGGGGGGGGGGAGGGGAGGTAGAGGGGGTCCGACTTTCTGGGACCCCCGCCCCCGAATTTTTCTGAGGCATTTTCTCAAAATTTTAAACATGTCAACAGATTCCTTAGCTCGAGAGCTGTCGATTGGCACCCTCTTAGAGACATTCGGTTGAAATGGGGGTTTAGTAGGGCTGCTCAAAATTTAACCAATGGACTGAGTTCTAGGAGTTCTACGTCAAGTTCTCCAGCAAGCCATGTGAGAAGGACAGGCCAGGCTGTAACAACCACCCCATGGAGTGCCCAGCTGGGTGCAAGGCGGTGGTGTGGAAGTATGGCTTGGAAGCACACTTTGCAGCCAAGCACCAGCAGCAGCAGCTGGAGCAGAAGCAGCCTCTCATTTGGGCCCCAAGGAGCAGAAGCACATGCAACAGAAAGTGGCTAAGACTGTGCATGCACCTCGCTAGTTAGGAACAAGCAGCTTAGGTGTCCGTACAAACATGCACGCAGATGCTTAAATTCTGTTTTCTGCTTATAGCGTCTCACAGACTCATTAATTTTATTTCCTGAAGATGCAGGTAGATGCAGAATTTGAAAAGAAGCAGATTGGTACCCTTTTTATTACAAGGGGGGCAATGTTGGGTGGCCGGGGGGGGGGGGGTCCTTCTGGGCCTCCCACCCGGAATTTTGACGTTGTGTCCACTACTTTCTTTTTAACCCTCCTGCTCCAGCCTATAAAAAGCAAACCGAATGAAATGGTGAATGCTTGGTCGCTGCACCTACACAAGTTGTTTTCTGGCCATGCTGCCTCCCAATGAGGATCCTCACAAACTTGATTTTTTCTGTGGTCTGCTTCTAGTGGTTGTAATAGCAGTAGCAGGGCAATTGGTACCATGCTTTGCTTCTAGTGACTGTCTAGTAATTGTGTCCAGCAGAGCACTTGGTACCAAAAGAGTTGAGCCATCCTGATGACCCCTAAAGCACCGCCTTAGGTCACAGCAAGGACCAATGCTGAACTAGGCTTGCCACCACCAACATGCCGCAATGTGTGCTGCTTCAAACACCACACAAGCAGCGCCTTGACCCACCTTAGTCCTGTTCTCTGCAGGTGCAGATGGGGGGGGCGTTGGTGCAGAGTAAGTGACCCAAGAGGGTGTGGGAGGGGGCGTCTCATTCCTTGCGCACAGAGGGGTCTGCATCCCAGCTGCAGTGTTCAACTGCTGCACATTGTCATCAGGTGTCTCATTCCTTGTGCACGGTGGGGTGTGCGGCTCAGCTGCAGCATACCCCTGCTGCGCATTGTGAAGTGCTACACCATAAGGCGCTGCACCATCAGGCGCTGCACCATCAGGCGCTGCAAGCAGCTGCCTCTGGGCTATGGGTGTGGACGGGATGCTGCTGCTGACTTCATGCAGCTGTTGCTGCTGCTGCTGCTGCTGCTGCTGCTGCTGCTGCTGCTGCTGGGGAGTGGGCATCAAGCTCATGACATGGAGTTCGCTGGTGGAAGAGCACGGCGACTGTGCAGCAGGGCTGCTCCAAGGAGATTGCTGCTGCTGCTGCTGCTGAGGAGGAGGAGGAGGAGGAGGAGGAGGAGTGGGCAGTGAGCTCATGATATGGAGCTCGTTGGTGGAGGAGCGCGGCAACTGTGCAGCAGGGCTGCTCCAAGGAGATTGCTGCTGCTGCTGCTGCTGCTGCTGGGGAGTGGGCAGTGAGCTCATGACATGGAGCTCGTTGGTGGAAGAGCGCGGTGACTGCGCAGCAGGGCTGCTCCAAGGAGATTGCTGCTGCTGCTGCTGCCGCTGCTGCTGCTGTCCAGGCATGAGGCCACTTGCTTTTGCTTGGCCTTCTTGCACAGCTGGGGAAGATGATGCAGGAGGTGGACTGGGAGGGGTCACAAAGCGCTGGGGCTGTACAACAGCTGGGCTGGCTGGTCCGCTGCTTGCCGCATGCTCTGAGTGTGCTGCATGCTCTGAGTGTGCTGCATGCTCTGAGTGTGCCGCATGCTCTGAGTGTGCTGCATCCTCTGAATGTGCTGCATCCTCTGAATGTGCCGCATGCTCTGAGTGTGCCCCATGCTCTGAGTGTGCTGCATCCTCTGAATGTGCTGCATGCTCTGAGTGTGCTGCATGCTCTGAGTGTGCCGCATGCTCTGAGTGCGCTGCATGCTCTGAGTGCGCTGCATGCTCTGAGTGTGCTGCATGCTCTGAGTGTGCCGCATGCTCTGAGTGCGCTGCATGCTCTGAGTGTGCTGCATGGTCTAAGGGCACTGGCCCACTGATTGCCGCATGCTCCACGTGTGTCGCATGCTCCGAGTGCGCTGATTGTTGGGAGGGACAGGGACTGGCCTGCGGGCTGCTGGCTGCATGCTCAGAGTGAGGTGCTTGTGGGATAGGTGGGGAACTTGGTGGCCCACCGCTTGGTGCACCCTCTGAGTACGATGCTTGCAAGGAAGGAGAGGGACTGGCCTGCTGACTGCTGGCTGTGCGCTCAGAGTGAGGTGCTTGTGGGACAGGTGGGGACATCGGTGGCCTACCGCTTGGTGCATCTTCTGAGTACGATGCTTGCAAGGAAGGAGAGGGAGTGGCCTGTGGGCTGCTGGCTGTGAGGTTTGAATGAAGCGCTCCTGGGGGAGGTGGGGGGTTTGGTGACCCACGGCTTGGTGCGTCCATCGAGTGAGGCAGTGGGGGAGAAGGTGAAGGGCTGGCCTGCTGGCTGCGTAAGCTACTGCTTGGTGTGTGTTCAGAGTACAGGGATGGCTGGGAGGGTGGAGCAGGGAGCTGACCGCCAGTTGCAGTGTCATGTTGTGGCAGGATCAGGGGGCGGGGGCGGGGAAGCGTGCTACCCGATGCAAGGTCTGGCTTTGGAGATGCTGGAGAGGGGGAGCGACTGTGGGTGTCTGTTGCTTGAGGAGCGACTGGAGGCTGCTGTTGCGACTTGGAGCTGCTGTTGCTTGGGGAGCAACTGGGGGTGTCTGTTGCTTGAGGAGGGACTGGAGGCTGCTGTTGCGACTGGAAGCTGCGATTGCTTGGAGAGCGACTGGGGGTGTCTGTTGCTAGGGGAGCGACAGGAGGTTGCTGTTGCGATTCGAAGCTGCGATTGCTTGGAGAGCGACTGGGGGCTTCTGTCGCTTGGGGAGCGACTGGAGGCTGCTGTTGTGACTTGGAGCTGCAATCGCTTGGAGGGCGACTGGGGGCTTCTGTCGCTTGGGGAGCAACTGGAGGCTGCTGTTGCAATTGGAGGCTGCTGTTGCTAGGAGAGTGACTGGGAGTGTCTGCTGCTTGGGGAGCAACTGGAGGCTGTTGTTGCAACTGGAGGCTGCTGTTGCTTGGAGAGCGACTGGGGACTTTTGTGGTTTGTTTGGACTGTGGCTGAGCAGCAACACCAGTCTGAAGGTGTGCTCCTCCTCCTCCTCCTCCTCCTCCTCCTCCTCCTCCTCCTCCTCCTCCTCCTCCTCCTCCTCCTCCCTTGAAAGAGTGTTCAGGCTGTGGTGAGAACGAAGGAGGGCTGTGGCATGCTGGCGGGTCAGCCTGTGGCTCTGGTGGGGGAGCGTGGCTTCGCTGCTGGTGGCTGCCCAGCTGTAATGGCGCCTGCGTGTGGCTATCCACCTGTGATGGAGCCTGTGTGAGGCTGTCCACCTGTGATGGGGCCCGTGTGTGGCTGCTCACCTGCAATGGAGCCTGCTGGTGGCTGGCCACCTGTGATGGAGTTGCTGGGGAAGGCTGCCGGGGCGCAGCCTGCTCCTCATCAGATGAGGAGGCTGCACTGGAGCTCCCATCATCTGCCAGGGCCATGAGCGAGCCCCACACAGTGGGCTGTTGGGGAGCGAGCTCAGGATCAGGAGCAGCACGCTCGCGCTCTGGACTCGAGTCATCGGAGTCCTCGCTGCAGCTGTCTGTATCTGTCGGTGCCATGAGGGAGCCCCACACAGCTGGCTGGCCCCGCCCCGCTTCGTCAAGACGCTGCTGCGTGGACTGCCCTACGTGCTCTGCTGCTTCAATGCGGGGCTGTGCACTCCGCTGCCCCTGCTCTGCCTCTGTGCACAAAGAGGTAACTCCTTGTGCTGCAGCCGTGGCTGCAGTAGGTGTTGCGGCTTCCCCTGAACCCCTGGATCCCGTTGCAGCCGCTGATGCTTGTGATAGCAGCAGTGTGGTGTGTGAGCTCTCACCGCCTGTTGGCCCTCCCAAAGTAGTGTCTGTTTGCGCGGCTTTCCTGCTGACAACTGTGGCAACAGCGGGTGTCATTGCAGCCTGATCAGGTGCTGCTGCTGCGCAGCTGTCACCCATGGACCTCCTGGGCTCGCTGCGTCCACTGTGCGGACTCCTGTTGCTGCTGCTGCTGCTCCTCCTACTGCTGCTGGGCGTGTGAGCTGTGGGTGAGGCTGCAGCACTGCTCAGGGCAAAGCTCCTCGTACTGCCGCTACCGCTCAGCGAAATAGCGCTGCCAGCAGACCCGGCTTTGGCAGAGCCAGTTCCAGCAGGGCCTGCTGCTGCACCTTTTGCTACCTCCCCTTTAGCCCCTTGCGCTACAGTGCTCCTTTGTGCTGCCGAAATTGCCAGCCCTTGGTGCCCATCAGCATGAGCAGGGGAAGGGGGCCATGACGCGCCAGCTTCTGCACCCCCTCCATCATCACTAGGGCGCTGCACCTCTGCTGCTGGTGCTTCTGCACCTGCAGGCGCTGGTGGTTGAGACTGGTGGCACTCAGCGGTGTGCTCGTGCAGTGCAGCTGCTGTTGCGCCAGGGGGGGCTACAAGGGAGTGTGGGACAGGGCTGAGAGAAGCTGCATGGGAGCGTGGCACAGAGCTGGGTGAGGCTGCTTGGGGACGTGGCACAGAGCTGGGTGAAGCTGCTTGGGAGCGTGGCACGGAGCTGGGTGAAGCTGCTTGGGAGCGTGGCACAGAGCTGGGTGAAACCGCATGGGAGTGTGGCACAGAGCTGGGTGAAGCTGCATGGGAGCGTGGCGCGGAGCTGGGTGAGGCTGCTTGGGAGCGTGGCGCGGAGCTGGGTGAGGCTGCATGGGAGCGTGGCACGGAGCTGGGTGAGGCTGCTTGGGAGCGTGGCACGGAGCTGGGTGAAGCTGCATGGGAGCGCAAGGCAGGGCCGGAGGATGCAGGGCTGCTGAGGAAAGCCAACTCTACAAGGTCACCAAACAACCCAGTGGCCTTGGGGGGTGGCTTGGAGGCGCTGCCGGGTGGGACTTCCGGAGCAGGCAGAGCAGCTGCTTGCTGGTTGTGTGCGGAGGATGGGGGAGCGCCGCCATCACCTGCTGCGCGTGTTGTGGTGAGGGTGCTGCTGGCACTTCCAGGGCTGCTGCTGTTCGGCAATGGGCTCTGCATGAGCACTGCTGGGTCTGTGCTGACGCGCGACACATCACCTGCGTGGGCAGCGACAGGCAAACCAAGAAGGTGCCCAGGAGGTTGCACTCATGCATGTGCGCGCACGTGTGACTGTGTGTGCATGTGTGTGTGTGTGTGTGTGTGTGTGTGTGTGTGTGTGCGCGTGCGCGCGAATGTGTGTATGTGTGTGTGTCGTGTGTGTGTGTATGTGCGTGCGTCGTGTGTGTGCATGCATGTGTGTTTGAGTTGCATATGTATGCTGCGTGTGTGTGAGTTGCACATGTATGCTGCGTGTGTGTGAGTTGCACATGTATGCTGCATGTGTGTGTTGCACATGTATGTTGTGTGTGTGTGTGCGCGTGTGTGTGTGTGAGTGTGTGTGTGTGTGTGTGTCCTGGCACCTGCATGTTTAGAGAAGGCACACACCACTTTCTCATTGGAAGCATTTGACCTACAAGGCCCAATCCCTGGAGTCGACCTACAGCCTTTGTACTTTCTATTTAGCTCCAGGGCAGTGCAGGCAAAGGTCAAACTTCTGCAGCACTGGGTCTCAATGGGTTGCCGGCACCGTAGGTGAGGTCGCTGAGCTGAGAGGTCACACAACTTGAGGATGCAGGTGGGAACGCTCGCAAAACTGGAGGTGAGGCTGCTTACAAAGTTGAAGGTCAAGCTGCTTCCACTGATTTAGGAGCCTGGATTACGCTCAAATTGTGCAGCAGCTCTACCTGCATCCTAACATTTTAGAAGTGACCTTGAAGCTCTGTAAGCGGCCTCACCTCCAGTTTTGCTAGAGGCCCATCCTGCATCATAACATTTAGTAAGCGACCTAACGCTCTGTGAGCGGCCTCACTTCCAGTTCACAAGCAGTCCCGCCTGCATCCTAATGCTTCGCAAGCGACCTAACGCTTTGTAAGCAGCCTCACCTGCAACCTGATGAGGATCTCTGGGAGATACTTGTAAAGCCTCTGCCCCTGCAGCCCTGCCTGACGGGATTTGGGGGCTGTACATGCTGGCACATGGCGGCGGCGTGCTCGGCTCAGCTGCGACGATGCTTTGTTGGTGCAAGGATGCAGCAGTAGAAGCAGGTGCTGCAGCAAAGAGGGCACCAGGGGCGTGCCTTCCAGCAGCACCTGCCGGAAGCTCTTGCACTGCGCCAAAGCGCGGAGAGGCTGGGTCGGGGCTGTGTGCACGCGGTGTGTGCTGGGCTTGTGCTAGCATTCGTCCCTGAGAGACGCTCTCGTGGACTTGCTCAGAGGCCCTGCTGCGCCTGCTGCTGCTGTGTGCTGAGCTCATACTGCTGCTGCTGCTGCTGCTGCTGCTGCTGCTGCTTTGGCTGCTTCGCGCTTCCTGGTGGGGAAGCTGCAAGTGTGAGCCTGACTTCCGCCCACTTGGACCCCTTGCATTGCCACCAATCACCTCTGCTTGATCAACCCCAGGGGTGGATGGGGCCGGGCTGTGCATGTACCGCGCGCTCTGCTGGTTGCTGGAGGTGGTGCTGAAGTGGAGGGGGAAGGGGGGTGGCGTCTGGGCGGCCTGGATCCCTTCCTCGATCACACTGCTGGCGCTCGAGCCTACCGGGCTGCCTGGTGCTGTGTAGCGTGCAGTGGCATGGACATCTGGGCTGTGCTGCTCATAGTGGAGCACTGGGTAGGCGGGCGTGTTGGGTGCAGAGGGTGTGGACGCATTGCCAGGGAGACCTGGCTGCAAGCTGACAGAGCCGGCGGTTGTGGGGTGTGGTGGGGCCGGGGACTGCGTGCTGTTGCTTTCCTCCATATGAGGGGCCCCTGAAGCAGTGGCACACAATGCCAAGAAGGAGGTGGGTCAATGGACATGGACTGCACAGATCAGCAGCTGCAAACCGGGAACAGAAACCGACATGGGTAGCGGGAAGCATCTCGCCTTGCTTGCTGGTGAGGCACGAGTGTGCTGCAGCAATCGTTGAGGACAGTCAGGATGCATGCTTGATAAGTAATCAAGGGAAGCAGCATGCCAAGAAGTAGTGCTTACATGAAGTACACATTCATCGTCAAAAAGGAAACAAAGCCGAGACAGGGTTAACACCCAGTTTCTGTTCGTAACAGGGGCCCAACACAGGTGGTTTAAAAAATGATTCTTCATACTGGGTGCTCGTTACCAAGACTTGCTACGGGTTGCTGTTGTGTGTTGCTACCTTGTAGCATAGTTGCAATGTATCACATGCGTGTGCTGCATGGACAGCAACTCTGGGGCAACGTGCCTGATTTGCCCTTAAGTGAATCCCACCTTCTTCTCATCACCATCCAAACTCCATTCCTGATCACCTGAAGCACCAAACTGGGTAAACGTCACTAGCAGGAGTCCTTGAATCAAAAGACAGCCAGAGTCTCGGGCTGTAAGCCAACCCTTGCAAACCCTGAACCCTAAACCCTTGAATCAAAAGAACACCACTCCAGGAAAAGTGGAGTGAGAAGAACTTGTGATTGATGAGACCCAGTAATTGGTGTGCAATTTCAGCCTCAAGGGGTGCCGAAAGCCCCATGGGGTCATAACTATGCAGTTTTGGGAAAGAAAGATGGTCACAGGGTGTGGGCTCTTTTTGGGGCTTAAGGGATTGACCTGGGATCACCCAATGTTCAACGCTTTTGGAAAACATGATAACTCGTTAAGCAAGATGGACTAATCTGATACGCCAAAAAATTGCGGGAAGGATCAAACCTGGCAGCGTAGGCCAGTCCAACCCCTCCGGCAGAATCCCAAACTTTCTGTGGACAGCAAGGCCGCCCTGCTTGCCACCCTTCCTGGGTGGGCCTGTTACTGCATATCCCAGGTATTTGCTCACCCATGCTTGCAGGGTTCAGTGGAGCTGACATCAGCACACTTGCCAACAAGCCACCCTGCTTCCATAGCAGCACTTTTTCCACCCCAACCGCATCAGCAAGTACTCTTTGCAATACCAGCTCCCTACTGTCAAGCACATTGTCCTAAGCATGATGACCTTCAAACACTCTGACCTCTCCCTAACATGCTTGTTGCTCAAGATTGAAAGTCGTGGAGGATAAGGTACATCGGGCCTCGCCTCTGCCTCAAAGCCGCCACCCTGTCGCATTTGCACTTGCCTTCCAACAGCTTTCATCCCTGCAGGCTTAGATCTCGTTTGTGTGGTGATTCATGGCCTCATGGCCTCCTAAGGAGTCCTTATGCAGTTTCAACGATCTGCTTGCTTGTGTGGCCACTGTCAACTCTCATGCACCATTGCAACTTGCAGCTTGCAAGTCTGGTAGGACTTTGCTGGACGACGCAGCCTCTCTCTGCTACAGCCACTCACCCGTACGCTCACCAGCAGACTCTTGGAGAGCACCCAGCCAAGCGGCGCTCGGGCTGTCAAAGGGGTTTCCACCTGCTGGTGCTAGAAATGGATGAGAGCTGCTGCTTCTGTTGCCCCTGCTGCATTGATGGGACCCGCTCCTGCTGGAGGCGCTGCTGTTGCTGGAGCGCATGCTGTTGCTGCGGCTCAGGCTGTCCCTACTGCGGTGCAAACGCAAGACTTCGCTGCTGTTGCTGGCACTTTCTGGGCTCCCTGGCAGCTCCTTGTGCACACTGTGTTTGCCGCCTTCAGCGTTGCCTTTGCTGCTATGCATGCTGGGCTCAGGCTGAGTGTGAGCGAGTCTCATCTGTTCCCCTTTGCTGCTGCTGCTGCTGCTGCTGCTGTTGCCGCTGTGACTGCTGCTCCTGCCCACAGTGTGCACAGAGCTCTGACTGGGCTGCTGTTGTGTTGAGGGGCCAGGAGGGTCATTTTGCTCACTATCCTTGCCGGTCCCAGAAGTCAGTTGAGGGGCCGCTGGGGGAGGCGGCCTGTTGTGCCGTGCGTTTCGCGCATCAGGGGCTGCAACTGCTTGCTGGTGTGCAGCAGCAATTGAACCATGGTCCCAGGCAGGAGGCCTTGCTGGAAGTGTATGCTGGCTATGTGGGGGGGCTGTGGGTGGGGGCTGAGCGGCCGCACCGTGCTCAGCTGCAGCATCTCTAGCACGCAGTGCAGGGGAGCCCTTCACGTAGTACTCCTCCCAGGCAGCTTGCATTGCGCTGACCAGCTTACCTGGCACGCGCTGCTGTGGCGCTGCTTTTCCCTGTTGCTGCTGCTGGGGTTGCGATGGAGCTTGGGCAAGGGGAGGGGTGTGCTGGTGAGACACAGGGGTTGCATTAGGTAGGGCTGGTTTCACGTTAGGTTGCGTTTGCAATGAGGTCTTGCTGCCAATCTCGTCCTCATAGAAGTCACTGCCCTGATGTTCGGAGAGGTGCCTGAGGTTGTCCATGCAGGCGTGCAATCGTCCTGTCAGCTCATGCACCTGCACCGAACAGGCGTTGCGTTTTGTCAGCTATTGATTGACACATGAACAATTTTTTGTGTGTGTAGACACACAGGGTTGGAGATGCTTGTCATCAGTGGTACATACTTTTGATTTGTGTTTTCATCTTGGCTCTGAAAGTCTTGGCACGTGCTTGCAACACCTTAAGCGCAATTGTAATGCAACATCAAATCAAGTAGCATAGCAAGGTAACATACCTTGCCACGGACCTCCTGGTAGGGTTGTGTTTGCTCATCAGGAATGTGTAAACCATTCATGTCCTACCAGCTCATGCCAGGCTTGCCTGCAATTGTAATGCAAGGTTGCATTTAACATGGGGTCTATTGCCTTCAGTTTAACCAAATTGGAAAACCAATTCAACAAGTTCCTGTTGCAGGAGAGGGGGCACTGCACTGTGCAAAAGGTTTGACCTACTCGTCTGAAGAGCTGCTTGCCCCAAGCTCAAAAAGTATGAGTAACTTTAATACTTTTGTTTCCATCTACGCAATTGGCAAAGAACTGCATGAAACGGTTTGCAAAAATTGGCAAAAGGGGACCTGAAATCCCCTTGGCAAAATGGTACAGCAAAATGCTTTTTTTTTGAAAATCGAATGAATAATTTTAGCGCAATTTGCCTGTAGGGGGGGGGGGTCAGGAGGTGGAAGGGGATTACAGTAGCAATGGTAGCCTCTCCACCAAGGGAAACGTCCGGGTACAGCTCTAGATCATGCAACAAGGGTGAGTGCAACCAGAGTAAATTTGTGCAAGCCACAGTCACAAGTCCATCTTAGAAGAGTGGCATGCGCAAAGATGTCATTTGAAGGTGCTGCATATGGAAAGCTCCTTCTAAACACGATTTTGATTTTACATTTGGGTTTGCATAAATGTTTGCTGTATCACGGCTAGTGTTTGTAATCAACACCGCACAGAAGAGACACAAACAACTTAGCACATGCATTCGGTGGGCAACTGCATGCCACCCCATTTATTTACTACTCAATACATACATGTTTTGCTTTTCCATTGAAAACCGCAGGTGCAATGGGGCCGCAGGCTCTGTCGCACCGCAGCACATCTCCAGTAAGCCACTTCAAGGTGTGTCATGAGTGTTTTCGCAGGTCTTGCGAGTCACTCACGCATAATCTTGGAGCTTTGAAATGCAGGCTTTGAAACTTGCTATTCACAAACATCATCCACCTCTTGTGCATGCAGGCATACAGCGACAGAGGACAGGCGTCCAAGCAATTCATCTCACCATCACACACACAGGTTTGGAATTGCTTATGCTGTTCAAAGACAGTATGAGAGGTAGGAATGGAGCCAAATTCCTTTTAAATTCAAGGAAATGTATTGATAAGTCTCACATGCCCTTTACCAAATCGCAGGCGGAATTTAAAGGAAGGGCAGGTCCAGGCCCAGGTGCGTCCCGCTTCGTGAAATTTTTTTCTCATGCAGCATCCATCACACTGAGGCAGTTCTCCCCTTTTGCGGCCACTTGTCTTCCATGCCTCCCTTTCAATTGTTTCTTGCAGGGATCTACAATGTACGAGGCGCTTTTTTTGATCAGTATGAGGCACAGAAACGTTCGCCTCCAAAATACTCATTCGGGCGCGAGGAACGATGGAAGGTTTGTTTTCTCAAAAGCCAAGGAAATTGTTTTTTTTGGAATGCATTACACAGCTCTCATCTCATCTCTGCTTTGCCATTTTCACGAAGCATGAGTGTGTCCATTGCCTTCTTTGGTTTGGGGGTTTCCCGGGTAACTTATTAGTTTCCCCATTCCACACCTTCACACAAGCCCCTTCTTAGGCAATTGAAAATTTGAATACGCAGCTCACGCCCCCTGAAAAAATACATGTCATGCATAATGATCGACAAGCCGGACAGTGTGTGCTTGCATTTCAAGACACTTATGCATACCCACATGCAGCATAATTGTTCTCAGGCACCAATATGTGCATTTCTGACATTCCTATTTTTCTTCAGTTTGTCCCGTGCATTTGTGAAAATATTCTGTGTGTAACCAGGAAAAAATCACTTGCAAGGCTCTTTTCACATTTTTCTACAATCGCTGAGGTCGATTCACATGCCACCATGCTGCCTTACTTCCTTTGCAGCCAGCGAGTGAAACTGGGCTTGGACCTGGGGTGAACCCACCCCCTAGCTCATTGGGGCCACAAGCTTTGAGTAGCCGCATGTCCCCCCCCAAAGCCTGCTTTGGCACAAGCACTAGAGAGCAGGTGGGGCAATGGAGTAGGATTACTTGTACTCAGGAGTGCAAATGTTAGCATTAGATCACAATCCCTTGTATTCTCCCTCCTTCAGCCCCCCCTTCTCCTCCCCTTTCTCTCTTCTCCTCTCTCTTCCTTTCTTTGAGGCTTACGCAGCACAACTTCTGGTTGAGCATGCAGGAGTAACACGATGCAGCCAATTTTGTGCCTTTTGTTTCTTTCTTTGGTGTCACTTTTATCACAAGCTGTGCATGGATGAGGCTGTCTGTTAGCAATCGTGTGCAGCGCATGTGAGTTTACGAGCAGCAGGATGTGAAACCTGGCAGGGTACCTCGCCCCTTAGGCCAAATCCATGCCGTCCTTCTGGAAGACTCTCCCTTCCCTATTGTGAAGGCTGCTCTTAAACCTGTGAAGAGGGCTTCCTAAAGGTCTAGGCCTTTTAAAAGGGCTGCCTAAGCCATCCCTGCCCTATTGAGAGGGCTGCCTGATTGAGTGGAGGGCAGCGCTCGGGATGCTTCAAATCCCCTTGCTGCTCTTGGAACTGCTCATTGTGATTGTGACCCGACTCCCAAGTCTCCGTGTCTCTTCACTTTACCCAGCACTTTCTCGTGTCTCATCACTGCACTCAGCACTGTCTCTGTGTCTCTTCACTCACACTCTTCACCTTTGAATTTGAGCTTATATTCAAGCCTCTTTGCCCTCTGCCATCCTCTGTGGCTGTGCACTTGTCCCCAGGCCTCAGAATCCCTGCATGGCACTTGGCACTGTTCTTGTGACTGTGACCTGACCTCCTACAAGCCTCTCTACCCTCTGCTGCCCCTGCCTGGCTGCAGGCCAGCAAGCAATTTGTGAATACAAGCCAGATGGGGCTGAAAAAGGGCACTATCGGCCCCGACCCCGGCCATTACAACGCGCGCTCCTCCGTGGGCCCTCAGGCCACCTCTAACAGGCCTAACGCCCCAGCATTTACGCAGCCCAAGCGTGAGCGCCTGAAGGATGACCTGGACAGCCTCAGCCGCTCCCTTCCCCCTCCTTCAAAGTATGGTACTGGCCGTGTAGGGTACAAACATGTGCAAAGGCTTCAGCCACAAGCTTGTCAAGGATACCACCATGAGGCTCAACTGCTCTTAACAATGAAGGAGGGGTGTTTTTGTTCTGGTGTCAATTCAGCTTACTGTGCTTAGTAAAGCACCCTGCAATCTGAAGGGGGGCGAAGGTGACTTTTTCTCCTTTGCATCGTTGTTTGGCTACCTACCTCCTTTCCCCAGCCACAGCCAGCATGCTGCAGCTGTTCAGCATGTGGAAATTGAAGTTGTTATCAACACTCGCAGGCTGGTCCAAAAGAAGCTCACAAATCCTACTCTGAATTCATGGCATGCGTTCCAGGCATAGTACCTGGAAGGACACCACCATGGCGCAGTCACTTGGGAAACAAGCAGAGTCAAAATTCAGAACCCTTCCTGGTATGTACATGCAGCTCGGTCTGAGGCTTTGCTTCTTGAACAGTCATTGTCATCGCTGCTGACTCTTGATTACTCACCTTGTCTGCTCCTTTGCCAGCTTATAAGTTTGGCACCGCATCTCACAAGCAAGATGATCGACGTTTTTATACATTGCCCCACACGAGAGCCCTGAAAGGTCTTGAATCGCCAGCCAACTATGACCATCAAACTGCAGCCAACACAACAGGTGAGTTGGTCATCTAACGAGTACATTAGCATCAGGAAACAGGCAGAAACCCAAACAAGCTTGCAGAAACTCACCCTCCTTTCCCTGTTAAGGAGAAGTTCCTCTACATGAATTGAGGGTCTGGTATCCTTGCCTTTCTATGTTCTTTTTGAAAGGCTTGTTGAGCTACTTTTAGTGAGATAGGGGTGGTCCACTGCCTTAACCCACCATTGTTCCCTTGCTCCTTACACACACGCACACACACACACACACACACACACACACACACGCATGAACCCACACGTGCATGCATACCCATCTGATTTGTTTTGTGTAAGGACCGTACTTCAGCCTGCTCGCGGCTGGGGCTGTAGCTTTGGGTGTGCAACCCCGTTGTGCATGTGCCACGATTGCTTGGTCATTCGGCACAGATTGACATTTTCATAACACCTCCATTCTGCATGTCAAACTCCTTCACATCAAATTACAAATGCATCATTAGGCATAGATTGAAAATCACTAAAGCCCGCTTGCAACTCTGCACACCCAGGCTTTGGACCCCAGATTTTGAGTTCCAAAGCAAGCCCTGCAGGGTGCTCGTTCGGTACCGCGCCTCGGGCTATATTCAAACCTTTTAAACTTAGCAGCACACCCGGACCAGGTGTGTTTAATGTCAGGGAGCAGCACGCAATCTGCAGGGAAGCGTTGGTATATGCTTGTGTAAAGCATGTTTCAATTCCCTCTGGATGCTTGCCTGTATGCTGCATTTCATTTGTCTGCACAAAGTGTGTTCTCAATATGATATAGATGGTCTCGCTGAAACGCTAAATACCAACAAGTCTTGCTGCGCCTTGTGACCACTGCACTGTATGCTATCAATGCCTTTCCATGTGCATCAGTCCAGTATGTGCTGTTGTCCGTTATCATTGCCTATTGCTATGTCATGCACTCAAGCACGAGCAAGAACGAATGAAGGATTGAAGTCATCTTCTTATGACACCCCTTGATATGGAAGGGATTAAAGAACATCAACACTCTCCTTTTCTTCTTGCAGGTGCTTATGAGTAATTGCAAAAGGCTCGTGTGCAATCAAGGGACAAATGTGACATCTCTGGTATTCATGGTTCAGAAGTATATGTATTTTGGCTATATCAATGAATTGGACTCAAGTATTATGGCAGTTTGATATCAGTAGTAGCTTTTCTACCAGGCTCATGACATTTGCTCACTGTCTTGAATGTATTATATCCCGGTCACAACTTCTGGCATCAAGCATTGAGCGCACCAGAGGCAGCATTCTTGATGCATCCTATCGAGTAGCTCTGAATGTTGCACATTTTCGCGAGATTGAACTTGTGGGATGCTACGTCTGTGCGCTGTCAACTTCCTAGGTGCACTGTATTCAGACAGGTTGCTGTGGAAAGTGTTAACCTTGGGCCCATCACTGATTGGCAAGGCTCCAGACAGACATTCAAAAGGAGTGCAAACTTTTGTCTCGATACTTTGATTCAAATGTACACATTTGAATCGAAGCATCATGCATCAGCATGTACCACGTAGTATGTAAGAATGACGAAAAACCACAGCACATCTTGTTGAATTGATTTAGTGTAACTGATTTGAAGGTAAAGCACACTCTCAGGTTCATGTTTAAATAGGTGGACCAGCTGCAGCGATGATTGATGGTCATGTGACAATTTTGTAGGGGGGAAAGCTCGATATTGTAGGCTGTGACATATCCACTACATCAATCAAGGGAGGCATGTCGGCTCAAAGTGACACAACTCCCCTCACGAGAAGAGTTTGAGCAAAGAGAACTGATGCGCTTTTGGGATTGCTCAGGGGGAGGGGAATCCCAGTGCTGTGAGCCAAGGTGTCATTTTCCCTTCGAGTACAGGAGATTTTCTGGGGCCCAGGTTTTAGATTGAGGGCTCATGTACTCAAAATATGGAAACAGCAGCCTGGGATGCCTGGGGAAGAAAAGAAAAACTACGTAGGCAGAGGAAACTCTCCCTACATCAATTAAGGAAAAGGAGACACATTGGCTCAGAAGAGCCGTGAGTCCCCTCCACCACGAAGCTACAAAAAGAAGACTATAATGGGGATCTGGAGGGTTATTGGAAGCACCCGACTCCACAACCAGGCTGTAAGAAGTATTCTTGTTTTCAATAGCACGCCTAGTGGTAACAAGCTTGTTGGCATACATGACAGAATGGGCATGAAGTTTGCAAGCAAGTTTATTGGCGCGTTGGTGGTCAAGTCCCAGTTGTTTAAACTGGTTAAGGATGGAAACTGGGATGATGCACAATCGTTTTTGTGCAACTGCTGCTCATGCAGACTGACTAAGATGAGGTCCACATCCTTTTGGTGTGTTGGTGCAAGAGGACCTGTACAGGTTACAGGAAGAATTAGGCCTCCAGTCAAAATGGTTGACTGCTAGCCTGCTCATTAAAAAAAACAGTGAATCGTGTAGGAAAGGAAAAAAATGTTGTTGCTTTGATTTAAGAAAGAAGAGACATGATAAGACTGTACATGGTGAATGCCAGGTACGAAGGGAGCCACCCTACTGGAAGAGAAAGATAAGAGAGGAGAGGACCAGAAAATAAGGAAGCACATTCAAGCCAAGTTGGAAAGAGAACAAGCACGGGGATGAGTGCATTTGAAAAGAAAGTGTTGTTCATCCTGCACATCATCTTGGGCATCACATAAATCACCAGCAGACACAGTGTCATCCCACGTGGCCTAAAGGACCTGTACTGTGGAGGAGCATCTCTGGCTAATTTTTGTTTCAAATGCCAAGTTGGCATAGCCTTTTTTGCATCGACATGAAATTAGTGTCCAAACTGGTCTGATCTCCTCTTGCAACACAAAAACACACTTTCTTCGTTCATTTCAGGGTCTATGGCAATCACTTTTTAACTGGCGAGGACCACTGACTCAGGCTAACTTAGTTGAACCAGCCCAAAAATCTGGTCATGGGATGTTAAGACACTGTTATGGCTGTGCCACTTTCTCAGCCTGACATGTATGCCAACAAGCTTGTTACCACTAGGTGTGCTATTGAAAACAAAAATACTTGTCACAGCCAGGTTATGGAGCCGGGTGCTTCCAGTAACCCTCCAGATCCCCATTAATACTTACACTTCACACCTTTGTGGTGGAGGGGACTCACGGCTCTTCTGAGCCAAGGTGTCTCCTTTTCTTTAATTGATGTAGGGGGAGTTTCCTCTGCCTACGTAGTTTTTCTTTTTCTTTCATTGATCATCAAAAGATGATCTTTTTAAACCATTACATACTTTTGCCCAAATTCCACTGATACTTATTCCTTTCTTGGCGAGCTTTCACATTTTGATTGATTTCGAGGTCAATGCTTTTCTAAATCAAGACGCGTACAGGTTTTCAATTTTTTTTGTCAGAATTGGTTTCAATTTTCAATGTTGGATGGGAATGTTTCACCAGCAGCCGATCAGCCAGATTCTCGGACTGCTACCGACCCCTTGTAATCCTTGTAACCTCTAAAGCCAGAAAAGGCTAGTGTGGATCTGGAGGGTTACAAGGGTTACAAGGGAAAAAAGCCTCAGTCAAGACGTTTGACTGCTAGCCTGTTCATAATGGCAAAGTTATGAAAGAAAAATTGAAGTTTGTTGTTTGAAAGACTGTATTATGAAAATGTAAAGGAGTGTTTTTTTAGACCATGCATGTAAGTGTACAAAAAAAAAACCTTTCCAAGAACAAAGGGGCCAGATAATAGTAAATGTAAAATTGATGTAAGGAGGAGCAGCACATGCAAAATGAGAGGGTCAGGAACATCAAAACATGGTTTGGTTCATAACTCTCTTGCTGCGGGCCCTGCTGCTAGAAAAGCTTTGAACCAGCACTTGCCTGGCTTAGACTGTAAGTTTTTCATTAAAACACCTTGAAAAGAAGACTGTAAAAAACACAGGCACTCCCCTTCTGGATCTGGAGGATTACTAGAAGCACTAGGCTTTAGAACCTGGCTATGAGAGGCATTCTTGTTTTCAATTGTGCGTCTTGTGGAAACAAGCTTGTGAGCATACTGAGCTCAATGAGCATGAAGTTGTTGAGCACGTTTATTGGCACGTTGGTGATCTAGTCCTACTTGTTTGAATTGCTTCAGGGTATGTTCAGTGTAAATAGTGCCACCAACCCCCAGGAAAATAGGGTGAATTGTAATAGCTTTAGCGCTAATAAGTTTACAGAGGTGTGTATGCTGCCACTTAGATGAAAAAGATTTTGCAGGCTGACATGCGGCTGAGCTCGAGATCAGATGATTGTTGGTCTTCCCATATTCTATCACCCATGGATGGTTTGGCACACTCCATATTTTCAAACAGATGCTGCTGAATTGTGAGCCCATTGATCTTAGTCGTTTTGTTGTAGATCTCAGGACCAGGCATCTACAATATTGGGAGCCTTTTTCCAACACACACCCTAGAGAGCGCAACAGTAAACGCTTGACCTATCACCAGTGGTGCGCTCCTCCTACTAAAAGAGCCTTGGCTATGCATTCTCCTTATAGTCTCCCCAAATACATGTTCCTTGACCTCCCCCACGATGTCATTTGCAGCGTGGCTCGGTTTAGACTCCGCATTCACACCCTTCGCTATGAGACAGCAACTTGGAATCACAGCTCTTCCCCAAACTGTGACCTTTGTGAGGCTGATGATGATGTCCAGGATGAACAACATGTCCTCTTCCATTGCACACATCCCCAGGTGGTCTCTCTCCGCAGGAAATATGCTCCCTTGTTCTCACAGGCAGAATCTCATGATGTGTCTGCTTGTTTGAACCAGAACAACAACAAACTTCCTTATTTCCTTCATGAATTGATTGCCTTTTATGAGCAGGCTAGCAGTCGCACTTCTTGACTGAAGGCCTTATCCTTGTAAACCTTGTAAACCTTGTATGCTGCCGCTTAGCCGCGTCCAACTGATATTGGGGCATTGTGTCCTCACAATACTTGATTTCAATATTCCAACATATTGTCCTCTCCATTCGCTTCCTCATCACCTATTCCTGGAATGGACCTCCTGTCACTGCAATCCCTAAATGGGCATTTCGTCTCTATAATCCTGCAATGGTGATCCATTTAGAGCAATCCTGTCATGGCCCTAGTGGCCAGGACATGAGCAAAGTAGTTGTCTTTACTCAGGATCAATTGGAACAGGGGCTACAACAGGATTGCTTTGACAAAATGGCCATCATCATGATGGCCCTGGTGGCCGAGACATCAGCAAAGCGTCCGTTCCATTTTCATAGTAACCTGGCCTCCTGCCGTCTACCTGAAGTCAACATTAGCATTTTGCAATAAAACTTGATTTCCGCTGTTTGGGTTGCAATCTTTAGATGGCTTAGCACGCAAACAGGTGAATTTAGAAAGTGGACTGCACAACTAGGAGCGATGCTAGCAGACCTTAACGTTGCAACAAACCAACTCAGTGATGCGCTTGCTGTGCAGCGAGGGCTGGGTGGATGCTCAATACCTAGGAACACCCCCAACTTGCATGAATTGGCATGTGCCACATGCGCGGCAAAGGGCTGAGAACGTGCATGCGTAGCATGGGAAAGAAAGTCTGTGAGCAGGGCAAAAGAGCCTGAGCATGCGTTCATTCTGAAAGACCGAAGACATGCGTGCATGACAAACAATTGTGAGCTTGTGCGCATGGTGCAGGACCAAAGGTGTGTCGTGCGCATGGCAAAGGACTGAGGAAGACTTGAATGACCATGGAATGAGGAACTGATGACTAGCAATGGACTGAAGATGGATGGCAAAGGACTGAGTAAGATAGCCCATGACATTCAAGGAAGGCAACACTTTTTCCAATGAAGTTCTTTGGCAATGCCAGCGTAGACTGAAATACTGACTAAAGGATGCCTCGAGGTCAACATCTGCTTGTTTTTTTCTTGACATCTCACGCTCTCCAACCAGAAAGAAGTGAGATCCAAAAACCTTTGGTGAGGATCCCCGATTAGCAGCTGGCAACATTTCCTTCTCCACCCCCCTTTCCAAGCCAGACGGATCATATTGAAGACTACCGACCAGATGAACTACAGCAATCAGCCACGCTAGCTAAGCCCTTGTGATCAGTGCTCATCGGTATTGCTGGTATCGCACCTTGGTACCCCTTAAATCAGAACTGTAATCTAACCAGACCACAAAACTGGGAAGGCTTTCGTCAGCTGCCCAACACAGCCAACAGACAAGGCCCAAGCTCCCTTTCAGTGTTAATCTAAGCTGCAGCTTCAGATCATAGAGGCCATCCTCACCTGGAAGCCCATTGATGTGTAGAGTGCAATGGCAGCTTTATTGGTGGCCTGCACCTCCAACAAGCACAAGCATCCCCCTTCCGCTTCGTAGCAGTGGCTGGCCTAGGTGTGTGGGCGGGAGGGAAGGGGTGCAGTGGAGTTTGTGTGCCAAATGAAGCACAAGATGAAGCCCCAGAACAAGCCCCAGAATAATGCCCGGACCAAGATGAAGTCCCAGTACTAACCCCAGAACAATGCTTATTAAGCGCGTGGCCTTGGAGAAGTGTTGAGCGTGATCACGGCAGATTCTACCCCAAGAGGCTAGGAATGCAGGATGTTACCACAATTGAACTGCTTGGTCCCAACAGGATATAGGGATGGACAGAGGCTGATTGATGGCCAAGAAGAGGGGTAGCCTTAGCATTTAGGTGTCTCCCAAAGAAGAGATGGATGGATTAAAAATGAAATGTGTTTGTAGATCTTAAAAGCTTACATCTGAAAAGTGCACATGCAAGGAAACAGAGAAACGGCGCTACCAGCATGGTTGCAGGCGTTTGCACATCACAAATTCCAGTTTGCATAGGGGTATAAACACAACAGATACTACCATTATTTCTGCTTTTGATAAGTGCTCACCGCAGGATGGTTTAAAAAGACTGCCGTGCAACAGTCAAGTTTGCTGGAGCACAGCTTTCAGGTGGGTCTCAGGCTTCCACACTCCAGTCTTAGTTTCAAGGGCACAATAGGCCACATTGACTAAAACTGCAAAGGACACCGCCTCCAATGCAACTTGCCTGCAGGATTGCCTTGAGCAACAGCCTTCCTAGCCCCCTTCCTTGGTATCCCGGTGACACAGCCATGTTCTCCAGCTGCGCTTCTCCAGCGACAACTAACATTGATGCAAAGCCAATGACAGTGCATGTTTGCTGTTCCTGCTGGTGAAATTCATGTTGATCCCACTGCCGGTGGCCTAGGTTGCCAGTACTGCCTGCTGTGTTTTGCGTGTCAGCCTCAGGCTGGAGTGTGTTGTCCTGCTGGCTAGCAAGAGAGCCTTCACCTTTCTGCTGCATGCCCTGTTCTTCCCTGCTGCCTGCCTCACCCCCAGGGCCTCTGTGGTTGCCACATTCATCATCCAAGCCATTAACTTGCACAAGAGACAGATTCACACTGTTTGGGTTTGACATGCTCTGCACAAACAAGCTGGGCGACCATCCTGCAGAACCCAAGCCTGAGCATTGGGCATCAATTTCAGCGAGAGACTCAGCTTGGTCAAGACGGGAAGGAATGCAGCTGAAAGCGCGACCTGCTTGACCACAAGCGGGGGCCTCCTTGCATGCGTTTGCATGCGTCAATTCCACTTTTTTGCGGGAAATTGTTGCATATCTCTGCAATTATGTGGAACAGGAGACACACTTATGAATGAGCAGGCATGGCATGCACATGGAGATGGGCAAGGATCTGCCTTGACAGTGCGTGCGTTGTGAGCATGCTTGTAAATCTGACGAGAAGAAATGTGGTGTCTATGATGTGATGTGATGTGATGAAATGGTGTGTGTGTGTGTGTGTGTGTGTGTGTGTGTGTGTGTGTGTGTGCGCGTGCGAGCGTGTGTATGTGTGTGTGCGTGTGTGTGCGTGCATGCGTGCGTGTGTGTGCGCATGTGTGCGTGTGTGTGTGTGTGTGCTTTCTCATGTCATCCTTACACACGTGAAAATACTCTGGAGAAGGCAAGCCGCAAAAGCCGATTTGACGCAATCTATCAAGTGCTTTCATGCGCAACGAAGAACTCACAACATTAGAACACGTTTTAAGTTAAAAAATTTCGTACAAAAAACCAGAATTCGCCCGCTCCAATGCAGCCTAGAAAACGGACGCAACGCTCGTCTAGTCATGCTGCTTGCCTGCAAGAGCCGTTCCCGCTGTTCCAAATGAGCCAAGCACTGGAAAGCAATCACAAGACAAACAGCACAGGCAAGCTTGCTGGCCATCCTAGGCATGGTTTGGCAACAGCTGTTCAGAAACCCCTGAACCATTGACTTTCCCCCATGTCTCTTGCCTTTACAGCGAGGGCTGCATGTGAGGCAAACCCAGAACTTGCACCGGGTAAGTGCAGGTGATGCCTGCCTGGCTAGGCGGCTGTCCTGGGCCTGGTGATTCCCCTTTTTGCCTCCCATTTTTCAACTTCCAGACATGTCACCTGCTTTACAGTTATTAATAGTGCATGGTACTACAAGTAGTTAATCATGCACTAATAAAGGTTTAACTTGCACAATTAATTGATGACGGCATGGTTTCAACGACCAGCGCCTTCTGTTTCCTGACATTCCAAGCGGTAACAAGCAACTTTGCTTGGATGCCATATATTTCTATGATTTGGAAGTTGTGCCTGTTGCAGCTGCATGTGCCCTCAAAGCTAAAACCCTGAGCATGCCGTGCTGTGCGCGCTAGCAAAAACCAGGCCATGGTCCGCTGTGTTTGCAATGTCATGAACACATAAAGATCAATCAAGCACATATGCTCACATGTATGCATGCCTGAACTGGACCAGGCCACAACTGCTGTGCTCTGTGCGCAAGCGTTCCCCAGGAGGGTGGACTTTGCCTGTGTCCATCATGCTCTAGGGGTGAGTGACAAAGTCGCTATAGAGGCCAGAGGGAATGGGAGTCAGTCTGTGTCATCTTCAAGATTCCGACCATGATAATTTTGCGGATCTACTTTGTGGTAGTACTTGCCATGAGGACAGGGAGGGTCATTCATGAATTTGAAACGATAACCGACTAGCGGTGTGGAAGTCTACTTAAGGTAGGTATGCATTTCAAATGTCTTGTGTACGATGGAGAGATTTGAAGGGCTCTGGTTAGTTTCCAAGGCTTCCTAAGGTTCACACAAGGCGCCCTGCAGGGCTTCAGAGATAGGGACAGTTATGATTCGGAGAGGTTACATGCGCCGAGGTCGAGTGGGTGTAAATGTTTGTGATTGCCAAACGGATCTTAAGCAGAGGGGGGTGGATGCACATCAGGAGTTCTGTTGAATCTGTACTCAATGATGATTAATGTATTTTCTGAAAGGGCACGCTCCACACGTATTTTTGCCTCATTGACAGGCTCAGGCGCAAAAGTACCATACATACATGTAATCATTCTGCACCTCAACGTTTTTTGGGGTTATTACCCCCTTAATTACCAACCCCCCTCAATGATTATTTTTTGGTCCCCGCATATTCCAGCAGGGGCAATCAACCCCTCTGTTTGTCCTAAAAATCATGAGTAGGGTTGGCCAGTTCCGTTCGTCAGAATCACAAACATGTAAACACTCAGTATTCCGATAGTATTTTCTACACTTTTCACACACTCTAAGGGAAGGCAGGGTCTGTATGATACCCATATTTCCGTACCCATATTTTCTAGGTGTATTGCACTCCTACGTATCTGGCCAACCCTAATTATGAGTTTTGAACTATGGTTGCACAAACTGCCCGCAGCAGTGTAGCTGCAGCATTGTAGCATCAAGATGGCTGTAATGCTCCTTCATGTGAAGACATGCAAGACGCACAATCCCATGCTCTTCAGAAGCTGCTGTTGAAAAGCGCACGAAATCCAGATGCACTCCAACGTTTGGTAACCTGCACAAAAAATGTCTACGCTCGTTAAGAAAAACTGCATTTGCGCCCTGCATCTGTGTGCTGCTCAATCTTGGTCTGATTGGTCTATTGGCCTCTGCCTTCTGCTGCTACTGCTGCTCCTCCTGGGTGGGAGTCTCAGGAAGCTTCCCAATCCCAGTTGTCGACGCCCTCTGGCGCTTTGGGGCCTTCATTTCTGCTCAAACCAGAACATTTTCCCAGTGTCCATAGTCATCCCGCACCGTTCAAAAACATTGTATTCGCAGGATGATATCATTAATGTATGGTAAACACAGCTTACATTTCTTCACTGCCCTCAGCATTCTTATGCCTTAGTGTTCACCGACATCACTGTCACTGACTTCATAAATATCATCATGGCATTATCCGCCTTGCCTCATAGGTGCCTTCTTAAAGTCTCCAAGATGTGCTTGAAACCATTTTAGGCTGGCATGAAGGAAAGCTTAGGACGTTACCAGGTTCTTTCGGGTTGCTTTGTGGCTAGGTTTCAAATCTAATCTAGGATTTGACTTATAAGCTCTGGAAATCTTGACTCTGACCCGCAATGGATTATTCTCTTAGCAGAATCTTCATATGGGCAGAATTGTGGGTGAGCATCAGACACACAGCAATGTAAGCATGCCTGCCATTACGCGTGCACATACACACACACACGAACACACACATACGCACACACCACTGCACGCTGGAAAGCAGGTACGAACATGGGATAGCAAGTATTGCAAGTGCTTCCGCACATTCAAAGAAGCACAAATGTGTGCATGTGTGCCCTGTGTGCTTTCTGAATTGACAGTGGCATACTGCTGCAAAGAGCACATGGAGGTGGATGGGACCAGCCACGGGCGCGTGTGTAGCTTGCTGGCCTGCATAGCTGCCTCTGAGGAGGTAGATGTGAGCCCGGAGGATCTTGAGGAGCAACTGCTCGAGTTCTTGGCATCGGCAAAGGCTGAGGTGCGTGAGCCCTTGATGTTGCGAGCAATCAAAGCTCTTTAAACCTGCAGAGGCTGAGATGGCAATGTCTTTGCCTTTGCCTGAGATGGCTTTGCCTTTGCCTTTGCCTGAGATAGCAATGCCTTTGCCTTTGCGATCTCTCAATTTTGTGGCAGCAATGAGGTCGAGATGAGGTGCAGGGCTTGTTTGCTGGGTAAGGTCATGGAAGTGGGTTTGTGGGTTGAGGGATGCGGCTTGGCACACTGAGTAGAGTGTACAGCTTGAGGAGGTGGTCATGACCACATGGCTCCTTCTGGGGCTGACTGGTTGCGTGCATCAGCACTCTTTAGACTCTGAAGTGCCCTCCTTATGTATCTGTATCATATCATCTGTAGAGTGACAGGAAAAAATATGGTTAATGTGGCTCGTGAGTCAAAAACAAAAAAAGCAAATTGATAAGGACTGGGGGCTCGATTCAAAAAGCCATGCTGTGTATTTTTACCCAAGGAAACAGCCAGTTGAGCATTCCCTGTCAGCCTGTCTTTCTCTAAGCTTTTACAAAGCAAACTTGGAAATTGCAGAGCACATTATATAAATACACTGTTAAGTGTTTCAACCAAAGGTAAGAAGAGCCATGACACAATGTGGGTGAGGCAAAGGAGGGGAAATGAAGAAACGGAGGAGAAAAGAAAATGAGAAGATGAAAGGAGAAGGGTAAAGGAAAAGGATTAAGGAGACGGGTAAAAGGAAGAAAAGGAATACATAGCTGTACCTGCTTACATGGGCAGCTTAGCTGAAGCAAGAAAGTTGTCCGGAACCACACATAACTCAAATAGAAAAAGGTACAACTAATAGTGTGTCAAGTGGGAAAGGAACAAATGCTTGTTCCCTCTCCTTTGCCTCATCCAATTAAGCCGTTGTGCTTGATTTGGTCAATCTCTTTGGTCACTGGGGATGAGGCAAAGGAGCAGGAGATTTTTTTCACCTCTTTCCCCTCATGTGGCCTCCTTTAAAATAACCGTTCATGCCGGATCTATGGGTCCACTTTCCTCCCAAGCACAGGGTCGCAGAACAGATGTGGATGGAGCCCACAATATAGGCGCAAGCAAGTATTTTTGACCCCTCCAGTGGCATAAAGAACAAGCTAGAGACAGACATGTATGTTGGATATTTTCATAGTCCAAGTGCTCTATAATGAGTCAGCATCATATCGTGCAACTCCTTTATTGCAACGTTTTTCACAGACAAAACTCAAAATTTAAGACTGCTATGCTTTGAAACTGTTCTGAGAGGAAAGCTTCATTTTTGTAATTCAAGCCTAAAAGGACCTTGGGACTCATACCTTACAACCTGGAAGCTTTCACAATTGCTAGACCGCAAAGCCTAACATCATCGGCTTGTGTATGTTGACCCCATCCCACACAAACATGCTCTCTGTACGAGTGTTGTCACTTTGATGCGCCAGGGCCTGATTTAAACAATCACACAAAATATGTGCATTGGTTTTCTCAACAATGTCTGCTTGCCATTTGTGTTGTTCCCCCTGATGCACCAGGGCCTCTTACAAGGCTCCTCCTGGAGGAATGTGGTGCCACAGCACCTGGCTTCTCTGCTGGGGGATGACGTGAGCCAGGAGGGTGCAGCAGCAGAGGACAATGAGCTTGAAAGGTGTTCTGCATTTAACCTGGTTTTTGAAAAGTGGGTCATAGGTGGGCTAGGCCTGGGAGTTACAGGCATGCATGGAGAGGCTCTGAGATGGGCCACATGCGGGACAGATCTGGTTTTTAACAGGCATGCATGAACAGGCGCTCAGGTGGGCCACACCTGTACCAGATCTGGGGTTTTAAGAGTCTACCACCTCTGGGCCAGGTTCCAAGGGCAGCTGGATTGAAGGTGTGCCACATATAAGCCAGATCTGGCCTTGTTCCCTGCTTGCCCTCGAGGAGAGGTCCTGACAGTACTGGACAGCACCAGCGTCCAAGTTAGAAAAAAACGTCTCTGTGCACAGCCCCTGTGACCAGCGACCAGCGCTGGCCACGCATATGTCTTCAGTCCATGTGCAGGTTGCTTGCTGCCCTTGTTGTTGTCATGACTGGAACAGCTTCTAATGTTCCTGTCTTGCTCATGTTGCTGTAAATGTCAGGCCGCCCAGCAAGCGTCAACGCTCCTTTCCCTTGGATTCCTCTCCTTTGGAGCATGAGGCTGAAGGGTGCCACCACAAGGAAAGTGCACATGGAGAAGGCAGGGAGGAAGCTGGTGGAGCACAAGGGAGCAAGGTGGCAGGAAGGAGTTGGAATGAGGATCCAGTCGCATGGGAATCCCAGCTACAAGGCGCAACAGACTTGGCGGTGATGAGCAGCTACCTGTCTTACCCCTTCACTTTGGCGCGTGCCATCAAGGTGAGTTATAGTGCATGCACATTTTGGTTGAATTGTGGATTCGACCTGACAAACTTTTATTTTTAGAAGGTGGTTTTGAGGAGGATGGGTGTTTGTGTCCATTTGAGTGGGGTTTGTTCATGCGGGGCTCAGCTGCTGTAGGGTGTTAGGGGGGGGGATTAAGCCCCCCCATATTCATTTTGGCATGCTTTAAGGTTTAAGGTGGAACTCACCTCCTCATAATGAATGCAAGGCCCCTGATTTAGATAAGGAATGCGAGTCCATTCCCAACTTGTTGTAATTGGGAAATGGCTTTTGGTCTTTGCCTTGTGTGAAAACTGTTTCGACTCTAATGGGTTTCTTTGGTCACAGCATCCTCCCCTTTTCCAGCAAAGTTGCTAGCAAAGGTGGTACAGCTTGGTAGCCCCTACGACTCCTTTCTGGAGGGAGCTGCTGGCATTTAGATGAAAGATAGAACTTTCTTCAGTGCTAGGGGAGCAGCTGATGTGTCAATGCACTTTCCTCAGGCATATATAAATAATAAAGGAAGTGGTATATCTTATCTCAGGCTGCTGCGGGGTAAGTGATGACCATGCTGCTTGCACTGCTGCTTGCTGAACATGACATGCAGGGCTGTGAGCCCTTATGCATTGCTTCCCTTTTTGGTGTGTAGGAATGTGAGCCCTATTGCATTGCTTATTTATTATGGCATGGAGAGCTGTATGCACTTTTGCATTGCTTATTTATGATGGTGTGCAGGACTGTGAGCCTTTGGCCAGTGCAGCACAGCAAGCTCAGGAGGAGGGGCGACCTTTAGTTGTCGCTGTCTTGGGGGCATCTGGCAATGCGGAGCTGCAGCACACTTGCGTCTGGAAGGTAGGAGGTGTCAGATTGAAAGTTATTTGTGCTCAAGTATGGATTGAGGTGGATGGCTGGTACGATTGTGTGTGTGTGTGTGTCTGTGTGTGTGCACGCGTGTGTGTGCATGTGTGTGTGTGTGTGCGCGCGCGCGTGCGTGCGTATGTACGTGTGTGTTTGTGTGAATGTGTGCACTGCCTGTATGCTCTGCCATAGACAAAGCCAATAAGATTCCAAGTTTTCCTGCAGATTCTGTGCGTATAAATCAAGTCGTGCCTTGCTCAGGCAGCTTCCTCAATAGTCTAGGCCCTGATCACGTTACATCCTTTCAAATTGCAGGCAGACCGTGTGTACACAAAGCACACCCTGACATAACCCCAATGAGGCACATCTCAACATGTACATACCCATGCATGCTATGAGAGCATGCTATGAGAGCATGATCGCTGGCTTGATTTAAGAATAAGACAGGGATCTTCATCAGTGTTCTTCATGCAGGCGCTTGGGGATGCTTTTGCCGTGGCAAAAAAGTCCATCTTACAGACAACAAAGTTTTGCTCTCAGCAAAAATGTGTTCGTTGCAGGCACTTGAGGGTGATTCTAATTTCAGCAAAAAAAGAGCTGTTTTGCAGAAGCTTAAGGGTGCTGCTAGGCCAGCACTGTGAGAGTCTCTTGCTGACAATTAAACGTCTTGAGCATCGTGATGTGTGATGCAGATGCAGTCCCTGGTGGGTGCTGCTGGCCTAGTCATGTTCATCTCTGCATGTCCAATTGTGTGTGTTCTTGGGATGGGTCATTTGTGAGTTTGGGGAGGTGCCGTTCGTGTATTCTATGGGCCATTTTGGGAGGAGGGTTTTGGGTGGGAGGGACCTTGGGCGGGAGTTAACTACCCCCCAACTATCCCCCTTGCAACATCCCTCCCCATGGTCATGAACATTGTATTATGCCAGGACAGAGGGGTCCTGAGTAAGATTGTGTTATTTGCGCTCAGTCTGAAGGCACAGCAGAGGTGAGAAAGGTGGAAAATGAGGGAGGAACAGGCGCAAGATCATGGATTTAAGCACGTTCTTAAAAAAGGCGATTTTTCTTTTTTCCATTTTTTGCGATTTTTGTCCCATTTCTGCTGTTCTTACAATTTGCGTTTCACAAGTGATCCATTCTGGCATGTTCAATTCTGCATGTTCAATTGTGTGTGTATGTGTCCAATTCTGCACGTTCGAATGTGTGTGTGTGTTCAATCCTCTATGTTCATTGTGCATGTTCAAATCATGTGTGTTCAATCCCGCAGGCCCTGGAGGGCGCCGCTGGCCCAGGTGTGCCTATTGTACTCCAGTTTGTGGGCCTCAGTGTACCTGCGGACATGCACAAGCAACAGGAGCAGCTGGGCAACACCGTCACCGCTGCTTACTATCTGGTGCGTGCTTGTATGCTGTGCATTGCAGCATGCAAGTCCAGCCTTTGTTGCGCTTGTTTTTCCTTGAATGGCCTTGCACTCAGCCTCCTCAACAAGGTCGTGATGAGAGGGTGGGTGAGGTGCACATGAGGTCATGATGGAGGGGTGGATGAGGTGCCTGCACCAAAGGATGCCCATTAAAAGGTCATAGTGAAAGCATGGATGACATGAAAAGGCAAAAGGCATGGTCTCTGCTTGCAAATAGAGGCGTGACCTGGAGTGTCCTGAGCGATGTGGGTACAGTCAGACAGCAAGGAGCTGATGAGGAGGGAAGCTGGAACTGTCATTGCCAGTGAGCGTTGCGTTGCAAAGATACCATGAAACGCTCCTCCTGGCCTCCCTGTATTTTGTGAGCACATGCGTATGAACGAGCTGTATAGCTACTTGCCTTGTGTGGGGAAAGGTACAGCAGATCACTTTATGTTGTGATCTTGTATGGAAAAAGCGGAGGGATAAAAAGGATCCATGATGTCAGCGAGAGCAGGAAGTGTTGCAGAAGGTCTCAGGGACAGGGGACTGACACACACACACAATTCCATCTGTATGTGGCTTTTTAATAGCTTTGAGCAGACCATGTATTTGCTTGTAAACTGCTCCTTCAATGTCTATATTTAGGTGCAGCAAGCTTGCATCTCCCATTCAAGTGCTCGAGCACACACAAGTGCTGCTTGACGAGGTTGGTTATGCACTGCCGTTGGAAACCGATCAAGCGCTACCTTAAATTGGGTGCCTCTTTTGAGCTCATCCACAAAAAGCCTGAGATACTTGAGGTATACCTGAGGTATGCATATGAAAATGCATACACGTAGCTGATCTGCGTTTCCACCTCACATGCAAAGTGATGCGCGTGCACGCACGCACACACACACACACACTTACACACACACCACCATTTACAAACCAATTGTGTCCAAATGAATATCTTCTTTGCAGGGAGACTACCAGCAGCTTGCCGATGAGGTGCTGGGCTGCAGCAAACCGCGCAGGTAAAGCATGGTCAGGATGCTCACATCCACTCATTGGATTTTTAGTAAATATGTTGTACTTCATTGGACTCCCTCAGCAGCATGCCTTTGCCTCCTGCTTTGTGCAGGCTTTGCCAGGGGACACATGGATAAATTGAATTGCTGTTGGCAACCTTAATCTTGGTGCAAGCCTGCTTTTTCATGCGCTGCATCCATTAGCATGCATGCATCTGTGGCAGCTTCCACGAATCCTCATCTGTTCAGCATATGCCTGACTGCCTACAAAGGTTTTCTTCTGCTTCTTCCTGCACAGGCCCAGCAGCAAGGTCGCCATGTCGGCGGCCGCCCTGGCAGCGCAATGCGCTGCTGCCGCTGCTGCCGCAAACGCGGGGCGCTTCTACACCGATGCCCAGGATGATGATGGTGGCGAGGACAGGCACATGTTGGATGCAGACATGGCGGATGCCGAGCAGAAGGGGCAGGAGTGTGGGGGTGCTGGAGCTGGTGCTGGTGGTGCTGATGGTGCTGGCTGTGGCATGGACGGAGAGCCGACAGGGGCACCTGCAGGAGAAGCGGGGACAGAGGCAGGGACTTCGTCGAGCCCTCAGCCCACAGCCTTGGCTGCGCTGCCAGATATTGTTGTTGGGTGCGTTGTTGGCATGTGTGTCCTATAAATACTTCTGACCTAAGCAGACAGAGCATGTGCATGTTGGCGGGGTGTAAGCTAGGGCCGCCTGACAGCATGATATCTGAAATGCTTCCTCCGTTTTTGCCTGCCTGTGGCAAATGGAAATGAAGTTCTGTCCTGGTTTGTGCGTGTTACCAGGGGATGAGGTAGGGCCACCTGATTTGTGCAATACTTCCTTTTTTCATTTTGTTGCACTAGATGTTGCCTCACCTGAAATTTGCTATGCTCCCTTAGCCTTTGAACATTGCCTCTGATACGTCAACATGGAATGAAACATTTTTTTTGCACTATGTGTTGCCTTCACCATAAAATGAAGGCTTCCTTTGCTTTTGCCTCTTGTTGCACAGAGTGCTGCCTTCATGCCGCCACCCTTTGCTGCAAACATGCCCCCACCCTCCGCTGCATACATAGACGGGCCCCATGCCAATTTTTCATGCACCCTCCCTCGGCTGCAAACATGGAAAGGCCCCAGATTTGCAAGGCAGGAATGAAATGTAGGACCCAGGAATGGCCTGCTTTGCACATCGCATGTGCAGCAGTGCAAGCCCCTCCCTCTGCTGCAGCAGTGCAAATTTCCAGCAGTGCGAGCGCCTTCGAGTAGGAAATATGAGCCTCTCCCTCTGCCTGCAGGTACAACTGCGGACTGAGCTGCGAGGACTACAACTGGCTGGGCACGTACAGGGCGCTGAGGAGGTGGGAATACACAGGGGTAGACTGGGCACACACATTGTGCATACATGGCATATATGCAGGGCACGTACAGGGTGCTGAGGAGGTGGGCATATGCAGGGCCCATACAGCGTGCTGAGGAGGTGGGCATATGCAGGGCCCATACAGGGTGCTGAGGAGGTGGGCATATGCAGGGCCCATACAGCGTGCTGAGGAGGTGGGCATATGCAGGGCACATACAGGGCATACATGGGCACATACAAGATCATCTGGGCACGTACAGGACATGAATAGGATGCAGGTGCTTAGGAGGTGCGGAGGCTCTGCGAGGCATGGAGGGGGATGTGTGGCCCTTGAGTGCAGCATTGCTGATGCACTGCACACTGCCATGCTTTATCATGTTGTAATGTTAATGACCCACCACCAGCACAAGTGCATAAAAGTCATTTTGCGTCGAGAAAAGCATATGAGTGAGTTGTGCTTGTACACAGCACCGATGGAGCATGCGCGGGCTGCGTGTGTTTTCAATACTTGCTACACAGCAAGACGGTTGAGCTCAAGCTGCACCTCATAGCAAGTTTATATTCTTGGCAATTGCGCTTGCACACAGCACTGATGGAGCATGCGTGGGCTATAGACTTTTGATAGACTCGAGCCATTGTTAAGTCTTCCTGCTGCCCACGCACGCTCCTACATGCTCAATGCATCAGGGAACCGCAACCACAGCAAAAGGGGGAGGGCGCACGTTGTTTACTCAAGCTGTTGCTGTAATGCGTTTTTAAGACTCTTGCGATGGTGCATGTTTGGACTTACAGTGATGCGTTTTTAGACTCTTGCAATGATACATGCTTGGGCTGTTGCAGTGATGCGTTTTAAGACTCTTGCAATGGTGCTTGCTTGGAATGTTGTAGTTGTACATGCTTGGGCTGTTGCAGTGACGCATGCTTGGGCTGCTGCAGTGACGCGTGCTTGGGCTGCTGCAGTGACGCGTGCTTGGGCTGTTGCAGTGATGCGTTTTTAGACTCTTGCAATGATACATGCTTGGGCTGTTGCAGTGACGCGTGCTTGGGCTGTTGCAGTGACGCATGCTTGGGCTAGGGTTGACAAGACATGACATGCTTTTGCATTGACGCTGCTGACGAGACACATTGACCCGATTGGCTGTTGCAGTGAGGGGGCCCAGGGCTGGGGTTGTTGACTGACATGAAACGGTGCTGCTCAGTGCTTCAGCAGGTCAGGCCCTTTCTGTGGCAGCGGCAGGTGCTGTTTCTACTGTCGGCCAACTCAGACATCATACTTTTATATGTCAAGCCTTGGGAGTGGCGGCAACAGTGCTTGGAAGCAACGCCAGCTGCCTTCTTACCTTACATTGCAAGCAAAAAAGGCCTCCAGTTTGTCTGCCTTCTTACCTTGCAGCTCGACTGCCAGGCGTAGGGTTTGCAGACGCTAGGATTCAGCAGCAGCACCCAATGAGGGGCGCACACTCACCAACCATCGTTCTTTGTCTTAGGTCTGCGCGGCCAAAAGCACGGCTGCCTCTGTCTTTCCCCCTTCATCATCAATTGCCACACTGGTCAATTCTATCTGCCACCAACCACCTTGATAAAGTCGTAGTACAGGTTGGCCAATACCATCCGTCACCACTCATCATTGTGTCCCAGGTTCTATGCAGCCAAGTGCGCTGCTGCCTCTTTCATAACCCATTCACGTCCTTAAAACCATCGTTGGCCAATACCATCCTTCACCGCTCACCTTATTGTGATCCAGGTTCTATGCGGCCAAGTCCGCTGCTGCCTCTATTATAACCCATTCACTTCCTTAGAACCATCGTACAGGTCGGCCAACACCATCTGTCACCGCTTATCTTATTGTGATCCAGGTTCTATGCTGCCAAGTGCGCTGCTGCCTCCAGTGTATCGCCAGCAAGGTCCCAAAGAGCACAGCCAGCCTCTCAACGCTCACAGCCAGCCTCTGAAGCTGCACAGTCAGCCTCCCAAGGACACCACGTAACCCTTGCAGAGCGGCCACCTAGCGTGAGCCATCCATCTGTGCGGCTGCCCTGGCTGCTGACAGCCAACACACGGCTCGAGGCGCTCTTTGATGCAGACATTGGTGAGACAGGCGCACGCACGCACACACACACATACATACACAGGGCAGGTCACATATAAATCCAGTGAGGCAGACAAGCATTCTGGAGAATCAGGAACTGTACCACAAAGCTCATCTGCAGGCTGCCTGGCCCTCTGACGCCCTGCTCCTGCGGATTTAGGTTTAGCTTGTCAGCCATACTCTACCAAGCGCGTTTGTAACCTTCTTTATTTTCGTGGGTCCTAGTACATTATAGAGGCCTCTGCTGAATCTGCAGCCTGAAATTTGTCTGTGTGCGGTTCACCAACAAATAAGCTCTGCAAAATGGACTCATATGGACTCCCATGTGCACGCTTCCTGCATCCCAGTGTCGGACCACCTGTGGGAGTGGTCAACGCCCATCCACCCCAATCCATTCACCAGCTTGGAGCCCTTACAATCAGGCACACTCGGTGGGTCTGTGTTGAGAGGAGCATGAGTGCATGGTTGAAGTGCTGCTCTACTGGCAGTAGTTTGGAGCCCCTACAATCAGGCACACTCGGTGGGTCTGTGTTGAGAGGAGCATGAGTGCATGGTTGAAGTGCTGCTCTACTGGCAGTAGCTTGGAGCCCCTACAATCAGGCACACTCGGTGGGTCTGTGTTGAGAGGAGCATGAGTGCATGGTTGGAGTGTTACTCTACTGGCAGTAGCTTGGAGCCCCTACAATCAGGCACACTCGGTGGGTCTGTGTTGAGAGGAGCATGAGTGCATGGTTGAAGTGCTGCTCTACTGGCAGTAGTTTGGAGCCCCTACAATCAGGCACACTCGGTGGGTCTGTGTTGAGAGGAGCATGAGTGCATGGTTGAAGTGCTGCTCTACTGGCAGTAGCTTGGAGCCCCTACAATCAGGCACACTCGGTGGGTCTGTGTTGAGAGGAGCATGAGTGCATGGTTGGAGTGTTACTCTACTGGCAGTAGCTTGGAGCCCCTACAATCAGGCACACTCGGTGGGTCTGTGTTGAGAGGAGCATGACTGCATGGTTAAAGTGTTACTCTACTGGCAGTAGCTTGGAGCCCCTGCAACCAGGCACACTTGGTGGGTCTATGCTGAGAGGAGCATGAGCACACGGCTGGAGTGCTTAACTCCTGGTAATAGCTCAGAGCCCCCCCTGCAATCAGGCACACAGGTCCCCAAAAAAAAGGTGCAGATGTAAAAAAAAGGCGCCCAGGTGAATTAAGAGGACTACTCCATTGGTGCACTTCGATCACTTTGATGCATATCAACTGAGATGCATTTGTGTACATAGAGCCTTTGGGTACACATATACATAGTCTTGTTGTTGTGAAGCCCTGCGTTCCTGGCGCTCTATAGTCACTGTATAGTTTAGTGACATATGGTATAATATATGTATCCATATAATCATTTATCTGTATATAGCGCATCATATAATGTGACAAGCATGCACGTCACTTATCATTGAACCCTGTGAGATGTTCCACACCACAGTACAGTGTCCAGGCACAACAACTCACATTCCTGTTCTTTACTTCTCATGCAATGCATTGCACGCTTGCGGCCTGATGTCTACACATTCAGGGAATTGCTCACAGGTCACCATGCGCACTGTGTGAGTGCTCCTGGGTTTTATCGTTGTTTACCACGAAAGTGCATGGATGGCTGCGTACGAGGGTCAGGCGCCCTTTCGGTGCATGCACTTTGTTAAGGTTCCCCAGCACATATTGTGTGATTACTCCCAGGTAACGACGTCTACCGCAAGAATGCGTGGATGGCCGTGTACGAGATAAAGGCACCCACTGCTGCTGCCGCTGCGGCCCCTGCTGGTCGTTCTGCTGCATGGCGTACTCTCAGGAGGGGACTCAAAAATATTGGTAAGATTTAAAAGCAGAAGCAAAGGGTGCGTGCAAAATGCCTGAATCAAACAAAACAGGCAAGGCCTGGCCTGAGGATGGACCCAAAATAAAGATGCGCATGAGCAGCAGCTGCTACAGCCCCTTTCAGAAAAATGGATGCACGCACTCATTTTTGTTGTATCGATTGTGTTGCAGGAAAAGTGTACCTCTGGCCTTGTTCTGTGCTCAAAAGCTGTCCTAAGGATTGATCTGCAAACCAGGGATTGAATCGTTCAGGTCTTTCTTGGAGTTTGCATTGAAGCTTCATGCCCATTCTGTACAAAGCGTGCACGAAACCACCTCTCTCAAACATGCTATTAAAAACAAATGCAAGTGTTAAAACCTTGGTGCCTTTAAGCCACGTGCAGCCAAAAACCCATCAGACCCACATCAGCTTCCTTCTCACCTTACGGTGAAGGGGATCCATGGCTCCTTAACTCGATATGTCTCCTTTTTCTTGGACAATGTGAGGAGTGTTGTCACTGCTTGCATTGTTTTTCCTTTTTCCTTGTCCATGCCCTGCAGCCCTAGCATTTGGTGAGGTTCAAGTTGCATACATGACTTGTGTGAAAACAAGCCATTGGAAATGCCTTGTGCCAAAGGGGCCAGGTCCTGCATCTTTGGGAAAGGCCACGGAAGTTAAGCAATATCTTCACGGAGCTCATCTGGCTGAGCCTTTTCCTGCACTTTACCAGCACTTTGCATGAAGACACCAGGCCTGGATGTTTCTGCATACCCATGCATCTTTGTTGGAATCTGGAATCTCTGACGACAGACTCTAATTGTCCAGTGCATAAAGCTTATGTGCATCTGACTTGGCATTTTCCTCAATGCACGCAGCTGGACCCGGCGCCTGCAATCATTTTGTGCCTTTCTTTGCCTTGGCACCTCTGCAACCTGTGCAGGGCTCTTTCAGCATTCATTTAATGACCACAAAAAGCGTCCATGCTTCTGCCTCTTGTGCCCTGATTAGCTACCGCAAATCCTTGTTGCGTTGCACTAGTGCAGGTAATCTATCTTATGCTCTTGATCATGTAAAGTGGGGAGTGCTATGTTGTCTTGTGTGACTTTTTGTGGCAACGGGGGAGCGCCTGTACTCATGTTCATTTGTGATCCTCCTGGTATGGTTGGACTGCAGGCAGCCGAGCTGGGCACCTGGCACACCGTGTGGTAGAAGCTGGAAGGAAGCTGCTGCCCATAATGAGGCTGCCTTGGCAGCGCCGGTGATCATGTGAGTGCAAAGCTCACACTATGAACACCATTGCTGGGGGCGCTAACCTTTGGTGAGAGGCAGGAGTGGCTGTCCAAAAGAAGCAAGGACGGGAAAGGAAAAGAAAGGGCAGGGTTACAAAGTTGTATCTGCCTACTGGTTCTAGGGAGAGGCTGGTCACAAGGAGTGGATACCCAAACGTTCCCGATTTATGTGTGCAATTTTGAATTGATGTGCCTTTGCGCCGGTCACTGGTCCCGGCTTGAAGTTTTGGTAAGAAACAGGCAGGAAGAAGTGGCTGCAAAACGAAACACGTTAGAAATGGTGGCCTTGGGGATGCCCACAACTGTCAAAAAGGACCTGGGCGGCGATTGGGCGTGTCACTTGCAGGAGATGTTCCCGCATTCTGGTATAGCTAGCAGGCTGTATGCATTCTTCTGATAGCAAGTGCTCAGGTGTGAGGGGCCTCAGCTAGTGTTGTGTGCTTGAGCTCCCAAGCATCTGCATCAGCACTTACAGGATTGCAGCATGCACTTACTGACCCTTATTTTTTCTGAATAGCCTTGTTGGGCATGCAGTCTTGTGTCCATTCAGTGTGTTGCTCATGGCACTGCTGATTCTCTCATTATGCTGAATTCACATGTTATGTTTGGAAATCACGCTGCGTTTTTCATCGTTCTTGGGCGCCTAACCAAGCTGTACCTGTACACCTGCAGATGCTCAAGGGATTGTTTAATGTTTTCATTCCGTATGACTTGATTGAACTGTTCAACTACAACGTTTAATAAAAGGCTGTAGGCCATGATGATAATCAAGGTGCCTCAATTTTTTGTATTTTCAACTCCCGAATGTCAATGACTGTCTTGCATCCTAATGATTATGAGGTTAATGTTCATTGCTTTGTGACTGTCACCACTGTAGCCAATGTATTTGAGGTCATGGCAGGGCCTTCTCTCCTTCTTTCTCAATCAAGTGAGGCAAACTACTTTCTGGAACAATCACTTCTGTATAAAACCAGCTGTGGCTGCTGTGGTGTAGCGTAGGCTGGCAACACGTTAGCTTGAAGCGTTTCAGCAATACAGGCATCAAAGTTTGTTTGCCTCAATCTACTCAAAAGCAAAGCAAAGAGGATCCAGCCGAGTGACAAAGGTAAGTCTGATAAACGCATGCATCTCAAAGCAGACAGCAATAGCAAAGTAACTTCCTCTTTCATATGTCCCAGCAACTCATTCGTAAAACGGCTTCAAAGGAAGGGTTTTGTAACCATAACATTGCTAAAATTTAACTGGTCAATTTTTGTGAAATGTGAGACCAAAATTGAACTCTGAGAACTCTCTTGTTTCTCTCTCTTTTATTATCTGTGTAAAAACCAGCACGCTTCCTTAATAGATTACGTCGCTACATCCGCCTACGGGGGCAGGTGAACGGAAACACTGAGGCCTGGAACCAGACCTAGCCAGAAGGCTTCAAGTTTGCCTCAATATTCAAAAGGGAGGAGTAGGGACACCGCCTACTCAAACAAGTTCTCTAAGACAGCGCTGATATCAATTGCGGTCATTTTGATTTTCCAGGTCAGCCCAGATTACCAGAGGGGGGTCAACTGGCCTAAACTGCTAGGCATGTTTTTTCCCGCTGTTCTTGCTCATTCCTTACGGGTTAAACATTATTATCTTTAAAAGTGTCAAAAAATTAACATCAGATGACCCCAGATCACTCTCCTTGCCTCTGTTCACCGAAAAAGGGTCCACAGCTCTATGCTGGGACCATTTTCACTCCCAGAATCGCTCATTTGTGACACCCACTGGGGTGCAGTGGCGCTATACCATGCTAACAAACTACATACTTTGAAAAAGGAATTACGCTTGAGGAAGGAAGTAAAAATACGCTTGAGGTGCCTACCGCTTGCATAAGCTTTTCCTTTTCCTTTTCCTTTAGAAAAAAGAGAGGAGGAGGTCAAAAGTTGATCTTTTTGGCATCCCTTGTGAGTATAAGAAAAGGAGAGACTATGCCAGCCAAAAGGCCACGTGCATTAGGAAAGGAGAGGAAAGGGCTACATAGCTGTACCTGCCTACTAAGGCAGCTTAGCTGAAGCATAAAAAGAGATGCCTGCAACCATCAGGTCAGCGAAGGCTTTTATGGGTCAAACCTCTTACAAATGGATGTAGGCAGTGCAGACCGTCTGGCTCAGCATGACCTGAACATCACTGAGCAAGTCTCTAACTGCGTTATACTTCCATACCTCTTTGACCCCAGCATTCCTGATCAAGATAGATGCTCCTCCAGACGTCCTGATGCTATCTTCAAGTTGGCCACTCCTTGCCCAGATAACCCAAATAGACCAACTACTTCCCCTCACATCGGGTACTCCGCAGTATGAGACGTAATGCTGAAGTTAGAAGCAGCACAACTCCAGCCAGGCAACTTCATGAATTGAACATCCAAAAATGCCATCCACTTAATAGAAATCAAAGACTGTAAAGAAACGAGGCCTGGTGCTCGGTTAGAGGCCTCACAGAAACAACACAAACAACTGTGCAAACAACTTCAAGGTGCTGAGATCACTCTCCACACAATCCTTCTGGGTGTGGGTGGGACGATCTATACTGCCCATACCCTGGATTGATTAAAAACCTAGGTATTGACCCACAAAGGTCTACTAAGCTTTCACGAAAAGCTCCATGCCCACTCTGTTTTTTTTCTATTTTTTCCTTTTTTTTCTTTTCTTTCCATGCCCACTCTGTGCAATATGCGCAAAAACTTACCTCTACTAGACGTGCCATCGAAATCAAAAACACTCAACATAAATCTGTTACCCTTAGGCTGCAAGCTTCCAGGATCCCACCAGATCCACACTAGCTTCCCACTTATCCTTTGGTGAGGGAGACTCACGGTTCTTTTAATCAATGTGAAAGAAAAAGAAAAAACTACGTAGGCAGAGGAAACTCTCCCTACATCAATTAAGGAAAAGGAGACACATTGGCTCAAAAGAGCCGTGAGTCCCCTCCACCACGAGGACTACAAAAAGAATATCCTTATAGGGATCTGGAGGGTTATTGGAAGCACCCGGCTCCATAACCTGGCTGCTAGAAGTATTATTGTTTTCAATAGCACGCCTAGTGGTAACGAGCCTGTTGGCACCAATTTTAACTAATGTGTCTCTTTTAAATCATTTGATGTAGGGAGTTTTCTCACTGCCTATGTAGTTGTTTCTTTTTTTCCAAATCAAACAGAGCTCAAAACTAGTGAAGGTGCATAAAGTATGGTTCCATAAACCAGCAAGCTTTTCCATTCCACCAAAGGGCCCTCAAACCTAAGCTACCTGATGCGGATATGTTGAGAGGAAATGCTGGGAGGAGTTTGAGGAGCATTCAATCAAGTTGCACATCTTACCGGCTACTGGGTCTTTCACTCCATTGTTTGCAATGAGCATTCTTTGGTCCATGCTGAACTGCCAAGGAATTAGGTGGAGTTTAAGCCCAGGCAAACTTGACCTTGGAGCTATTCCACCAGACTGAGCATGAGAGAGTCTAGTTTCAGACCTGGCAGGCCAGGTAAAGTGATGGGGACCTTTCTTTGCAGCTCCTCTGAGACTGCAAACACTGCAGTGTCAAACCGACTCGGCGCTGAGCATCTGAACTCACTGCCGGAGCGTCGCAAATCTGTATAGAAAATTTGCAGCCATTGCGGAATCAAAAATTAAATACAGTGAAGATACGAGGCCCTTTGCCTAGCTACAAGCCTCACAGCACCAAAACTCTGCAAACAACTTTAAGATGCCGAGACCACTCTCCACACAATTGTCCTGGATGTAGGTAAAACTGCCTATACCGGCCATACCCTGGATCAGTTTGGAACACTAGGGATTGACCCGCAAAGGTCTACCAAACTTGCACAAAAGCCCCTTCAAGTTGCCCATCCTGTGCACCATGCGCGCGAATTTACCTCATCCAGACATCATGGCATGTTGCCATTGAATATAAAAATAACAATTCTGGTGCCCTGGGACTGCGTACTGCCAAGAACCCACCAGATCCACACTAGATTCCCTCTTGCCCTCAGGTGAGGAAGAATGACTCACAGCTCTCCTGAGCCAGTGTGCCTCCTTTTCCTTAATTGATGTAGGGAGAGTTTCCTCTGCCTACGTAGTTTTTGTTTCTTCTACGTGGAGGACACAAGGACCTTTAGGGTTACAAGGGGTTACAAGGGAAACAGGCCTCAGTCAAGACGTTTGAATGCTAGCCTGTTTATAAATGCACATGAGGTCATGAAGGAAAAAAGGAAGTTTGTTGTTATCCTGGTTTAGAAAATGTTAATATCCTGGGAATTCACATGGTGCATGGTACCTAGACAGGGCATCCTGTGGGAGACATGAAGATGTAGGAAAGTTATGCTCAAAAAGTGAGGCATACTTCTGACGGAGAGAGCAGACCTGGGGATTGAAAGATCTGAATAGCACATGTCTTTCATCTTGTTTGTCATCGGAATCACAGATGTCACAGACCGGAGGGGCACTATTGGACCAAATAACCTGTTCAATTCAAAGAGTGTGAACCTGCAGCCTGAATCTGGCAGTGTTGCGAAGGACGTGTTGGGGAAGATCCAAAGATGTGCATATAGGCATTGTATAAGGAGGGTCCACACCATCCTTTTGGGTGTTGATGTGACCTGCTACACTAAGCACCCTTAACCAGTTTTAACAATTGGGACTTGACCACCAACGCGCCAATAAACTTGCTTGCAAACCTCATGCCCATTCTGTTTTGTATGCCAACAAGCTTGTTACGACTAGGCGTACTATTGAAAACAAGAATACTTCTTGCAGCCAGGTTATGGAGCCGGGTGCTTCCAACAACCCTTCAGATTCCCATTAGAGTCTTCTTTTTGTAGCTTCGTGGTGGAGGGGATTCAAGGCTCTTCCGAGCCAATGTGTCCCCTCTTCCTTAATTGATGTAGGGAGAGTTTCCTCTGCCTACGTAGTTGGAACGTTTTTCATTTCTTTCTTTTCTTTCTTTCAAAATAATACAGTCTACAAGAGAAAGCTGAGCAGCCAACCTTTATGGCTGAAGGCTTAATCCCCATTGTAATGTACTACAATATTAGTAATATAAACCGATCTTGGTGATGCCCAAGATGATGCGCAGGATGAACGACACGTTCTTTTCAAATGCACTCATCCCCATGTTTGTTCTTTTCGGCTAAAATATGCTTCCTTATTTTCTGGTCCTCTCCTCTCTTTATCTCACTCTTCCAATAGAATGGCTCCCTACGTACCTGGCATTCACCATGTACAGTCTTCTCGTATCTCTTCTTTCTTAAACCAAAGAGATTCAGGCAAGGCAATGCAGTTGATACCTTTTTTGACATGTGCACTCACTGGGCTGTATCGGCGGTTACCCTTCTTGAAGCATTGCAATGCATCTATAACAGTGGATGCTGAGAACTGAAGTGCAAAGCATACCATGAACATATTTATCATGGCCTCTTGGACCATTTTTTCAGAGAGATGCTGTTCTCAAACTTCCTGCGCTTCTTGTGGAAACACGAAAGTGTTTTTTCCTGATACTACAGCCTTATGGAGTTTTTGTCATGACTTTGCATGCTTGTTTCATATAGAGTGACAGTGTGTGATTTTACAGTTAACACTTCTGAACTCAGCTCCAGGCTTTCAGTCGACATTTGCACAAGTTTGGTTTGGTTACAGGCACCTTTTGCTTCAGCTAAGCTGCCCTCGAAGGCAGGTACAGCTATGTAACCCTATCCTATCCTATCCTTTCCTTTCTTAAATCAAAGCAATAACAAACTTTTTCTTTTTCTACATGAATTACTGTTTTTTTTTTATGAGCAGGCTAGCAGTCGGCCGTTTTGACTGGAGGCCTTATCCTTCCTGTAATCTGTAAACTGATAAAGAGCATATCCAGCGATATAGGAAGTTGTCCACCTATGGGAGTTTCCCCTGCCTACGTATCTTTTTTTTTCTACCATCATGGTAGAGGATCAGAGACTTCATATCAACAATCTGTCCAGCCTGCCATGGTGCTATGATTTCTTCCTGTCCGTGCATTGAAATTTACGCTGTGTATACTCTCCTTAGTCCAAAACTCATTTGCCTGTGCATCTTTAAAGTAACGACACCCATACATCCCTCACAGTGTGCTTCTTCTCCTCTAAATTTCCTAATGGTCTTTTTCATTCTCGGGCTGCAGGCCACCATTGTAAACCCCTTGTAAACCCCTTTTTCATTCACTCTCGTCAAGCTGGGCCTGGCATGTCCCCTTTCTAAATTCCTTGGTGTGCTGCATCTTAGTCGCTTACCACACATGGCTCCTTCACAACTTGTGAATAATAAGTTGAACTCAATAATCCCAAATGCCACTTCTACGTTGATCTTGATGCTCCTTCACATACATGAGCTACTTTCCTTCAAAGATGCATATTTTTAATCTCTTTTTTTGTGCTTTAGCCTAGCAGGGTTTTGGCTGACGGCTTCTCTTATTAACACTGCAAACTCAGTAACCCTTTTCTCATCTGCTGCAGCGCTCCAGGAGGAGCCAATGGCAGCACATATTATGCAATGCGGGCCTATTTTCTTGTCTCTTTCTGGATCCAGCAGACCAAGTTATGGGCTGACATCCTTGGCATCTATCTTGAAGGCTTCCTACTGACTGCCACCAAAAAAATGTCAATCAAGGAAAAAGTCGTGGCCAACCAAGCCTAGCCGCCTAATTGCGTATGCTCACACTTCAGACATACATAAGCATTTATGGCATGGACAATACAAAGCTGTGGCATCTAAAATCACAGATCGAGCCAGCAGAAAGGCACATGCAAGCGACACTACGATCACTACCAGAACATTGAATAAGCCAGAGGTTTCAGAGCAATGGTTCAAACTTTGGTGCCACCAGAACAAATGAGGCACCCTGACAATTGCAGGCAACCTGCATGCTGATTGCGGCTGACTGCAACGCACCAACGTTGCACAACACGCAAGATGCTGTGGGGCTGGGTGCATCGATGAAGGAATGTGTCAAAGCAAAATGAACACTGCGCCTTGAGCTTCTCAGGCCCTCACAGGAGCCTATTGAGCAGCTGCTACAAACGCCTGAGAGGCACATGCACATGCCCCTGTGCTCAAGCTAATGCGCCTTCCATGTGTGCGGCAGGCTGTAGTACCTAGGAACACACGCAATTACAGAGAAGAGTACATGGCTGATTTTTGTGGCACATCACAGCAGAAAAGCTTCTTGTAAACGATATCAAACAAAGCTCAACGATCCAGTAATAGCCCTTTTTCACCATCAAGTCCTGTGCAACAACCCAGACATGCAAGCAATGCTGCTGAAAATTTTGCTCGGGGGGAGAAAGTATTCATGGTCTCACTGCGTTGGTTGGCGAATGGCCTACACTGCCTCTCTGGCCAACTAACATGTGCGCAGCCCTTCAAGCACCCACAAAATGAACAAATGCAAAGATTGAGCCTTTACAAAGCTCTTGTGCACTTGTCTCCAGCCCATGCACTTACTTGTTTCCTGTGTATTTACACACAGCTGGGTTCTCGTAGCTGGTGCCCTTGAGGTTGATGAACTCAACCTGCACGGGCAGCAGGAAAAAGTCTTCAACATGTACAAGTCTATATGTTTCAATCGTTGGGGCCCAAGTTTTGACAGATATGATAAAACATTATATCTTGAGAACGATTGCGAGTATGCACGGCAAACAAGCACGCAGCAAGAGGACGCGCCTGAGGCATTTGGAATGTGCTGCTACGCGCTGAGTTCTATTTACTGGCAAGTCCATACAACTCAAATTCCAGCTGCTACAATGCCACCTACCGGACAGCCAAGTGCTGGATCATCACCTGGAAGGAGAATAAATGAGGACGGGGTCAAGCGAATGAGTATAACTTTTCTTTTAGCTTGTCAACAAGTGCTGTTCAGTACAAGAAAGGAAACAATGAAAAACAGGTAAATCAGAAGAAAAAAGTCTGTTCACGGCCAAGCCTGGAAGGTCATGCGCAAACTTGTTCTTGAAGGTCTTCCACGTTTTGCACGCATGAGACTGCTGTGTTCAGGCTCTGGACAAAAGGTGAATAGGACACCAAAGCTGTTGCTTACAAACAATCTCAGACCTGCTGACTTACAATGTCTGATTTTTCAAAAACCAAAGAAAGCCAACTTTGGACGTTGGCACATGCAGCAATTTAAGACGCACAGCCAGCGCACAAGGGTGCATGCTCACCCTCCCCTTCCACTCAGTTCAAGCTTGATCAGCGCAGAGCAAAACAGCGACAAAAAATGAAATCTGCGCTTGACTTATATTGTCATGCCCCTGCAGGATCGCAACTTCAACCTAGCTTAGGTATTTAAGAGCAGATGCTGAATGGGGGTGACTGCGACCCTCCAAAGGAGACATCCACTACGTGCAGGTAGTTGTGCCCTCCCCTCAATGCAAGTGCGCGCAGAGCTGCAAGCCCTCTCGGTGCAATTGTGCACCTGCAGATTGCAACACCCCTCACCTCTCCAGGACCCATCTTGCCACTTCTAAACTAAAGGAGACTCACTTCCGTAAGATGCAACTACAGGGCCCTCCACCAAGATGGGCTCTGCTTCCTGGATGTACTGCATGGGGCTCTTGCGGTCGCTCTGCGCGAAACAGGAGGGAGCGCGCAAGAGACGAGTCAAATGCCCTCACAGCTGTCTGCATTCATTGCTCAGGGCAGTCTACTGGTTTGTACATGATTCATAAAAGGTCAGAAAAGGCTTGGGCATCTCCTCAATTGAGACTGTGCTTTCCTGGGGAGGTGAGCACTTACATGCATCCACTTCTCAGTGTGGCTCACAATGCCATCCCCAGCTCCCAGGCCACTGGTGCTCCTCAGGTCATTGGGGAATGCCTGGCCCCCGCCAATCGTGGTTGGGATGGCATCTGCTGTGGACTTGGGTACCGGGGTCACGCCTTTATTGCTGTCGGGAGATGTTGCGGGGCTTTTGGAAGCGAAGAATGCGGCAGTAGAAGAAGAAGCGGGCGAGGCAAAGCTAGACGTCGAGGACAGAAGTTGAGGCAGGAGTCGTGAAGCCCGGAGCAGGGAAGTCATCCTGTGATATCTCAGGAACTACCTTTTTATTAACAAATACCTGTCTACAGTGTTGTGTGCCAAACATATACGATCTCTTTTTGTCTACTGTCCTGGAAGAGGAAGCCCTGGAGCAGCAGCAGAGATGGCTCATCCCAATGCCCTGAACTGCAAGGTACATTCTGCGGATCAGTCTTGGTCAAGACTAACCTCTGCTTCCTGTTGCCGTGCAAGCATATTGCAAGCCCGCAGGGAGGCAAACGCTCACCCCTCGCCAACACCTGATCACAACTGCCTGCAAGGTCCAAGATGCAGAGGCTCCTGTGTTCCAGGCGGTCTCCTGGTTTGGGCACCTGGCTTTGTCTGCCCTGGGGCCAAGCGGCAGGTTAGCTACCTCCTGGATTCTCAAATTGGCAGTCTTCGTTTGAATGTAAACGCTCGTCAGAGGCAACGGCAATGCCAAACAATGAACAAGTGCTTGGCATGTCCCAATGCATTGCAGATCTAAGGTTCTGCAGGCCAATGAGAGCAGCGCTGCAGGCTCAATCTCCTCCATCAGCTATCGCCTACTGTCCAGTGAGTGGATGGGTGCTGATGAGGAAGATGTTTTTAATGTCCTAAATGTTCCATCCAAAGCACGCTTGCGAACTCATGTGTGCACGTACACGTACACACACAGACGCGCGCGCGCACAAGCACGCACGCGCGCATTCACACACACACACACGCACACACACACACACACACACACACACACACACACACACACACACACACACACACACACATGCATTGAACTCATGCATGCCCAGGTATGCGCACAAGTGACCTTGTCTCCAAGCTTCTGTTGCAATCTACAGCCCATCCACAGTGGCTAACCCACGGAGATGGCGGCCTTCTGAGCCTCCATGTGGCATGCGCGTAGGTTGAAGCTTTGATGGCCTTATTTGCCTCCATGTGGTATGCGCGTGATTGAAGCTTTTTGGTGGCCTTCTGAGCCTCCTTGTGGCATGCGCGTGCTTAGAATAAAAGCACAGACTGAGTCTCCATGAGGCATGCATTCAGGTCACAGCTTTGGTGGCCTTGTGCGTCTGTGAGAAAATGTGCGTAGGTTGCAGCCATGGCTGGTGTCATGACATTGTAGCACACAAATGATGGCAGAACGAGCAAATCGTTCATCTCCTTTTCACCCTGACTCCTGCCACCATTACCTGGCTTTTGGTGTGGGCAGGACTGGGTAAGAGCATTCACCCCCCTCCATCCCCTCATCCCCACACACACTCATACTGATCCTGTATCAGCAATACACACTTCCTTGCATCTCCCCGCGCATCCCCCAGGCCCATGCCTCATGGCCTGCATGCTGGCGAAACTCACGTACTGACGTTGATGCACACTTCCTCGCATCTTCCTATGCATGCAGGCTCATGGCTCATGGCTTGATGCTGATGAATTTTACATGCTGATGCTGATGCTTGCTTCCTACACTCTCCCATGCATTGCAGGCTGATGCCTCAAGCCCTGCCTGCTAACGGTGCTCACATGTTGATGTTGATGTATACTTGCTTGCATCTTCCCATGCTTTTCAGGCCTGTGCCTCGAAACCTGCGTGATAATGACATTCACATGCTCATGCTAATGCAGACCCTCTTACACTTTTGCGTGCATCGCAGGCTCGTGCCTCAAGGCCTGCATGCTGGTGATGCTCACGTGCTGGTGCTCATGTGTACTTTTTTATACCTTCCTGTGCATCACAGGCACATGTCTCAAGGCCTGCATGCTCACGTGCTGATGCGTGCTTTCTTGCATCTTCCCATGCTTTTCAGGCTCGTGTCTCATGGCCTACGTGCTTCTTCCACCGGTGCTTCGCGCTTGGCACTTGTGCGCGCTTACCACAGCTGCATGGAGGACGTGGCTTCAGCCCTAGGCCAAAAGGCACAGGATGAGCACAAGGACTCTGCTGACAAGGCCTCACAAGAGCAGTTGCACAAGGCCGATAGCAGTATAAACAGCAGCAGCAGCAGCAGCAGCAGCAGCGCCAGTGACAGCTACAGCGAGTGTGGCCATGAGGATGTTGCAGATTGGGCTAGTGTGAGTTCTGATGAGGTTGGCATGAGCAGCAGCAGCAGCAGCAGCAGCAGCAGCAGCAGAACGTCAAGCATTCTCAGCAGCGCGAATGAAGACAGCTCTGTGCATGCGGAGGTAGGGTGTGGGTGTCAACGATGCTCAGCAGCATGGGCAGGGTTTATCTACAGTTGACATGTGTCCCCCACAAATATTTTCACAACCTTCATAGCATTTCCCTTCCCTTCATAGCATTCTCTTTTCATTCGCAGCATATCTTCCCCTTCGTATTCCCGCTCCCTTCACATCATTCTCTTCCCCTCCTTAGCATTCCCTTCCCCTTTATAGCGCTACCTTCAATTCTTTGAAAATTGCTTCCCTTCTGTAGCATTTCGTTCCCTTTGTAGCATCCCCTTCTCTTTTAAGCATTCTTATCTCTTAACATCTTTTTCTTCTTCACAACATCCCCTTCCCCCTCATATCTTTCTCTTTCCCCTTACAATATTCTTTTCCTCTGCTTCAAGGTGGTGTTGGTTTGGAGACGTAGTAGCGAAAGGCAACATTGCCAATGATGTGCCTTTGTGACTGTGACCAGCCCCACTCCCCTTCCGCGTTTGACCTGCAGCGATCTGGCACATCACAAAAGAAGCGTGTCAAACACACGCGTGTGCGCCGAGCGCCGAGTGCTTGGGTGCCACCCTGCTTCAGCTTGCTGGGCGCTGGAGCCTACGCTTACATCGCCCTTGTGCGCTCTGTCCTCAGCAGCAAGCAGGTTTGTGATTTTACTATGGCTTTTGGGTTGGTAGCTTTTTGGGGCTGGTGAGTAAGAAGGAATAGGTGTGGCAGTGTGGTAAAGACAGAGCAAGGGAGGGAGAAAGAGTGATGGGTGAGAGGAGCAGCTGTGGCAGGTGTGGGAGGGACAGAGCAAGGGAGGGAGTCAGATTGGTGGGTAAGAAGGAGCAGCTGTGGCAGTTAGAGGAGGGACAGAGCAAGGGTGTGTAACGATATGTTGCGTTTATATATCCCCAGATCATCAAGTGTGGCAGGCATAGTGGATTTTCTCTCCTTTTATTACAGAGTGGTTGATACTCGTAAGGAAAAACTGAGGCAGTTATTGGAGGGACAGGGCAAGGGAGGGAGTAAGGTTGGATGGGTGAGAAGGAAAAACTGAGGCAGGTATGCCTGTTTATCACAAGCAGGCCTGAGCCACCAGGCCACCAGCTTGTGTGCCTGTGTGTGCCTGCAGTACAAGAGGCCAACCTGTGTGTGCCAACAGTGTCTGTCACAAGCCTGTGTGTGTGTGTGTGTGTGTGCGTGCGTGTTTGTGTGTGTGTATGTGTGTGTGTGTTTGTGCGAACATCATCGGCCACCAGCCTGTGTGCCTGTGTGTGTCAGCAGCATAAGCCGCAAGCCTGTACGTGTGCCTGTGTACCATGAGCTTGCAGGCCTGGGGAATGCGGCAGATGTACAGCTGCGTCTCCACCACATCAGTGGTAATGCCCATTGCTAAAGTTGTTTTTTGGAAGCAAGCTCTTGTCCCATCCACCCCTCATGTATATGTTTCCAATCCTTGCGTGTCTCAAACAAAGGACTGAAGTCAATACCCGGGTGCGCCCCTGCTTGGCAGCCTTCATTCAAGGTGCCCTGTCACTTTGGAACTCTTCCTGCACTTCTGTGTTCGCAGAATCCGGTCATGCTTGCTGTCTGAACTCCGGCAATTTGCTCTAATGGCACCGCTTTGATGCTCTTTGCACCTATGGTCTGCCCCTCAGCTTGGGTTGCAAGTGCCTGCCAGCCCAACATATTTTTTGTCAGTCATGCACAAATTGGCTCGTGTGTGTGTCGCGCCTGTCCTGTATTTATGTTTTTTTTTCTGTTGTTATCATGCCAAGGGAGCCCTTGCATCCTGTCCTCCTTCAGCCTGCTCCCTGTGCCCACGCAGGTGTGCTGTGTATTCAGCTGCAAGCATCTATACCTATTCCGTGTGTTCTCCTGTTCCCTTTCCCTATGCCTGCGCAGGTGTTCTGTGTATTCAGCTGCAAGCGTCTACCTATTTCGTGTGTTCTCCTCTTCCTATTCCCTGTGCCTGCGCAGGTGTGTTGTTGTGCAATCTCTTCCGGCCTCCTTCTCATGCCTGCGCAGGTGCGTTGTTGTGCGATCTCTTCCAGCCTCCTCCCCATGCCTGCGCAGGTGTGTGGCCTCTCTGCTGACTCCACAGACCGTGCATGCCTCCTTCTGGTACAAGCCTTTCTGACTGCACAGCCCCATGCCAGCCCCAACACACACCCAGGAGCTGTCACTGGCAACATCAGGCTGCTGACTGTCCCTGGGCTGCAGCCCAAGGCGTGGGATGTCATAGACGGTGCGTTCCATGCTGTGCCTATGGCGCATTTCAATGCTGTGCCTGTGCTGTGCGGAGCGTGCCATGCAGTGCCTGGGCTGCAGCTCATGACATGGGATGCCATTATGGCATCCCAGGCCAGTATGTTTGTTTCATGCTGTGCCTGTGCTATCTGGTGCATGTCATGCTGTAAAGCCTGGGCTGCAGCCCAGGACATGGGATGCCATCAATGGTGCGTTTCATGCAAGAGCCATCGGCTCAACTTTGCTAAGGGAAGCAGGCGTACTATTTTTGGTGCCTTGGGGCAGGGATGCAGTGAGCGATGCAATTAGTGCCTTGATGCAGGGAGGCAGTGGACAATGCAGTGAGCGGTGCAATTAGTGTCTTGATGCAGGGAGGCAGTGAGCGATGCAATTAGTGCCTTGATGCAAGGAGGCAGTGAACAATGCAGTGAGTTAGTGCCTTGATGCAGGGATGTTGATGGCTGGGCCAAATCCAGAAGTACCATCTGAGTGCTACAGACTTGCCACTTTCTTGCTATTTGGTGCCACCTTAGCGCTATGACTTGCCATCTTGATGCCACCTTGGTGCCATCTTAACACTACGGACTTGCCATTTTGGTGCCACCTTATTGCCATCAAGAATACTCTGGACTTGCCATCCTGGTGCCACCTTGGTGCCATCTTAACACTACGGACTTGCCATCCTGGTGCCACCTTATTGCCATCAAGAATACTCTGGACTTGCCATCCTGGTGCCACCTTTATGCCATCAAGAATGCTCCGGACTTGCCATCTTCGTGCCCATCTTTGGTGTGTCTAGATTTTGCTGAATGTAACATCTTGATTTCCTTCAAGCTGCATGGTTCATGTGCTCCTTTGCGAGCTGCGTTGCCGGTGTGTTGCTTTGCAAGCTTGCTGCATTATCTTTTTATTCCTCTGCAAGCTTTTGCTGCACAATCTTTTTGTTCCTTTGCAAGCTCTGCTGGGGTATATATAATACCCTCTCCGTGTGCCATTACTTTCGACGCGGTCTGGCCCACCTGCTTCTTGCCTTTCAACCACGCGCGCACCATATACACACATCCTGCATGCTACAAGTACGCCCAGACGCACAAATGTGATCTGTCCAACCCTGTCATTCCTCCTTTTAGGGCTCACCAGTGCGCACTCTTTGCAGGCCTGGATGTTGAATGCCTCAGGCCTCAACTGGCAGTTGTATCATCAGCATGAGCAGAAGTTTTGTTGCCATCGGAAGTGGTAGTATTAGCAGCGGTCAATGATGCACACTATTTGTAGGCCTGGATGCTGGATGCCTCATGCCTCAACTGACAGTTGTATCATCAGCATGAGCAGTAGTATCGTTGCCATCGGTAGTAATATCATTAGCAGCGGTCGATGATGCACACTATTTGTAGGCCTGGATGCTGGATGCCTTAGGCCCAAGTCGGCAGTAGTATGAACAGCGTAGGCCGTAGCATCATGAGCATTGTTGTGGTAGTATGGGCAGGAGTTGCTTGTGCACGTTTTTTTGCAAGCTTGATGTTGGATGCCTTAGGCCTGAAGCATGCCCTCTCTGCGTGCCTGCCCTTGACCCAGCCATCCATCATGCGTGACCCTGTTCGCTGTGTCCCTGGCATCTGGACACTCTTTGCAGGCCTGATGTTGGATGCCTCAGGCCTGAAGCATGCCCTCTCTGCGTGCCTGCCCTTGACCCAGCCATCATGTGTGGCCCTATTTGGTGTGTCCCTCGCCCCTGGAGCCCTAACAGATCCATCGGGAACCCAGCATGCGCAAGCAGAGGGCCCCAAAGTTTCAGGGGCCCACACCGTGTGTGAAGCAGAGGTCGGGCAAGGTGAGGAGTGCAAGGGCACGGAGAGCTCATGTCAATTTGCTGTGAATCACCTTTGAGACAGAGGAGGGGAAGGGGTGCGTGTGGGTGCCCTTCGCTTGCTTACATGTGACATGCATTCAGAACAACTCCAGATGTGTGTGTGTGTGTGTTCAAGAATTGCGTGAAGTACGATTATTTTGCAAACCTGTACAGCTTGTAAAGCCATCATATGCATTCACTGCATGCTTGTGCTGTAGAGCAATTTCATGCTTCCAACCCTCTATAGAAGAATATATAGGGAGGACATGCAAGCTTGTGCATGTAAGTCCAACTCTGCAGTCTCCACCATCTTGTCCAGCACTTTTTGCGTCCTGTGCTGCACAGACTCGTGCGCCAACGGCATCCCCCAACATTGCCCACACCTGTTTTGCTTCCGCTTTTCAACCAGGATGGAGTCCTGCTGCAGCAGAAGTGGACATCCTTGTGGGTCTGATGCAGCATTTGAGGGCCTTGGGTGTGAGAGTGGTGGCATGCCAAAAGGTGTGTCAGTGAGCAAGTGCAGGGAATGCCTAGATCACCAAGAGCATTCATGATTCTTCCTTGCTGCTCCTCTGGGCCGAACGTTTCATCTGTGTGTGCGACTGTCACATCCTTCGCTTTTGTCAGCGCAAAAAGCTGCGAGAGCCTGAGTGTCCTCTTTTCCTTGACCGGTCCAACACATGAATTTGGGCAGACTGCCTTATCTTTGACAACTGTGCTTGGTATCAAGATGCAATGCAACATGACTTAATTTGCATCTAATATTGTGGACGGCTACTGAACCTCAAAGCAGTTAACTGCTCTGAAGTAATGCCAAGGTGCTCATCAGCCCTCTGGTAGTGCAGTGCTTGCTCAGGCTCAGGCTTAAAGATGTAGGCTTGGAATCGGTACCTCGTGCTTTGAAGGCATGAGCCAGCAAGCACTCAGCAGCAACGACAAGAAAAACAGCACAATGCTGTTTGTTGTCGTTGCCGTTGTTTGGGTCGCTGTTGTTGCTGTTGCTGTTGTTGTTGTAGTTGTTGTTATGTGTTTGTGTGACCATAGTCTATTACCTGGTCCAAAAGCAGTGTGCACAATACACAACTTGTGTTCTACTTGTCGTCATGCTAGGTATTTGTGTGCGCATTGCAGGTGATCCATGAGAGAGTACAGCATGCTGCGCTGCAGTTGGGCATGGTGCCCCTGCAACGCCTGTCAGCACAGCATGCCACCTCGCTGTCCTCCATCTCTGGCGCCTTGCCCATCAACTCATGGCACCCTCCAGTGGGGGCAGCCGGCAGGAGCGGCAGCTGGAAGCACATGCTTGGCGTGTTGGGGGGTGTTGATTTCCAGGTGTGAAGCACGAGCACAAGCTGGGCATGGTGGAAGTTGTTTTCGCTTAGGTGGGAACCACATGCTGGGCGTGGAGGGTGCCTCCTTACAAAAGTCAGGTGGGAAGCGCAAGCTGGGCATGGTGGAAGGCCTTGGCATTCAAGTGGGAAGCACATACTTGGTGTGGTGGAAAGCATTGGCAGTCAAGGGGGTGGAAACCAGCAGGGGCACTTCAAGGAGGGCAGTCCAAGGAATAAAGTAGGTGGTACTTCAGGGATTAAGACAGGTGGCAACCAGCAGGGGCACCCCCAAAGGGAGCGCTCCAAGGAGATTGTCAATTGAACCTTGGCTTGGAAGCAGTCCACCTTGATCTGATGGTGATGGTCTTCCGGTTGTGTGCAGATGGGCCCCCAGGTTAGGGGCAGTCCAATGCAAATGCACACACCTGTTGTCTGTGTTGGACAGTGCAAATACAGTACAAAAATACAGTACAAATACAGTACGAATGCATACAACTCCCGGAGTCAACCCATCCACCACACTCCACTGCCCGCCCTTCCGGGGTTCAACTCAGGCATCCGCCCACGGTCTGGGCCTCATCCTTCACTTATATTTTTTCACCACTCTTCCATCTGATCCTGCATTTCATGGGCTGCCATTCACTGCCTTCACCTCGTCCTCCACTCATAAAAGGAAAAGAAAGAGCTACACAACTGTACCTGCCTACAAGGGCAGCTTAGTCGAAGCATAGTAGGTGCCTGTGAGCAAGTTGCACCATCCTTTTTAAATATGTTCACTGGGAAAGAAAAAGCAACGCATGGGTTCTCCCACCTTGCAACACTACCTCATTTCACCCATCTGAAACAGGGTGTTGCCGACCCCGCCGCAACTCATCCTCCACTCACAGATTCTTCCACCTTCGAACACTTCCGCCTCATCCCCCGCTTTACAGGCTGCCCCCCACCGTCCGCACCTCGTCCTCCACTCACAGGGGTTCTCCCACCTTCCAACACTTCCACCACATCCCCCACTTCGCAGGCTGCCGCCCACCGCCCGCAGCTCATCCTCCGCCCAGTCCTAGCCCCAGGCGAGGCTGCCTCTGCCTCTTGCTCTTGGGCCTGCCAGGCACCAGGGGCGCATGCTCGGCTCGTAAAACAGCACGTGAGGGCTGGTGGTTGCTCAAGCAGGGGGAGGGTGCAGACGCTGCTGCTGGGGGCGGCCACGCAGTCGGTGAGTGCGTCGCTGTGATGCACACCATGCCTCAGTTGCAAGCTGAGCACTTGTTGTGGAAATAAAGGAAAGCTACATAGGTAGTGGAATCACGCCCCACATCAATCAAGGCAAAGAGGCTACCTAGGGCCCAGGCACCATGTATCCTCTCCACCAGGAAAAGAAACAATTTATGGGGATGGGGAGGGTTACTAGCTGTGTACTTGTTGTGATACAGGTTACAGGCATTAGGTTGCAGGAGCGAGATGCCTCCAGTCAAAGGGTTCGCTCGACGACTGACTGCTAGCCTGTTCATAGAAAAATACTTGCTGTGACGCACATACTTTGATGTACGCATGCAAGCGACAACAAGTCAAAGGGTCATGAGGACAAGCTGAATAGGTCACCTCCAGCCATGTGTACCCCTTTTGAGGAGAGCAAGCCTGCACTTCCAGAAGCCGACAAATGTAGCACCTTTTTTGCTAAGTCAGTGGCAGCGCGCAAATCCCCCCCCCCCCCCCCCCCCCCACCCTCTCTCTCTCTCTCTCTCTCTCTCTCTCTCTCTCTCTCTCTCTCTCTCTCTCTCTCTCTCTCAGCAAAAACACTCCCTACATTGGATATAAAAAAGAACACGTTAAGGCCAAGGCACTGCAAATTCCCTCCACAAAGAAAACAAAGAAAAAAAGGTAAGTGGATCAGGAGAGTTACATGCACTTTCCCATGCCGTCCTTGGTAATAAGATTTGTCTGAAGTCCTCTCAAGAGTGAACCTGGTGGCAAGTTGGGGAGCATACTGGAAATAGATCTTGGTGGCTAAATGAATTTCAGCACCAACAGCACCAATCTCATTTAGCCATTGAGCTCAATGTTCCAGTACGCTTCTAAACTTCTACACCAGGCCCTGTATCAGGCTCCAAAATGTATTAGGAGTGTAGAGTTGTAGGTGACCCCACCCACACCTAGGAGAATGGCATGATTGATAATGTTAGCTGCAGTCTTTTGGAAATGGTGACGTTGACAGAGGTCAATGTGCTGCTGCTTGGAGGCCTCAAATTGGTTTCTGGGCCTGGTGTCTCCACACAGGGGCCAGCAATTGGTCTGCATTGCTAAACATGCTCTTGCCTGCTTTCTCATATAAGGGTAGGATAGGATAGGATAGGGTTACATAGCTGTACCTGCCTACAAGGGCAGCTTAGCTGAAGCAAAAGGTGCCTGTAATCAAACCAAACCAAAAATTCTCATATAAACCATGCCTACCTGAATTGTACCAAAGAATGTCACATTTTCCAGAAATGATGGAAGTTGCAGGGCCCCAGATCACTCTCCTGGCCTCAGATCGCCCAAAAAGGGCCCACACCTCCACCCTGGGAGCCCCTTTTCATTCTTCAGTCCCCAAATCAAGTGTTCATGACCCTCGTGATCCATGCTAATCTTGCATATTTCAATAAGGAAAGAACGAGGTCAAATACTGGACTGTTTGGCACCCCTTGTGCTGATTCTTCTCAAAGGGAAATGACTGGAATCCTGCATCTGACCAATTACTGGGTCATTTCACTCTACTTCTTTCACCAAGGTGTGTTTTTGGTGCAAGGACCTCAGACATCTTAAAATTACCAAATTTGGTGCAGGAGGTGATCTGGAATAGAGATTTGGTCGTGAAAAGTGAGGTTCACGCTATGGCAATTCGGCATGTTGCCCGCAACTATCAATTCGCAAGCTCGCTCTAGTGCAGCAGATGCCATAGAATCAAAGCTTCAGGGTTGCAACTTGTGGGAGCCCTTTGCAAGGTTCATCCAAAAGACGAGCAATATAAGGCATAAAATTTCCACCCCTGAGTTGGCTGGCGTGTCGGACCTTGGAGGCAGATGGAGTGGCTGTAATTGGCGCTAAATGCTCCGTGATTCCCTAAGCCCCCCCATCATTTTCAAAGATTACCTGGAATTTGTAGCTGGCACCTTTCATGTTGGTGGAGATCAGAATAGCTAGTGTTGTGTCAGGGCAACTAAAAGTGAGCCTCTTATGTCTGGGAAACGACAGAGGAAAACATGTTCTGTAGATCCTGCGAGGCAAGGCAATCTGCACTGCCTCTATCAATGGATGCAGGACATGCCCCAAGAGGGCCTTTGCTGGTAGCTTTGATAATGAATCTGCAGGCAGCATTGTGACGCTCGAATCTCAAATTTGTCATAGTGTTGTATTTTCACCTGTATTTTCACCCTGAAAGAATAAGAAAGGCACTGTCCGGTTCTTGACAGAGGGGACACTGCAACCTGGTGGGGCTTTTAATGCTACTGCATGCTTTTCAATAATCACTGGAGAGATGCCTGTGTGGTGAATGAAGTTTTTTCATTTCACTCTGAAGGAGGTTGTTGGCATGGTCTAGGTACACTTGCGCGCACACACACAGACACACACAACATACATACATACATACATACATACATACATACATACATACATACATACATACATACATACATACATACACACACACTCATACATGCATACATAAATACGTACATGCATACATACATACATACATACATACATACATACATACATACATACATACATACATACATACATACATACATACATACATACATACATACATACATACATACATACATACATGAAATAAATGCAAATAAACTCTATCATGTACATAGATCTCTCAGCCTCTTTCATGTACATAGATCTCCATACGTATGTGCATGACCCCACCCTCCTCTCACTGACTTTCATTAAGAATCCTGAGCGTGTCCATGCACACTCACAGGGCTGTGACGAGCTGCGCACTGCTGCAGAAGGCGCGCTGCGCGTGCTGGCTTGGACATTACGATCACCATGGGTGCTGCCAGGTGGAGGTGCATGGCAAGGCCTGGTGGCTGCCCGCATCCGTGCTAAGGCACGTGCGCTGCAGCGGAGGCGTAGGCACGTCAAGGTATGCAGAGTGGCAGCAGTGTGCTCAGGGGAAGGTGTCAAGGAGCGCAGACACATCAAGGTGCGCAGAGTGCCAGCAGTGCGCTCAGTACAAAGGTATCAGGAGGCGCAGGCACAACACACTGCGCGGAGTGCCAGCAGTGAGCTCAGTAGGAGGTGTCGGGAATGTTTTGTTGGTTTCTGCCATGCCTCGACTTGAGCATTGATTGCTTGCAAGCGATTGTTGTGGAAAGTGTTGTGGCGGGCTGTTGTGGGAAAAGGCACGGCAAGCACTTGTTGGGAGGTTTTAAAGCATGGCTGGCCATCGGGTGGTGGCGTTCATGTTGGTGGAGGTACAAGTTTACAAAAGAAGGAAAAGGGCTTTCAGTCAGAACGTCTGACTGCTGGCCCTGTTGGTGGAGGCACTCATGCCTCTGGTGTTCAGAGTCATGCCTCGGATGCCTGGTAACCACGGCTCTGATGCTGGGTGCGAGTTTGGTGTGAGCAAGGAAATTCTTGTCTGGCATCTCCTTGTCTGCAAGCATGTGAGTCACCTTTTCCTCAAATGCCCAGGGCCCGCTCAGGTAGACCGGGGTGTGCTGACTGTTGAGTCTTTACCTTGCACGCTGGTTGGCATCCAGCTTAGGTTTGTAATTTCCTATATCTCTCTAGAATGCACAGGTTTTTCTCAGGTAGACCAAGAATCCTGGCAGGAGGATGGACATGAGACCTTTCAGGTGCTCAGGAACGGCAATGGGCGCCCCTGCCTGTACACTTTTTTTCCTGAAATGGGCCCTCCGCACTTCAATGCTCAGGGTTGGGTCATACGCGACTTTGGGCTTAACAGTATGCGTAATACGTGTAAAATACGCAGAAGTCACGTATATACGTGAATTGGGAGGGCCATTTTGGGCCGGGAGGGTCTTGGGTGGGAGGGAAGGTCTCGACTACCCCCCAACCACCCCCCCACACCCCCAAGGCCCACAAACACTTACAAATGCCAAAATAGAAGAGTCCTGGGTGGCGAAGTGCGCAGCAGCTTTCTCTAGAGGTCTCTCGAAGGCCTGTCGAAGATCTTGCAGGACATGTCGAGGCGATTTACCTGGGTATTTTCTGACGTTTAGCAAAAAGCCATTTTTTATGATACGCGTTTTTCATCAATTTTTACGATACGTGAAAATACACTTATTCACATATGACCCATCCCTGGAAATGCTAAAAACTGAAGATTACAAGCCGCTGCGCTGTGTGTGGCTGCTCCATTTGGACACTGCTGCAATTGCATTGCAACCATGACTGCATTGCAACCATTATTGCAAACACTGCAACTTTTTGATAACAAGACCGAAAGTTCTGTTGCGACAAACCATTTTCATAATTAGTCAAAAGCTTAAGTTTGCCTTGTAGTGAAAACCCCACCAGAAGTCCCGGACTGTCAGAATGGTCCCCGTCGTCCCTACAGGACTAAGGTCCAACAGGTCACACATGACAGCAATGCATTCCTCTGTAACACCTGATTTACACTGCTGTGGGGCAGCAGGTCCAAACCTGTCTTGATCATGGCACAGCTTGCGTGATTTTCCCTGTTGTTTGCGCCGTGATTCCTTCTGCTGCTTGCAACAGGTTGTTTGTGCTGTGATTTTTTTCTGTTTTCTATGCTGTCATTTGGCAGGCGGGCGTTTACACCGCCATGGCAGGTGCCCTTGAGCAAGTGGCAACCTCTTTGGTCCCACACTCAACCGGACAGGCTCAGGAGGTGGGGGAAGGCGTGCGCTCAGCTGCGCGCTCTGCAGCAAAGCAACTGGCAAACTCCCTTAGCTCAGGCAGCGCAGCAGCATCCCCTTCAAGAATCCCTGCTACCCATGTAGAGTACATTGGCTGGTGCCATGCGCTAACGCAGCTGGTTGCAGTGGCGGTAGTGGAGGTGCATGCGCCTAACCTGGGAGCACAGCCTTCCTCTGGGGCACTAGCTTTTCTAGATTGCCCTCCAGCACAGCACTTCCCTACATCCCTGCATGCGCAAACAGCGGGCACTCAAGGATCTTCTCCACCAGAGGGACCTCTGCAGATGCCCAAGGGCAGTCGGCTCATGAAGACAGGTTATGATTTCAGACGGACACCTAAGGCAAGCAGGATGCTGGGCGCAAAAGAAGAGACTTGCGATGGCAGGTCAGATGTTGGTTTCCACGTCCAGCCTTTGATGTCCCGATGCAGAGGAAAGCTGGTCTCGGCACACCTGCTAGACAGTGCCCCTGCGATGATGGGAGCCCTTGCAAGCGGTGTGGATGCTGCCTGCATGCTGCTGCGGGTGGACGCACTGGTTGCAGAAAGATGAGATATTGATCACATGTGGGGAGATGATGTGTGCGGTGTGGCAGGGTATGATGGTGTATGCAAAACCTTTTTTCCAAGGTTTGCATTTGCTCCAATCGTTTCCCCTTTAGTTATGCGATAATGGATAAGAAAAAGAAAAACTACGCAGGCAGCAGTAAAAAAACACTCCCCACATCAATTAAAGAAAAGAGGATACCTAGGGCCAAGGCACCGTGTATCCCCACCAAGAGAAACAAATAAGTCAATGGGGATCAGGAGGGTTACTGCTAGTAAGGCTAGTAGCAGTAGCCCGTGTCTGATGCGATAATGGGATTGTTCCAAGCATTTGGCCAGACAAGGATGTTAGCTCTTGCCGCGCTTCTCTCACTCTAATGCCAACAAACAAAGGAATAAAGAAAATTATGCGGGCAGTATAACACTCCTATATCAATTAGGGGAAGGGGCCACAGTACTCCAAAACCCGACAAAGGTTGGATTGAGATGCATGTCCGGCAAAGAAAGAAGACAGGTCCAGCAACTAGGAACAGCGAGGTGAGAATCGAAAGACTGGAGTCCCAGACCTCCAACAGCAATGCAGAGCAAAAATGAACAGACAGCTTACTGCTGAGTAATGGTTAAGCCTGACCCGTGGGCCATAGGCTGTGGCTACCCCAAGGATGCAGCTGCTGGCCACAAGCAGAAGCCTCTGCATTTTGTTTGAAAGCTTTGAGGTAAGGAAAGGAAAGGAAAGGGTTACATAGCTGTACCTGCCTACGAGGGCAGCTTAGCTGAAGCATAAAGAGATGCCTGCAACCAAACCAGACCTGAGTTTGAAACTAAAAGAAAAGTCTGAAGTCTACAACTGTTTTTGCGTTGCAAAACAGAGATATAGGAAGCGTAGAAGTTGCTCAAACTGTTTCTCAAAAACCATGCCACATTCATGTACAGCCCCATGCTCGCCAGGATAGCAATGAGGTACGTGTTCAGCAACCAGAGGATTGACAGACATGTGTGTAGCTCCAACAAAGCATACATGTGCGCACACCCAAACTCAGTATGTTCAGCCCCACAGCAACAAGAAACACCCTGTGTAACCCCATGACTGGCAGCAATCATCAGCCATGTTTAGCTTCCAAAATGCTGTACTGTGTGTGGCCCCACACCTTTCTGGACTGCATGTTGAATAGCCCCAATACCCCTCACACCAACTGTTCAGCTCCACATACTTCCAATTGAAGCACATGTTTAGCGCCAGGATGAGAAAGAAAGGCATCTGTGGCCCCAACACTGGTAAGGAACTTAAAGGAAAAGCTACACAAGTGGCTCATACCTCAAGCATCGTATTACAAGGGGGTTTACAAGGGGGGTTTACAAGGGGTTTACAATGGTGGCCTACAGCCCGAGACTCTGGCTGATGGCAGCTGGTGAAACAAGCTCAACCAGTATCAAAAATTGAGACTAAATCTGACACAAATCTAAGAAGTCTGTATGAGTCTTGATTTAGGAAAGCATTGATCTCAGAATCAGTGATAGCATGATGGCAAGCCAAGAATCGTATTAAGGAAGGGCCGACCCCCACCGCCACAAGGGCTCGAACTCGGACCCCCCCGGTAAGGAACTTACTTGAATTGATTTTTATCTATAAGGAAAGGAAAGGGGATACTTAGCTGTACCTGCCTACAAGGGTAGCTTAGCTGAAGCATAAAAAGTAGCCATGGGTAAATAGGGTGTCCCAATATCTCAAATAGGCTTGCCAAGCCTAGAAGAGGCTCAGCTTATTTGGGTAGGGCCTCTTTAGACACACAGATTCATTGGTCAGTTTTAGGCAATTTTGCACCATTTTGGGTGAAACAAAGCTCACCGAGGGTGAGGCCCATCCGCCAAATAGGCTCCCCGCGCCTCGCCTAGCCTCACCCTCGGCGAGGCTCTCCTAGGTGGCTACCCACCCTAATAAAAAGATATGCATGCAACCAAACTAGACACTAGTAAAATGAAAAGCTTGAAGTCTAAGACTTTTATCGATAGCTTCAAGCCTCTCCTTCAAGCACTCAGGCTGTGTTGTGTGTGTGTGTGTGTGTGTGTGTGTGTGTGTGTGTGTGTGTGTGTGTGTGTGTGTGTGTGTGTGTGTGTGTGTGTGTGTGTGTGTGCGCGCGCGCGCGCGAGTGCGCTTGCTTGCATGCGTGCGTGCATGTATATGTGTGCGTGTGCGTGTGTTTATATACATATATGTGTGTATATTTATATATGTGTATGTGTGTGTCATTCCGCTCCGCTACCGTATTATCAAGAAGGAACAAACAATTGAAAACAAGATTATTTTTCTAGCCAATCAAAGAAATTCTCCATGCGATTCAAAAAACGGCTTTGAATGGATGCCAATTGAAGATGGCTCGACACAATCAGGGCCAAAAAGTAAGATCAACAGATTGAATTATGATAAAAATAATGAGTTGTTTCTTAATGAGAAGTGAGGAGACGCCTGTGATTCTCGACAAGTAGAGGAAGACTCAGAGGAAAACTGGATCGAGGGCCAACCATTAATTAATTCAACTTTACGAAGCATGTTGCAAGTGGTTGCATCTTCCCTGGGTGGTGCGAGGCAGCAAGCCCTGTGCATCGCAGCACGCCAGCTCGTGCAGCCCGTGGTATGGCAACAGCAGCAGACGTCTGGCTTCTCGTCTGAGGGCGGAGGCCCAAAGCGTGTGTCCTCGTACAACCTGTTCGTCAAGGTAAGACTTGAGAGGGCAGTCTGTCCAGGAACGCCGTTTGACCGCGCGAGTGTGCCGCTTCGGCAGCAGCGCACCGCGCAGGCGTGAGCCCGTCCCCAATGTGCTGCACTGCATCTATAAGGGGTGCCAGGCACGCCAGGCAGCGATCGCGTGTGCCACACTGTGTGCACGTCAACCCTTGTTCTGTTCGTGTTCGTGCCTCGGTGCCGGAAACGAGTTTCACCCTCCCTGTGTGCGCAGGCGGAGTGGCCCCGGTTCAAGGAGCAGGGCCTGAAGCTGGGTGATGCTTCCGCGGAGTTGGCCCGCCAGTACAAGCAGTTGCCCCCAGACCAGCTTGCTGCCTGGAAGCAGAAAGCAGACGAGCTGTCTGGGCGGTCGGAGCGCCCGGCGAAAGAGAAGTCCCCCGCCAAGTACTCCGGCTACATGCTGTACGTGAAGGACGCGATGCCCAGACTGAAGGCCCGCACTCCGGCTGGGTCCACCTTCTCCGCGCAGAACGCCATGAAGGAGCTGGGTGCAGCTTGGAAGACCATGCCTGAGGACATCAAGCAGCAGTGGAAGGACAGGGCAGAGGAGCTCAAGGCTGACTCGCATCAGTAGAGCAGCATCAATGATGCTGGTTGCTCTCCCTGTAGGCAAGTGGGTGGGAGTTCCTCCTCGGATGTCCACTTCAGTTGATGACATGAGTGAATGGTAATTACCATTGCATGCAGGTCTGTGCTGAACTGCATGTGCAAATCCCCCCCCCCGTGTGTATGTGTGTGTGTGTGTGTCCGTGTGTCCGTGTGTCCGTGCCTGGTGAACAGCTGGGAGCGCATGTCTGCTGTATGTATTTGCATGTGCACCTCTCTGGCTTGGTGGAAGCCCATGCTTAGGGGAAGCCTGCGCCTTATTTTTTGTTGCGAGCCTAAAGCTCAAATAATCAAAGTATGTATGATAATTGTTCACCCAACTCTTCTTCTATCGTTTTGGTGCATCTGGGATGAACACGAGAGAGAACGTGTCTGAACCAGCATGAACAAGTAATGAGCATCCCAGGAATCTGTCAAGGCACACATGCATTCAGATAGCTGTGTTTATTAATGTACAGGTGACCCTGTCATGGCTCTGATGTAGCTATTTGTAAACCATTCCAAGCAATATAAACTGGATGTGGAAAAGGGCACTAGCTGTTTTCCGTCCCCACTTTTGCCCCAAGCTTTCCCTTTTTCAAGCATTTGTTCTGCTTTAGCTTTAACGAGGCACGTGCCACCATGTAACCATCTTCCTCTTGGGACTGATGTTTTAAAGTGCTCTTGGTGGAGGGGGGGCTATTGTGGCCCAGGTCTTGGGTCTCAGATCTGCCATATTTGCAAATTTGCAAAGGGGTGTTAGAGAGCTCTTGAGCCCTTTTGCATCTCAGCCCTCATGGCTGCAAATTCGAGCTTTGAAAATATCTCAATGTCTTTAACACAAACTTCAGCAGTCCGCACTGTATTAAACGTCAAGAGAGGGTCACATTCACATTTGGCCGCTTGCCATCAGACGTGGCTGTTGGGATGCTGAGCATGTCTAACCGTTGCCGCCCTTGATGAATATTGTGCATTTGTTTTGATGGGATTTTACCTTCAGCCAGACAAATAGAAAGTATCCACGAGTTCTGAAATTAGGGAAACTTTTCTTAATGTGTGCAGCCTTATGGCTGGCATAGACTCCTTCCCATGAGTTTGGAAATACCACGACCGGTCTCATTAATTTATCTCTGCAAGGATTGGATTGTAAGGTTTCATTGCTATATCTGCCTACAAGGGTAGCTGAGCGGAATGAAAGACATCCTCGGACCTAGATTGAGAGTTTTTAAAATTGCCTGAATCATCCCGAAAGGTGACGTTTTGTAAGAATGCACGTTCTTGCATTCCTTGGTCTTTTCGAGTCACCCAATGTTGACAGCTACTGAATGCTATCTGTGCTGGGCAACAACAACATGCATTGGGAGGAGAGGTGCAGCCAGCGCTAACCAGGAACGCGAAACAAACCAACTTTATCATCCTTGTTGATTGGCTTAAACCAATTAATGCGCCTGTGCATGCATTGGTGTGCATACATATGTGGGTAACATATTTCGCCATGCGTCGGCTTGGCAGTACAAGGGAAACAAGGCCTCAGTCAAGACGTGTGACTGCTAACCTGTTCATAAATACACAAGAGGTCATGAAGAAAAAAAGGAAGTTTGTTGTTATCATGGTTTAGAAAAAAAATTGATATCCTGGGAATTCACATGGTGAATGGTGCCTAGACAGGACATCCTGTGGGAGACGTGGAGGTATAGGTAAGAGAAGTTGTGTTCCAAAAGTGAGGCATACTTTTGACGGAGAGAGCAGACCTGGGGATTGGAACATCTGAACAACACATGTTTTTCATCTTGTATGTCATCAGAATCACAGATATCACAGACCAGGGAAGTACTATTGGACCAAGTAGCCTGTTCAACTCAGAGAGCGTGTACCCGCTTGGCAGTACAGGATAGGATAGGATAGGGTTATATAGCTGTACCTGCCTACAAGGGCAGCTTAGCCATATGTCGGCTTGGCAGTACAGGAGCTTGGGCTGCAGTTATCATGCCCAATTCATGATAAAACCTACAGCAATCGTGCATGAGTAAGTCATAAGTGATGATCAAGGAAGGGAATTAACGAATTATTAAGGTAAGCAGCCTATGAGGGCAGCTTCAGGGGAAAAAACGCGTAGGCAGAGGAAACTCTCCCTACATCAGTTAAGGAGCAGGAGACACATTGGCTCAGAAGAGCCGTGAGTCCCCTCCATCACAAAGCTGCAAAACAGAAAACGCTGATGGGGATCTGGAGGGTTACTGGAAGCACCCGGCTCCATAACCTGGCTGTGAGAAGCATGTGTTTTGAACAGCGCGTCTAGTGGTAACAAGCTTGGTGGCATACAGAACAGAATGGACACGAAAAGAAAAGTACATAGGCAGTGAAACACTTCAGAATGGGCATGAATTTTGCGAGCAAGTTAAATGGCGTGTTGGTGGTTGAGGCCTAATTTTTTGAGTTGGCAACACCACCAATTTTTTGAGTTGATAACAAGTCCCACCAACACCCAGAAGGATGCCAATATCCATGCAGCAATGGACAAGTTCACTCGAAGCTGATGGATTGAGATCATCTCGCATGATGCAAGTGCACTGTGATATGCCTGTCAAGAACAATTAAGACGTGACTGACGCTGATCTTGCATGACAGCAAGCCCAGTCAAGCCCCTCATGAAGAAGCCCTTGTGTGAGTTAGCTCACCTAGCCCTTGGATCAGGAAGCCTTCAGTGCCACGCCAGTTAAGTGTATCAGTCCAGTGTCCGTGCACACAGCACGCTCAGTCCAGCCTAGCAAGAGTCAGGCCAACACTCTAGAATCTGCACCGTAACTGTCAGTGGAGCTCCAGCTAAACTGGCTTGTTGCTGTGCGCCACAGCATCAACAATTTCTCATCTGGTCATGGGATGTTTGGAAGCTGTTATGGCTGCGTCACTTCCTCGGCCCGACAGTAGGCAGCGCAGACCACCTGGCCCAGCATGACCAGCACATCACTGAGCAAGTCTCTATTCGCGTAATACCTCCATACCTTTTTGACCCCAAGTTCTTGCAGCGTGCCTAAAATGTTGACTGACTTATATGTTCAGTTTACTTATATGTTGTTCACCAGCTCAGACTTGTTTGGTTACAGGCACCGTTTTTGCTTCAGCCAAGCTGCCCATATAGGCAGGTAAAGCTATGTAAACCTTTCCTCTCCTTTTTTACCCCGGTATAACTGATCAAGCTAGAAGCAACTCCAGCCGCCCTGACGCTATCTTGGTCACTTCTTGCCCTGTAAACCCAAATAAACCGCCCACTTCCCCCTCACATCGGGTTGTCCGCAGTATGAGAGGTATCGAAGAGGTAAGGAGCAGAACAGGAGTTACAGGACGTCTTTTTTCCTGTAACTCCTGTAAGGAGCAGCACAACTCCAGCCAGGCAATTTCATGAACATCCAAAACCGCCATATTCACCTAATAGGAATCAAACAGGTGAAGATACGAGGCCTGGTGCCCAGCTAGAGGGTGTGACAGCAACAACACAGTAAATTTCGTAAGGCGCTGAGATCACTCTCCACAAACCTCCTGGGTGTGGGTGGGACTGTCTATACTGTCCATACCCTGGAGCAACTTAGAAAAACAGGTATAGCTATGTAACCCTTTCTTTTCCTTAAGAAACTAGAGATTGATCCGCAAAGGTCTATCAAACTTGCTCAAAACTTTTGTGCTCCAAGAGAAACTTTTTATATTGAGTATAATCTAATCTACAAGGGTTACAAGGGTTACAAGGGAAAAAGGCCTCAGTCAAGACGTTTGACTGCTAGCCTGTTCATAAATACGCATGAGATCATGAAGGAAAACATGAAGTTTATTCCCTTGTTTAGAAAAATACTGGTATCCTGGGAATTCTCATGGTGCATTCATGGTACCTAGACAGGACATTCTGTGGGAGACGTGGAGATGTAGAAAAGAGAAGTTGTGCTCAAAAAGTCTGTGCTCAAAAAGTCTGTGAGATTGTATAGATATACTCTACTAGAAACTTCCGTGCTCCATGAAAAATCTAATGGAATCTTACCTACTAAACTTGCACAAAACTGTTGTGCTCCATGCCAATTTTGTACATCATGCTTTTAAGTCACCTCTACCAGATGTGTCATTGAAAACAAAAATACTCATTTTGATTCTGGTGCCCTGGGGCCGCGTGCTGCCAGAAACCCACCAGTCCCACGATAGCTTCCCTCTTACCCACTGGACAGTTTGCTTCTAAGATTTAGACACTCAATTTGGTTTCTACCCTGGCCGTAACACTCTGCAGCCCATTTTCATTTTGCGGCACTTGCAGCATGCTGCTCAGGTCAAGCGCCCAAATGCATCCCCAGGGTTGCATGCAGCATTTATTGATTTCAAGCAGGCTTACGATACTATTCATAGGGAAGCTCTTTGGACTCACCTTCAGCGTATTTGTATGCCTACGTGCCTGTTGGCTATCATTAAAAGCATGTATGCTAATGATGAGTATATCTTGGTGGATGGCTGCAAGCAAGCACGTGTGCGCCCGCAATATGGAGTTAAGCAAGGCTGCCCGCTTTCCCCCTTGTTGTTTTCCTTGTACATCAATGACGTGGACTGCTTAGCAGCAAATGTGCAAGGGGCTATTACAGGCACTAGGGACGTTCGAGTCACTCACATGCTGTATGCAGACGATCTGTGCCTCACCAGTAACCTACTAGTTGATCAGATAGTACCTGATCGACTCCAACTGATGTTAGATAGGCTACATATGTATGCTCAGCGGATAGGATTCAATCCTTTCCCACCAAGTTGGTGATAAATGCTGCCAAGTCTGAGATTGTGCACTTTAATTCAAGGGGCGATAATGTGCCAGTTTTCACGTTAGGGGAGCTCGTTTGGCGTGTGCAGATCCTTTTAGATATTTAGGCATGCTGTTCACAAAATGACGCAACCTGCAAGCCAGTGCGGAGTACATGTGTGCCCCTTTCCTAGCTGGTTGTAGACGGATTAGGCAATTCACATCTGAGCACCGCCTGACAGGCAGGCCGCATACCATGCTCTGGCTGACTAAAGCATATGCTCTCCCTGCTAGCATGTATGCATGTTAGATTTGGGGCACTAGATTTATGAAAGAAGGAGCTGAAATGGACTGTCCTTTGCAGCACAACCTTCAAATCCCTACACATGCATCAAACAGAATTATACCCCCTTACCTCTTTCCAAGAAAATTTTCTAAGAGATCTAGACTCACCTCTAGCCGTCCTGATGCTATACTGATTACTCCCTATAAAGCCAAAACCCACTTCTTCTCCTTCTACGTCCTGCTCACACCATCATGCGTTACGCAGCAGACACAACCCCACACTGAGGGCCACAACAGCCAACCGCGTGAGGCAACCCCACCAACTGAATGTAAACCAGCGGCATGTGCACTTGATTGAAATCAAGTACTGTGAAGACACGAGGCCTGGACAACAGTTGGAGGCGGCACAGCGGCAGCATGCAGACCTCTGCAAACTCATTAATGCAAAAGTTGTGACTCTCCACACCATCCTTTTGGGTGTTGGTGGGACCTGCTACACTGAGCACACCCTTAACCAGTTTAAACAACTGGGACTTGACCACCAACGCGCCAATAAACTTGCTCGCAAACTTCATGCCCATTCTGTCATGTATTCCAACAAGCTTGTTACCACTAGGCGTGCTATTGAAAACAAGAATACATCTTGCAGCCAGGTTTTGGAGCCGGGTGCTTTCAATAACCCTCCAGATCCCCATTAGTGTCTTCTTTTTGTAGCTTCGTGGTGGAGGGGACTCACGGCTCTTCTGAGCCAATGTGTCTCCTTTTCCTTGATTGATGTAGGGAGAGTTTCCTCTGCCTACGTAGTTTTCCTTTTCTTTTCTTGTCCTTTGCAAATTGTACACCTGTGCTTATTGAAGCGTATCCTTGGGGTAAAGCGCACCACTCCTAATTGGTCTGTACTGCGCGAGTGTAGGCATGAACCTTAACAGTTCTATTGGTTTCGTGCAGCAGCTAGGTTTTACAATGCTTTACTGTGCAGCAAACTTGCTCCAATATTCAAAAAGGGCGCTGTGACACATCCTTCAAACTACCGGATGCTTGCAGTCAGCAACACACTATACCGCCTGTACACAAATGTCCTCCGCTCCATGGTTCAAGACTGGTGTGCAAAATACAACATTACTCCTGACAGTCAATTTGGCTTTTTTCCAGGCCGCAACACCTTACAGCCACTTTTTATTTTGAGGCACCTGAAGCATGCAGCTCAGATACTTAACCTCAAGGCTCCCCACGTTTATATGCCACCTTAATTGATTTCAAACAGGCATATGACTCAATACCCAGAGACAGATTGTGGGAACACTTACACAAATGCCAGATGCCCAGCCAGCTTCTCTCCATCATTAAAGACCTCTACCGAGATGACAAATACATCCTTATTGACGGAGATAAACGGGCAAGTGTCCAGCCAACGCATGGAGTTAAGCAAGGGTGCCCACTGTCACCACTCCTATTCTCAATCTACGTTAATGCCATTGGCTGCATCACAAATGGGGAAACAGGCGCGGTGACACGCTTACCAAATTTTCATGCATATGCTTTATGCAGATGACTATTCGCTTTGACTGCAAACAACCACACCCACATGCAAGCCATGTTAAACAAGTTGCAGGGTTATGCAACCAGAAAATGCTTGACGGTCAACACAAAAAAGTCTGAGGTCGTCTGCTTCAATTCCAGAGCTGACACTCTTCCTCAACTGTTGTATGATGGTGACAAACTTCCCTACACTGATTCTTTTAATATCTGGGTATGGTCTGTGACAAACGTCTCAACCTTTCCACTGCTGCTGAGGCTGCTCTGAAACCGTACATGGCGGGGACTTATCGTGTCAAAACCTTTGCTCACGACCACAACCTTACAAATCAGCTGCATGCGCTCATCTGGGTCTTGAAAACGTATGCTATCCCAGCAGGAATGTATGTTTACCAGATATGGGCCACTCCTTACTTACGGCAGGGCACAGAAAGAGACAACCTGTTTCAGAAGTGGATCCTGAACGTTTTCCACAATCTTCTTGGATTGAAATCCACAACACCATCTTGGAGCATTTTACGAGAATGTGGCATTGAACCTTTTCAGTTTAATTGGTTTCGTGCCACTATGCGCTTCTACAACTCGCTTACTAAGTGCAACAGTCTCCTCCTCAAAAAGGTTCTCCATGCTGACATCAGCCTTAGCTCCATGACTGATTCTTGTTGGACGTCCCACCTCTTATCTGCGCTGGATGGTTCGGCTCACTCGGATCTGATGAAACGTCAAACTATGGCTCGTGACCCTGTGAACCTCAGTCAATTTGTGGTGGACCTGAGATCTAGACACCTGGGCTATTGGAACCAATTCACAGCCCCTGATCCAAGAGTAAGCAACAGTAAGCGGCTGACTTACCATCAATGGTGCGCTCTCCCTGTCAGAAATGCACATGCCATTCACCCACCTTATACAATGCCTAAATACATGTACTTGGATCTTCCCCATCATGTCCTTCGCAACACTGCCAGATTCAAGCTGCGGGTACACGCTCTCCGAGTTGAACGGGCTATTTGGTCCAATAGTACTTCTCCGGTCTGTGATATCTGTGATTCTGATGACATACAAGATGAAAAACATGTGTTGTTCAGATGCTCCAATCCCCAGGTCTGCTCTAGAGAGATCTCTCCGTCAAAAGTATGCCTAACTTTTTGAGCACAACTCCTCTTTCCTACACCTCCACATCTCCCACAGGATGTCCTGTCTAGGCACCATTCACCATGTGAATTCCCAGGATATCAACTTTTTTCTAAACCAGGATAACAACAAACTTCCTTTTTTTCTTCATGACCTCATGTGTATTTATGAACAGGCTAGCAGTCAAACGCCTTGACTGAGGCCTTTTTTTCCCCTTGTAACCCTTACTGTGCAGCAACAGCACTACACTCAGTAAGGTACTGCAAGCAGATGTTGAAATGAGCAGTCTTTCCCGTAAATGCTGGACCTCAGAATTTCTGGCTGCATGTACAGGCTTGGACAGGTGCAGTGTGTTAACTCATTGTGTTTGATCTGGGCAGCCTATAGTCATGAGGGAGTTTGTTGTTGATCTGAGAAAAAGGCTGCGAGGTGTGTGGAATGTTGATGCCTTGGCAGAACATGGTGAACACATGAACAAATTAGCCAAGTATCATCACTGGATGGCACTTCCTATGAGACCCTTTTGTGTCCCTAGGTATTTGCATCTTGATTTAGGCAAGCACACACTGAGAAACATAGCACGCTTTTGTTTACATCATGATGCTCACACTTTAAGGGTGGAGACATCACTTTGGCAGGAGCACATATCTGCTTGTGATAGGTGTGACCAAGGAGGACTCTAAGATGAAAAGCATGCCATGTTCCTTTGTTCCTGTGCTTCTGTGTGTTCTGTTCGACGCACAGCTATTTTCTGCCTTCCCCTCTCACAGAATTTAACTGGACGAACCAGGCGCTTTCTTCTATTCTCAAGCTAGCTCTGAAGATGTTATTCATTTCTTGCAGAAGCAAACTAATGAGACTTATCGGTTTATTTCCGATCTCATGGATATTTTTTGTGCAGTTGGAACAGTTGAGCAGACCGAGCAGCCAAACTACCTGGCTGAAGGTCAAACCCCATCGTAGCTTGTAACTTACCTGCTGGTACAACTTTGAACCAGCGTGTCTCCTCAGGCTTTTCCTTAATTAGGGAGTGTTCCCACTGCCTATGTGGTTATTTCTTGTTCTTTTCATATCTGCTGAAGAGCTTCAAGCAAGGCAACGGAGTTGATACCTTCTTTGACATGTGCACTCACCAGGCTGTATCGGCGGTTACCCTTCCTGACCTTTTTTCAGAGCGGTGCTGTTCTCAAACTTTCTGTGCTTCTTGTGGAAACACAAAAGTGTATATTCCTAACACTACAGCCTTTTGGAGTTTTTGGTGCATGACTTCGCGTGCTTGTTTCATTTAGAGTGACAGTGTGTGTGACTTTTGCAGTTGACACTTCTGAACTCAGCTCAACCATCAGCCAGAGTCTCGGGCTGTAGGCCACCATTGTAAACCCCTTCAAACCCCTCATTGAACTCAGCTCAAGGCTTTCACTGGAAGTTCCAGTTGACATTTACACAAGTTTAGTTTGGTTTGGTTACAGGCACCTTTTGCTTCAGCTAAGCTGCCCTTGTAGGCAGGTACAGCTATGTAACCCTATCCTATCCTATCCTTTCATATCTGGGTTTGAGGGCCCTTTGGTGAAACCCTTGCCAGCTTGCTACTTAGGGAGCCTTTCCTTCATGCATGCGGCCATTCGGCTGGCTTCTTTTTTCCTCTTCTTTTGATCCGCAGTGATCAAAACTCTCAGAGGTGTACAGCTCCCTCCCAAGATCGTGCGCTTGCTGTAGCATTGAAGAAATGAGTAAACAAGGAAGACCACACAAAGAAAAGGTTCCCTAGCAAGCTAGCAAGGTCTCACTATAGCAACAGCATGCAGACCTCTGTGAGAGAAAAGAAGGAAAATTATGTGGGCGGTAAAGCACTCCTTACATCAGAGCATGGCATGCAGAGAAAGAATGAAGGCCAGCAACAAGCAAAGCAAAAGCAAGGAGGAAGGTAAAATACTGGAGTTCCAACCCTCTTAAAAAGGAAGTCAACCAGACTATTAAGGAAACTGTGCCTCTGGAGAGGAAAAAGCTGAGGAGGAAGCGCACCACTCCTTCAACATGAATTGAATGCATTTGGAGACACATTCTCCCAAAGAGCAGAATGCCCTTAAACATTCAAAAAGCTGGTGGGAATTTAATTGGTGACTAGCAGAACCTGACTTCAGATCTGATGATTGTTTGAGTTGCCTTGCTCACGAAAGATGTCGTAAAATTGCCTGCCTTGCAGTGACAAGCGAGATTGCAGAGAAGTCCGACTTATGGCTTTGCCAGGAGGATAACTACTCATCGTGAGTGGGATTCTATGTGCCAGCCAAAGGGACACATGGGTTGCCACACACCAGTTGTAATCACGAAGCATTTCCAGTCTATCAGTACTAATGCATTTATGAAGATTTATGTGAACACCCTCTCATTCAAATGAGATAAAGCAACGCTGGCTCAGAGATTTCAAGAAGCGTGCGGCAATGCTCCATTGAATTTTGCCATGAGGAGTCATCATCCCATTTTCACCCTCGGGCCAACTGCAGCAAGCACACGTGCAGGTTTGTGATTGAAAACGGATATAAAAAGCTAAGTTATGCGCAAAAAAAGCATTGCAGCTTCTCTCCTGGGCTGCCTCTTCTTCAAAAACTGCAGGGACCTTGCCTCTAAAATGTCCCAGATCGCTCTTCTCTAAGTATCTCTACAAAGCATGCAGCGTTCATAATCACAGCATGCTTCAAGGATGCACTTGGAAGGTGTAGAATGAGTGCATACTCCACCCAACAAAGAACCCCGTTTATAAGATTATTAATACTCCTTGCAGTTGAAAGCATCAATGATGATCAGGTCGGTCAAGCATGGTATGAGACCTTTCCTCTGTACTGTCACCCTATTTCAAGTCTGCAGAATCTGCCCACTGGGCCTATGTGTTCTAGTCTGAAGAGTTGGCTTGTGCCAGGGGGTACCTGGGGCATGGTCCTAGAAAAAAGCAAATTCCCGGTCATAATGTTGCCATAGTTTTACTTAGGAAGATGCCCCACAAACAACATGGTCTGTTGGGAAATATTGAAGGAGCTTAGTCAGAGAGGTCTGGAGGCCTGGGGTGGGACTTTGCACAAATTTGGCAGGGGAGTTTTGAGCTGGAAAGAATACCACAAGGATACTTGGTTTGGGGAGTTCAATCATGAGACACTCTTGATGTGTGTAATGCAGCATGTCACCAACCAGGAACTTAACCACATTCAGCAATGCTGTAAAAATATGTACTGACGAGTTCTGTTGAGTGCATCTCTCCAGAAAAACCTGTGTGGGAAAATGGGGGCTGCTTGCAATTAAACCTGAGCTTTTAGCCTTCAAGGTCTTTGGTTCCAGCTTCGATAAAGCTTCAGGCACACCCAACCCTTGCCCTATAAAAATTCGAAATTTGTCTCTGAAGACATTCTCTGGGGACATGCTGAGCAAGACCTATAACGCAGGTCACAGCCATACCCTGCGCTTTCCTTGATACAAATTTGCACCAATTTTGCCAAGTGCACATGGTTATGCTGAAAGTGCTTTAACATTCTGATTTGCTGCCCATTTTTGGCGAAGCCCCATTTCATGGGGCGTGAGCCCCTAGGTTTGCCTCCTTCCTGGTAAAGTTCACACTAGGCTGCCCAGGCCCTCCCAGCGCACCCCCCGCCCTGAAACCCGGCATGCAGGCCAAGCAAAAAGTTTTAGGCAGCCCAGCAGTGCCAGGGGGGCTGATGGGGCCCTGGGCAAAGTGCTCTGAAAAAGTTGTCCAAAACTTTTTGGGCAGAAGATGGCACCATGGCCCACCCAACCCATCCCCCGCCCTGAAACTTGACATGCAGGCCAAGCAAAACTTTCCATCGGGGGATTTGTGCTTGGGTGGCCGGGCGGTGCTGTGGGCTGGCCACATCGAGTGCCCACGTGAAAGGTTTTGTACTTAGGCAGCCACGATGAAGCTGACCTCAGCTTGCTGAGTCAATCGCTCACGCGGATGCTTGCCCGCCGATGATTCATCGCAATAATATCAGTCGCAATCTCCTCTGCAATTCAAGCTTGAGCCATGGTGTGTCGTGCACAGCGAGTGGATCTCGTCGCCCTTTGCTGCTAGTGCAAGCCCTTTGCTGCTAGTGCAACGAGCAGGTCCGCCTGTGTTGAGGATTGTTGTGCCTATGATGCATGGCCCTTCTAGTCCAGGTGGAGGAGGTTCAGCTTGGCTTGCCCTGTGCGTGGCTTACCCTCAGCATTTGCAGTGCACATCATGAAGAAACAAACAGACATAATGCAGCAATTGTTGTCAGAAAGCACAAAGCAATGAATGCAGCAATGCGCATTACAATGCACACAGTCATACGGGATGCCTGCAGCATAGTGCAAAGCCATGCAGACCTGCCTGTGGTACACACACAGCAAAGCGTGCAGCACTCCACGCAACCATGCATGCAGTGCGCACAGCAATGTGCAAGGCCATGCGCGCACAGTGATGCTCGCAGCAATGTGCAAAGCATGGCATGCAGCGATGTATGTTGCAGCGAACACAGCATTGTTTGGTAGTAAAGTATGTGCATGTTCAAATTCGTCACTGTTGTAGTGTCACTGTGTCTCAAGGCAGTTGTACTGAAATCTTTGTCAGTGAGAGACATGCTTCGCCAAATTTTCAGCGTCGCTTGCGACGCTTCCCCCACTTGTCCCCTCCAATGGGCCAGGTGAGGCTCAAAACCTCCCTTGCAGCCAAATATGGGGGGCAACATTAGTTCATAGTATGCATCGAGATACCCACCTCTCTATTGGCCGAGATAGGCCCAGAACACCCTGAATGTCGCCCCCTGGCTCACCTCTAGGGCCTTGACCTCACTTCTTTTACAACCCACGCCTGTAACTAGGAACCTGAGCAGAAAGGCGCATGGCGGCGCCTAATTCCCAAAAGAGCATCAAGGGGCTTGCAGCCCGGAGGATTGAGTAACAATTACCTGGACAACAAGTACTGCAAATGCCTTCTGTAACCCCACAAGCGCCACAGCAAATGTCACAGTGGATCCTGCTTGGGCTTGATGAGCTTTTTGCTTGCATGATAGGAAAACTCTTGATTTTTCCAATGGCTTGCTCATTAATGATTATGATTGCATTAATGATGCACTTAAAGAAGAGGTCAAGCCCTGCCTGGCCGTGACACCAGGTACAAGGCCGTGACACCAGGTACATGCCGTGACACCAGGTACAAGGCCGTGACACCACGTACAAGGCTGTGATACCAGGTACAAGGCCGTGACACCAGGTACACATCTGAGCTGATCAAAGTGGGGTAGACACGTGACAGTGGAACTCTACACAAACTTCACCCTCCTGTGCAGAAAGTATGGTAGGCTCCTTACCATGATGCTTGCAAATTCATTGCACAGGATCTCTCCGTCGCCATCCACATCCACTTCTCTGATGAGTTCCTCAACCTCTTCCTCGCTGAGCTTTTCTCCCAGGCTTGTCAAGATGTGCCGCAACTGCATGCATGAGCATTGTCAAGATGTGCCGCAACTGCATGCATGGGCATTGTCAAGATGTGCCGCAACTGCATGCATGGGCATTGTCAAGATGTGCCGCAACTGCATGCATGGGCACTGTCAAGATGTGCCGCAACTGCATGCATGAGCATTGTCAAAATGTGCCGCAACTGCATGCATGAGCATTGTCAAGATGTGCCGCAACTGCATGCATGGGCATTGTCAAGGTGTGCCGCAACTGCATGCATGGGCATTGTCAAGATGTGCCGCAACTGCATGCATGGGCGTTGTCAAGGTGTGCCGCAAAGGTGACTGCAGCGCCCTCTGTAACCGTGAGAGGCTTGGCACAGCCTGACTGAGGTGCCGTGGTTGTGTGTGGATTTGACAGGCTATAATTGTATTCACTGCTCCCTCCATTGCCATGAGGGGCTTTACAGTCACTTTGTAGCCAATTGATAAGCAATTACAAAGCTATTCAAGCTTTCATTGCCATGGACTGACTGGGGGCGCCGTGGTTGCCTGGAGTGGTGTAGAGTGGTGCGGTATTTTAGGTGCGTGCTGAGGCGTCAAAGTGATGTAGTGCAGGTGGTGCAATGGGATTTGAAGTCATCCTTGCGCAGGGGCCATGCTGATCTTTTCTGCATTGTTCCAACATATGCCCTGAGGGACAGGTGGAGTTGGCAGGCTAAGCTGGGCAGCTGGAGCTCGAAGTGCTGAGGTGCTTGACAAGGCTTGACTGGAGGCGCTGTGGTGGTCTGATGTGACATGGCGTGGCATGGCATGGTGTTGCTTGGACTGAGATGCTTGCCTTGGCCTGACTGGAGGTGCAGTGGTGGTGGTGGTGTGTGGCTTTGACAGCCTACGCTGGCATTTGCCACACCTTCCATGGCCATCAGATGCTTGACATGGCCTGCCTGGAGGCGCTATGGTTCTCTGGCGCGGTGTGGAGTGGCGTGGTATTGATGGGCGGCTGGTTCTTGAACTGGCGGCCTCCGAGGCCATTTTGGGTAAGGTCCTTTTTTTGCGCTCAGCACACTTTCTCCAATTTGATTTGCTGGAGTAGCTCTGTCATCAGACAAAATGTCTTTGACATTTGGCCCTAGAAGAAATTTCTTTATAATTTTGTGCCCGTTGTGGGTGCTGGCAGTCACACATGGCAAAGCAGCTGGATTGCATCCACTGCAACTTGCCCCAAAACATGTCTGTTTTTCAAATCCAACAGGAGGGAGTCTTTCCTGTAACTTTAAACGGCATGTGTCAATCCATCAGAAATCTGAAACGTACATCATAATAATAATTAAATAATAATAATATGTACATCATCCCGCACATTCATATTTTTTAAGGGTGCAGAATGACGGGCATTGGAAAAGATATGGGGGGGGGATGCGGGAACGTGCGTGAGATTGGAAATTTCCTTCTAAGGATTATTTGGGTATGTATGAAAACAAAGACCTTCAATCGCCAGAGAGGCTTCAACAGGTGGAAATTGGAGGCTTACTGAGCCCCAGTGAGGAACCTCCTCAACTGAGGAGTGGCAGCAGCAGGAGGCAAGAGAGCATTATGTTGAGCTCCAACAGCAGATTAAGTACAGCGAAAGATGAAAAGTCTCCATTGCAGGAGCTGTGTGTGCGGCTGGATTTAATGGACTTTTGCACAGCAGCCTTCCTGATTAGTGTAAGGGATGGAGTATCTTGCAAGACACAGATTCTCACATGAAGGACACGTGCATCATGTATATGCAATGCTCCGGGTGAGTACCAGGGTAAATACGGACTCACTGCGGGAACATGCAGGACACCTCCAAAAATTTACTGAGAGGGTGCAAGTTTATGCAAGTTTAAGACGCGATTCAAAAATAAGTATTTCCAGGGGTGCAGAATGATCCACATTATGTACGCTATTCGGAATCCTGAGCTCAGAGCTATTAATTGATAAACAAATGAGCCTGATTGGAGGGGTGGGGGGGGTCACCTTGTTGAAAATTCCTTAGGCATTCCAGGCATTGCAGAATTCTAGACATGTCATAGGCCCAACTTGGAACCTATCGCACAGAAAACATACCACCGCGCACATATAACTTTTACTGCCCTGCACTGTGACTTCGTAATGAAACATCAATCATTTATTATGTGGGTGCGCGATTATGAGCGGATGTGTAAATTAACGTTTTTGGGTCAGCGAGAGGCATGAGTAGTCAGGCCCCCCCCCAACCCACCCTCAGGGCAAGCCAGCACGTTCAAGGCCAGCTTGTGCAGCCACACAGGCAGCAAGAGCTGCATGGGCTGCAGCAGCAGCAGCAGTAGCAGTGGCGAGGAAGAGAGCGGTGAGGAAGCTACCAATGGCAGCAGGGGAGCATGGAGAGGGAAGCATGAAGAGGGTGACTGATGAGAATGAGAGGATGGAAGCAGGGGGGGTGGGCAAGGGGGATTAAGCATGAGGTTGATTTGGCAATTGAAGAGTGGCTCAGACCAAATCGTTGGAAATGCTGAAATGGACTGAAGTTGTGCTTGAATAGACCCTGCTGCTTTGCTCAAGGACCTTGCTGACTGGTTAAGCAACACCCAATGTGATTTTCTGGGCAGAAGGGGGCAAACAAGTCCCTGCGTGGTTGATGCGCAATGCAAAATAATTATTTCGGCCCTGAGGGGTGCATGGTTGATGCATGGTTGCCAAAAATAATTATCTTTTGGGGGTGCGTGATGAGTACATTCCTGCACGGTAATATTTCCAAGGCGCGCAACTTTAAAGCTTTTTACAAAGCTAGCAAGCGCAGCGAGCCCTTTGAAAGCCCTAGTAAGCGCCGCCGCTAGCTTAGGACGAGGGTTCACTCTAAAAGTGTAACACTTTTTGATCCTTCGCAAAACTGTCCAAAAAATCAGCATACATTTTAAAGCGTTATTAAAAAGGCTTGCAAGAACTCGCAAGCACAAGAACACGAAAAAAGTAAAGCAACTCTCTACAGAGCCGTCTACTGAGCCCTTAAATTATCGTAAAAAAAATTATAATCGCTGCTTAATTGACATTTCATTCTGTCGAGAGCTGGAATAGAGCAGCAAGGTGTATGTACGAAGGAAGTAAATTACACGTCCCTTGTAATGCTTTAAACTGTTCTCATGAAATACACTTTTCAATCAGTGATAATTAATTTGTAATAGGGACACGCTGACATCCGTGCTACTAACTTACATACGCATAGCAGAGAAAGCACAGCTTTATTATAGCCGCGCCTTGGACTACTAAACCAACTTCTTTAGCGTGATTCAAGGTCAAATGGCACTGGAAGTTCCCGTTTCTGAGAGCACACTGCACTCAACAATCATTTCACACCTAGCTTGACAACATGGAAATGGAAGATAAAAGTAAGCGACGGGTTGAAAAGGACGAGAGGAGTTGTATGACTGACGCAAGATTGCCGCTCCACTTCAATTACCGTACATAAATTATATCATTACGCAAAAATATCTTTTTGGGGCTGTGCGTAAGAATTGCAGCTGGCAAAAAATAATAATTTGAGGCGCTGCATATGTGTGCAAATTAGTGAAAAAATAAATAGTATAGGCGATGAGTGAGCAAGGTGGCGAGCAGCAGCAGCAGCAGCAGCAGCAGCAGCAGCAGCGTCCCCCTCCACCTCCTCGTGGGGACTTCCAGCTCAGCTTTCATTGCTTCCTCAAGAAGGAGCCGGAGGATCCAAAGTTCAAGGAGGAGAGGGCAAAGCAGCAGAAGCAGCAGCATGATGCAAACATCCAGCAGCAGCGCAAGGACAAGGAGAAGTGCAGAAGAGGAAGCAAAGCGCAAGTGCAAGGCAGGCAGGCCAAACAAGAGTGAAGCCCATCTGCGTCCCAGCAGCAGCAGCAAGGGAGGCCTGCAGCCCAAGGGCAGCGGTGCAAGCAGGCATGCAAGCAAGCGCGCACGCACAAGTAGGGTCGTGCCCGCCAGGGGGAGGGAGCGTGAGGAGTCAAGGGAGGAGGAGGGTAGTGAGGAGAACGAGGATGGTGACGAAGACAGCAGCGAGAGTGAGCAAGAGGGTGGCAGCAGTGAGGAGGATGGCAGTGAGAGTGAGGAAGGGGATGGCAGCGGTGATGAGGAGAGCGAGGAGGGGAGTGGCAGCACTGAGGGTGGAGGGGGCTCTGATGACTTGGAGTAGGATTTGAGGCCATGACCTCCAGGATTAGGCTAGACGCCAAACTAGGTCTTACTATGAGTGAAAGTGTAAGGTCGCAGAGGAAACCACTGTGAAGAACAGTTGCTAATTGATTTGTTTGGGCTAAGGCCCTTTTGGCACTGCGTAAACGTGCGTATATGAGAATATGAACTTCTGTAAGGGGTGCGTAAGTGATGCGTATGTGAAAAACAACTTATTTTTGAAAAGGGTGCGTAGTGAGTACGTGTAGGTACGGTTTTCACATGAAGGCAGACTGCCAACAATATGCAGCACACTGGCCTTATCAAGCTGGCCTCTCGTAGAAGCCTCCTACTTGACCTAGGACTTAACTTTGTAACTTTGCAAAGTACAAAGGGGCACAAACAAAGCATAGGCAAGATCCAGCGCCTCGTCAGAGAAGGAAAAGGTGCACCCACCTCGCTTGCCTTCAACCTGCCGGTTCCTCTGGTGTCGAAGACTCTGAATGCATCAATAAGTTCTTGTTCTGCTCCTGAATTCTGCAAGGAGCATGGACACAGTCCATGAGGTGCAGGGATGTCATTCATAGCTGGAAATGCATCCAGCATTGCTCATCACCGATGCACTCTTCTTTCGAGACACACATTGTGCACGTTATGCCAACAATCCTTACATGTGTATGGCGCTCCATGAGAATTATGAATTGTGGCAACTGGATGGCTCCTCTAGCGGTGACATCCAGTTCTCTGATCATTTCCTCTGCTTGTGTTGCGGTCACCTTTACAGACAATGCCTGCATGGCGCTCATGAGCTCTGCACAGAAGAGGCAATGCAAGCAATCCCAATCCCAGCGAAATGTAATGAAATGTTTTTTTGTAGCAGTTTTGTGTGCTTGGGCGCAAAATTGTCAGAAAAGGTAATTACAAAGTCTTACCTGAGGCGTTTATGAGGCCTTGACGGAAAGGAGGGAAGTGTTGAGGATGAAGCAGTCAGTGGAATTTGCACCTGCTTTGTTTCCTTCTGGAGGGCAGCAAAAAAGGCTGATACGCAGCAAACAAGCAAATAGACCTACCGTCTCCATCCTGATCATGAGAACAACAGTGAAAGGACAAAAAGGACAGGATTAGCACATCGGATTGCTGAGCACGCTGGCAGAAGTGAAAGAATAGCAGGCCTAGAGCGCGTCCATGGGAAGTTCTAGCACTTACCGTATCCACAGCATTAAAAGCCTTGGGAGTAGGTGTCATAACAGAAAAAGGAGCAATTAGTTTTAGGCAGGACTGATGTCCTTGCGTTTGCATACATGCAAATAATACGATGCAAGACTTACAAGGCTTAGCTGCTTCTGCCAATAATTACTCCTTACCTCCTTGAAATCAGCAATGACAGCTGCTGGCAAGTTGCAGTCATCATCAGGTACATCATCATCAACTATGCCCAGCTGACGCAAGAGGTCGTCTTTATCCTTGGATTGCGTCATGCTAGCCTCAGTGCCTTCCCTACATCATGCTGGCAAGCCAAGTGAGCTGGAGTCGCTTCATGTATTGGCTAATTGGGGTCAGGAGACATGCTGTTGGCTGTAGCTAAAGCTTTCCATCTCATGCCATGCACGCCTCCTTTGGTGAGAGGTGTCCTGCTGCTAAAGAGAACAGGTCTTGGCCATTGACTGGAAAAGACAAAATGATACAAACAATATCATTGATGTAATGGATGGTCAACGCCTTATTCGATGGTGATTAAAACGGTTGAGTTTGATTGATCCAAGAGAGGCCTTCGAGTCACAGAAGCTTTTAATAAGTCAAATATATTACACGCGTGATCCCTCCATCCCCCAGCAATCGACAATAATGGCTCCCAAGGGCGCGGAGGGGAGTGCTGTCGCCACTGCGGACCAGCTGACTGAGGACCAGATAGCAGAGTTCAAGGAGGTGGGTCGCGGCAGGCACGGCACCGTGTGCCTTATTCATGGGGTTCGTGGCACTCGCATGGAGACGCAGGAAGTTTCTCTCCCACGACAGACCTGCCGGGTCAAGTCTGTCGCCCGCTGATACACACCACGGACGTTGTGCACCCCCGCTGGATCCCTCCCACCTCTCCCTCTGCTCTGTGTGCAGGCATTTGCGCTATTCGACAAGGACGGAGATGGTGAGCCCTGCTACGTGAGCTAATTGAAGACTGCCTGTGTCTAAGGCAGCAGCATGTCCATTGACCGGGAAGGTCTTGCCCTTCTGCGCGCTGGCAAGCCCTGTCACAGCAGCAAATGCCATGATCTTGAAGCAGCACAAGTGGTGTTTGGTGGTCATTCATGTTGGCAGTGGGTTGACCACAGGCACCAGGGAGGGCACTGGTGTTTCCGCGAGTTCCCCCTCCTCCCATTTTGGTGCCAGTTGTCCTCCTATTCCCCACTGACACACTCACTGACTTCCTTGTCTCCCTCTGTTTCTGGCTGGATGTCCAGGCACCATCACGACGAAAGGTATGGTGTTCCATGTGGAAACCCCCTGTTCTGCATCCAGCTTGCTGGCCTTCGCTCACTCCAGCTTTCAGCGCTCTCCTTCGTTCTTTCCTGTCAGCTTGCTCGTATAATCAGGCATGCGTGCACCTGTTCTGCCACGCATCTCTCCGCGCGCAACGGCGTGCACCCTTTTCCCTCGCATCACAAACACACAGAGTTGGGCACCGTCATGCGCTCCCTGGGCCAAAACCCCACGGAGGCGGAGCTACAGGACATGATTAACGAGGTGGACGCTGACGGCAACGGCACCATTGACTTCCCTGAGTTCCTTATGCTCATGGCCCGCAAGATGAAGGCGAGTTCTGCAGTGAGGCGGTCCGACTGACAGATGAGCTTGCTGCTGACCATGAGCACGCCCCCCAGAGAGGCCCCCCTGGTGTCTCCTGCCTGCTGGTCATCATCTGCTGCCTGTATGCACCATCCACTGCACAGGAGACTGACCAAGAAGAGGAGCTGCGTGAAGCGTTCAAGGTCTTTGATCGTGATGGCAATGGGTTTATCTCAGCAGCAGAGGTGAGGAGGGAGCCGACACAGAGCATGCCAATGCCAGTGTTGTCCCCGCAAGGATTGCTGGGCACATGCATGTGTGCACGCGTGCACACACGCACGCATGCACACAACACATACATTCACAGACGCTCTCCTGTCTGCCATGCAGTTGCGGCATGTGATGACGAACTTGGGCGAGAAGCTCTCAGAGCAAGAGGTGGAGGAGATGATTAGGGAGGCTGACGTAGACAACGATGGACAAGTCAACTATGACGAATTTGTGAACATGATGGTGCGTGTGGGCTTAATGGTTGGGGAGCATGATGGTGTGCGTGTGATCAGCTTCATCGCTGACACGCTCTCGTTTTCACAGGTGCAAGAAAGGAATAGGCTTGCAAGCCTGGAGAAGACAAAGAAGGGCAGGAAGAAGGGCGGTAAACAGGATGGGAAGAAGGCAACAGGGAAATTTAAACTTTAGGTGATGATGTAATTTGGAAATGCATACGTCCTGTAGGATACATGGGACTTTTGTCCTTGTGTCTGACTTCATTGCACACAAATGACGTGATTTGGGTCGGATGCCTGTAAGCGAAATGGATGGTGCCCAGAATAGTGGGCTTTGAGACAAGCGACATGTTCATATTTGTGCGCCTCTCCTGAAGGGATTGCTTTTGGGTTTTCACGAGGCGCAATAAGGATGTGAATTTGAAGGAGTATGACTTGATGTCCATAATGTCAAGGGGCGCTACCTTTGGGGGTTCATGAAGTTTTCAAGGAAGCCTTGGGTTGAAGCGCCCAACCCCGAGCCAAAGTTGCCTAATGCATCATGGCACATGGCATTGGTTGATGCCCATGATCGTCCTAGTTCAGTGTGCATTACTTCCTGTGCGGTGTCCATCCTGGCCCCGTGCACATTGTTTGCTAGGCAGTGTTGGGGCTAGTGCAGCTCTGCTCGCGCTGATGCTTTGTCCTGAGGCAAGCATCCCAGGATGAATGTTGAGGGGTCAGCTTCATTGTTCCCACTGCTGTGCTTTCTTTTAACAAAGTAAGCACACTCGGAAGGTGGAAGCAGTTGAAAATTGATCCAGGGAAGTTGAACACTCAAAAATCTCATGCATACAGGGGAAACAATCGTCTGCAAGATGTTGGTGCAATGTCCTCCGGTGCATTGCCTACAATGTTCTCTTGTATCTTACTGCCTCTCTTTCAGAGATATCTAGTTTTGGCCAACCCTACATATGCGTTGTCTTTGAGTGGAGTGCAGAATATGACGAATGCCTGCTGCAAGGCTGAGATCCCTGTTATATCAAGCACTCTCCATGCTCTCCAATTTTGAATGCAGCTTGCCAAGCCCTTGGTGTAGACAGCCCTCCCTCCTTGCCATCAACCTATCATCGTGTGGCGTCAGCTACGACCACACCTTCGAACACCATCTCCATCGTTTTCCTCGTTGGTTCACAGACACAGCCTTACGCCAAGGTGAAGGCTGGCAGAGCTAACTCAACAATCACAGGCATCAAGTTCCTTGGGCGGGCAGGTTGGGCTCGAGGTTCTTTCTTCTGTACATCACATTTTTCCGTCAGGCCGCCTCCTGTCATAGGAAAGGACAGGTCTGCATGCTGTACCTGCCTGTGTGGACAGCTTAGCTGAGGTCAACAGGTGCCTGTCATACTATGGCAGCTGCCTGCCATTCATCCTGCCGGGTTGGGCGCTTGAGTCATGTTTGGCGCGTCCAATTTGTTGTTTTACTAACAAGAACAGACCTGAATGAGCATTCCAATGATCCAAGAACTTGGAATAAAGAAATGTAAGACCGTCAGACTCGATGAGTGCTGTTATGTGCGCTGGGTTGCGAACATGCTGAAGAAGGAAGGCGTTTCATCGAAAGCCTGTCGGGCTATTGGTCAGTATTCGCAATGTCAAGTTTAACAAATTGACCTTGCTCAATTGTGCCAGCCAAGCAGGAAAGATCCATGATGTTGGAAATGAAACGATGTGTTTCATTAGTTTGCTTATGCAGGAATGAAAGTTATCCGCAGGACAAGCTTGAGAAGATTGAAAAAGCACATGTCTCATTCATAAGTTATGTGTGGGAGGGAAATTGGAGAACGGGCGAGCAGATTTCCATCTAAGAGAACACATGAGAATGTATGAAGCCCTCATGTTTCTAATGGATACAGGAATGTGGCATGCTTTTTGCCTTTGAGGCCTCCTCGATCACAATCAGGTGTATTCTTTCCAGTGCGATGTCTCAATCCACAGGGTGTGTTTGCATGTAATTGGAAATGAGCCATGTTTCACCAGGGACAAAGGGATTTGACCTTCGGCCAGGTAGTTTGGCTGCTCGGCCTGCTGGACTGTGTCAGCCAAACAAGAAATGTCCATGAGTTCAGAAATAAAATGAGAAATCTCATTAGTTTGCTTCTGCAAGACATGAAAGGCATCCTCAGAATTGGCTCGATTATAAGGGTTACAAGGGGTTGGTCTACAGCCGATTTGAAGTTACAACCTAAGGATGACAAGTGTTGGACAGCACAGTTAATTCAAGCCTTCAAAGGTTTGCATCGTTCTGAAATTTTTGAGCAGGCTGTGAGGACAGGAGGTGCTATTTCCATGAATGATTTTAGTGCAGACCTGAGGTACATGTTGGAAGGAGCTTGAAGAGAAGTTGAGTCAGTGGATCCCGGGGGCAACAACAATAAGCTTGCTACTTACCAAGCTTGGTTTGCTACTCCTTTCGCATGCAACGCTCGTCAAACCTATGTATCCCTGCCTCGGTATTTTGTTCTGGATTTGCCTAAGCAAGTTATGCGTAATGCGAGCAGGTTCTGGCTTCATGCGCATACCTTGAAAGTCGAATCGGCTGTTTGGCAGGATGGAACCTCTGTGTGTGACAGGTGTTCTTGCAATCAAACTCAAGATGAAGCACATGTGCTTTTTAATTGCACTGATGTACACATTTGTTCTTTGCGCTGCAAGTATCACGTGCTTGTTAACCTTACTTCCAAGATTTTTCCAAGACGCAACCTTTTTTGCTGCATCAAGTGAGCTCTTGATGTTGAAGTTGTTTCTCAATTCCTTCATCAGCAAAACGCTAAGCTTTTCTTTTTCATGTCTGAGCTTATGGATTTATTTTTGGCTGGCAGAGACCAGCCACAAGCCGATCAGCCAAATGACCTGGCTGAAGGTCATTCCCCATTGTAACTATTATTGTGACCATTTAAATTAGACAGTACGCACACCCTTCTGTATCCCATCATAATTACTTAAGGATCTTGATAAAGGAGTCATGATGAATGTGGGTAGGTTTAGGCGTCATGCCCACTGCTTGAAGGTCGAGTCCTGTAAATGGTTGGGTGGTTCAAATACATGTGATAATTGTGGATGTGCGTGAAGTCCAAGACAAGAAACATGTTCTTTTCTATTGCAATTGCTGTGAGTTGCGTGAGCTGCGCAGAAAATACATGGACCAGTTCATTGATTTCTTCAAACCATTACATATTTTTGCCCAGCTTCCAAACATTGATTTTATTCTTTTCTTGGCGAACTTTCACACTTCGACAGATTTCGAGGTCAATGCTTTTCTAAATCAAGCCTCGTGCAGATTCTCAAATTTTTTTGTCAGAATCGGTTTTATTTTTAATGCTGGATGAGAATGTTTCACCAGCACCCGATCAGCCAGGTTCTCGGGCTGTAGGCCAATCCCTTGTAACCCTTGTAACCCTTTTCTTTAAATCTGTTAATCTGCAAGATTAACCTTTGTGCGGCTGATGATGATGTCCAGGATGAACAACATGTCCTCTTTCTTTGCACACATCCCCAGGTGGTCTATCTCCGCAGGAAATATACTCCCTTGTTCTCATTGGCAGGATCTCATGATGCGTCTGCTTTTTTGAAACAAGAACAACAACAAACTTCCTTTTTTCCCTTTATGAACAGAAAAGAAAAGATTACGCAAGCCAGGTCCAGCTGCGTGCATCAAGGTAAGGTCCCCTAACTAGCAAGCTAGCTCGGGCCTCACCGAGGAGGTTCACAGGCCCAGCCTAAACAAGCTAGAAACCGATGGGGGAAAACTAATGAGGGTCAGGCGGGTTGCTGTCAGCCATGCGCCTGCGGGCGTAGACTCTCCTCCTTCTGCTCTGAACTGCCTCGCCCCTAGTGACGTCCCTGCCAGAAAAAACCTGCAAGTATAATGAGTGCCTGGTGTTTATAATTTTTGTACGATTGGAGTGCATGGCAACTTAATTGAGAGACCAATTTTTCTGCGTTAAGTCTGGCAGGACCCAGCTCAACCAGAGGAGTGATGGTGTAGTCATTATAGATAGTACCTTTGTAGATTAATTGCCTTTAATGAGCAGGCTAGCAGTCGCACTTCTTGACTGAAGGCCTTACACTTGTAAACCTTGTAAGATTCCCATGCAGGATTTTATTTGGGATTTGAGATACAGACAATATAAGGTTTGGATTGGGTCACAGGCCGATTAGCCGAACAGTCTGGCTGAAGGTCCCCCTGTGTAAAATCTAAATCTAAATATAAAATCTAAGGTTTGGAGGGAAGCGGATGCCCCCAGTCCCCGAGAGGCGAACAGCCTGAGGACAGCAGCGACTTGCCATTGTTGGTGCGGAAAACCTTGAGTCAAACAGCACGTGCATCCTTCTGTATTCCATATTTATTCAAGGATCTGGGTAAAGAAGTCATGAGGAACGTGAGGACATGTAGGCTTCGTGCCCACGGCTTGAAGGTTGAATCCTATAAATGGCTGGGTGGTTCAAATGTTTGTGATAAGTGTGAGCGTGCTGAAGCCCAAGACGAGATACATGCTCTCTTCTATTGCAGTTGCCTTGACGTGCGTGAGCTGCACAGATAATACAAGGATCTTCTCATTGATTTGTTGCGGCTAACGGTCCATTCTATAAATATGTAAATCTCATTGATTTTTTTAAGCCGATACATACCTTTGCCTGGCTTCCAAATACACACTTTATTCCTTTCTTGGCAAACAAGCTTTCACAAGAAAAGAAAAAGAAAAACTACGTAGGCAGAGGAAACTCTCCCTACATCAATTAAGGAAAAGGAGACACATTGGCTCAGAAGAGCCGTGAGCCTCCTCCACCATAAAGCTACAAAGAAGAAAGCTAATGGGGATCTGGAGGGTTACTGGAAGCACCCGGCTCCAGAACCTGGCTGTGAGAAGCATCATTTTCCATAGCACGTCTAGTGGTAACAAGCTTATGGGCATACTGAACCGAATGGGCATGGAGTTTTTGAGCAAGTTTATGGGCCCGTTGATGGTCCAGTCCAAGTTGTTTAAACTGGTTCAAGGTATGATCAGTATAGCAGGTCCCACCAACACCCAGAAGGAAAGTGTGGAGAGTCACAACTTTAGCACTAATGAGTTTGCTGAGGTCTGTATGCTGCCGCTGTGCCGCCTCTAACTGTTGTCCAGGCCTCGTTTCTTCACAGTACTTAATTTCGATCAAGTGCACATGTCGATGGTTTACATGAAGTTGGTGGGGCTGTCTCACGCGGTTGGCTCGTGTGGTCCTCTGTGTTGGGTTGTGTCTGCTGCGTATCGCATGGTGTGAGCGAGTGGAAGAAGGAGAAGAAGGAGTGGGTTTGGCTTTATAGGGAGTAATCAGTATAGCATCAGGACGACTGGATGTGAGTCTAGATCTCTTAGGAAAATTTCTAGGATAAAGGTAAGGGGGTAAAATTCTGTTTGATGCATGTGCAGGGATTTGGAGGATGGATTTACGCCGGATCATGCAAGCCGATTTGAAGTTACAACCTAAGGATGACAAGTGCTGGACAGCGCAGTTAATTCAAGCCTTCCAAGGTTTGCGTGGTTCTGAAATTTTTGTGCAGGCTGTGAGGTCAGGAGGTGCCATTTCCATGAATGATTTTAGTGCAGACTTGAGGTACAGATTGCAAGGAGTTTGGAGAGAAGCTGAGTCAGTGGATCCAAGGGGAAACAACAACAAACTAGCTACTTACCAAGCTTGGTTTGCTACTCCTTTTGCTTGCAGCGCTCGCCAGACCTATGCACCCCTGCCTTGGTATCTTTTTTTGGATTTGCCTAAGCAAGTTATGCGTAATGTGAACAGGTTCCGGCTTCGTGCTCATACTTTGAAAGTTGAATCGGCTGTTTGGCAGGATGATGGTACCTCTGTGTGTGACAGGTGTCCTTGCAACCAAACTCAAGATGAAGCACATATCTTTTTTAACTGTACTGATGAACACGTTTGTTCTCTGCGCCGCAAGTATCAAGTGCTTTTTGAACCTTACTTCCAGGATATTCTTGAGATGCAACCTTTTTTACTGCATCAAGTGGGCTCTCAATTTGTTCATCAGTTCCTTCATCAGCGAAATGCAAAGCTTTTCTTTTTTGTGTCTGAGCTTATGGATTTATTTTTGGCTGGCAGAGACCAGCCACAAGCCGATCAGCCAAACGACCTGGCTGAAGGTCACCCCCCATTGTAACCATTGGAGGATGGATGGATTTTTTCACATTATACCTGATCCTGAGAGCAATGCTTTTCTAAATTAAGACTCGTATTGATTTTCAGATTTTTTTTGTCAGAGTTGTTTTCAATTTTTTATTGCTGGTTGAAAGTTTCACCAGCAGCCGTTCATTTTTTATTGCTGGTTGAAAATTTCACCAGCAGCCGTTCATTTTTTATTGCTGGTTGAAAGTTTCGCCAGCAACCAGAGTCTCGGGCTGTAGACCAACTTCTCTCGTTTCCCTTGTGATTCTTTTCTTTATGTAAACATGAGGCTTCAGGGGTAATGGCCAAAGGAATTATGCCTCTTCTTCAGTTTCCTTGTCGCCTGGTTAGCCAGGATGCTGGGCTATAGGCCTCTCTAAGCCCCCTTGAATCCCTCTGGTATCTTTTTAATGTCCTGGTTTCAAAAAATCAAGACGGTGAAAGAGAGATCGAATGTCTCATGATTTTTTTTACCAATAAGTAGTCTTACATCATGTGTCTTCAACCTCGTTGAATGATTTAATGAAGTCCAAGAAAAGAGAAATGCACCTTAATGTACAACGTGCTTCAGAAGCAAGCATTTGCCTGCCTGCAATACTACTTGAAGAAATACGGTGCGTTCCCCGCCTCCCAAATACTTATCAAAGGAAGATCATCCAGTATAATCAAATTCAGTGCTCCCAACACATCCAAACTCAGTATGCACATAAACAACCTTTCAAACACATGGGCGTGGAAGAGGAAAGACAGGTGAAAAAAGCAAATACTATTTGAAACAAGACACAAGTCCAAAAGGAGTCCACTCCATCGTCAGACCGGAGAAAGGTCAAACAAAGAAGGAAAGAAAGTCCAGAAACGAGCAAGCAAATAGGAACCAAAAGTCTTCTATTGTCCCAGACCTTTAACAAAAAGCAGTAACAGGCACAGTCAGCCAGCCTACCAAGGAAAGAAGCACAGACATTGCTAAGCAGAGCCCAAGAATGACCAGAAGGACCACAAATCAATGTTTGTAGAAAATGGAGCAATTGTATGATGAAGATGAACTATCTTATTTGCCAGATTATGCTTTGCACCTGCACGACGTGTTTCCTATAATATATTTTCTCCTACAACCTTTTAATAATCAATCTCAAAACCCATCAATCATGCCTGTTGCAATCAAGAGGCCTGCTGCTGCTCTGGCTGCCTCTCTTTTACACCCCCCTGCTTCCTGCTCAGGCAGACCAAGGACAAACAAAAGTGAAGTGTGAATTTGCTAGAAAGGAATTGAGGACCTAAAAAAACTGGGCATACAACTATTTTGCTGAGGGGAGCAACACATTGAAAGGTCAGGGATGCCTGGGCTGGCATGGCTGACACACAGCCCTTTTCAAAGCATAGATTAAAGCATAGATTTTGATGTAAAGAGTCATACTTCCTGGCCCACCCCAAACCCACCCAGAGACCGTTTTTGGCCGATGAAGAACACCTTTTTCTAAAAAGCGTAGCGATCTTCAATGCTGAAAACTAGGTGCGGATTAGGCCAGTGCATGGCAAGTTGTTTTTCTAGGGAGATGGCTGAACAAAAGAAAAAGAGAAAGAAGAGAACAATCACATAGGCAGATGAAAACCTCCCTACATCAAGGAAAAAAAGACACACTGGCTCAGAGGAGCCGTAAGTCCCTCCACCACAAAATTATGGGACCATAAAGGGCTAGTGGGAATTTGGAGGGTAACTGGAAGTACTTGGCTGAAATTGTACACCTAACCAACCTCTGAGCCTTTTTAGTGCAATTTCTCTTTTCATGATTTTTGTCTGATAGAAGCAACCCAAATCAACCAACAAATACCCACAACAGTGCAGCTACATAACGTGTTGGAGGGGAGATTGGTCAGTGAACAGAAGGGTCCATATTTGGCTCATCAGGCATACTGCAGCGACCCTAATGGTTTCGGACATTGAATTATTATTAGGTCCGCCAAAGTGTACTCATGATATGGAAATTCCTGCGCTTTTGCGTCCCTTGCACTGGCTCTCTATTCCTACAGGGCTGTTGCTGTCTGCTGTGCGTCATGCAAGAGCGCATGCCTGACGCCCTCCTCCCTGCCAGGAAGTTTGATGGGGAGAAGCTGCACCCGAATCACCCTGGGAGGAGGGGGCGCCTGGAACACAGGATTTTGGGCTTTTGCCTACAGGCCTGAGGGGCAGGAGGCCTCTGGGGTTGTGGCACAGGCCTGAGGGGCAGGAAGCCTCTGGGGTTGTGGCACAGGCCTGAGGGGCAGGAGGCCTCTGGGGTTGCGGCACAGGCCTGAGGGGCAGGAGGCCTCTGGGGTTGTGGCAGGTGCAGTACTCCCCAGTGCCCTAATCTCCCTACTCATACTTTGCCATGGTGCAGCCTATGCTGAACAGGGTTCTCCGCCAGGCTTCTTTTTCAGACTGGTCTGGTTACATGCCTCTGTGTTTCCGCTCAGCTGCTCTTGTAGGCGGATATAGCGATGTAACCTTACCTTACCTTGCCTATCCTGAACAGGGTTCTCTGCCCCTTAGCATGACGGGGCTGCATTTTGGTGCCCAATTGCTTGATCGCTTAAGATGAACCTGAACGTCCTTCATGAGTCCTTGAGAAAAGTCCAAAGGCACTTCATGTTGCGAGAGACCCCCAGAGTCATTTCATTCATCGCAAAATCCCCAGTGTTGCTAAGGTGCGTTTCATTTATTCTGCATAGGATTAAGGGCCTGACTATGGGCCACACACGCCACCTTTCCAGCAAAGTCCCAATGCATTGGGGCAATTTGAAACCTTTCATGCGCTCAAGGCACGCAAGCCTTTAAATGAGACAAGAAATGGAAGGCTTTCTATGGGAAATACCACGACGAAAACCTCTCAGAGAGAAAGAAATTTGAGGGATAGGACTGCTTAATGCCCTGGTTCGCCAGCCAGTCCTTGGGATAAGCTCAAGAATGTGACACATTTGCAATCAGCTCAAGGTGCCAAAGGAGATCCATTGACAAAAGGTTTGTGATGTCAGCTCAAGGACTGTCACGTATTTGCAACCAGCTAATGGGCGAGCTTGCAAGCCAGGGATCTGGCAAGGGCAAGGTCATTTTTGCGTCTTTGAAGCTTACTGTGCATTTCCGAGGAATGGCCTAAATGCCTTGAAACATCATTGTGGTCAACAATTTCCTGTGGGCCCTCCTCGACCCCCAACCCAGGAAACCTCTATGCATAGGTGAAGGTTATGCTACTTCTGAATAGTAGAGCAATCATCAATTTCATCTAACTATGAAATTATAAGAGGTCATCAAGTTTATAACAATCACAATCTCATGCGGGGCAAAACATGCTCAATTCCTTCCCATGCGTGTTCGAGTCAGATCAATTAAAACTCCATATGTGAGCAGACTCATGTTGTGAGCACCCTTTATGAACTACCCACCTGCAAACGTAAGCAAAAAAATAGTCGTTGGGGTCAAATTTGGCAGTCGTATTGGGGTCCTCTCCAATCAGTCCTGATGCTTCAGCCATGGAGAAAGGACCATGCGTTCGCACAGGCGCATCTTTGCTGTCCACTCCAGCCCTTGACTCTGGGTCACGAGAGGGCTGCCGGCCTACACACGCAGTGCACATGCGTGTGTGTGTGTGTGTGTGTGTGCATGCGCGCTCGTGCATGCATACACAGGTATTCAAACACAATAAATTGCCCTTAAAAAACAAAAAAAAGAGTTCCTTGACTTCCACCACATTGCTTGCCTCAACTCACAAAGCCAGCAGCAGACTAGAGGCTATGAGCCCCACCAGCTCACCTGTTATCATCGCCTCTGTTTGGTAGAAGCCAGATGGTTTCGGCAGCAACATCACCTGCAGCACAGCAAAACCAGGGCAGCAACACGACCTACGGCACATCATCTGTCCCACAGGAATGCCAAGGCAGCAACATGACCTGTGGTACACGACCTGTGGTACATGACCCGTGGCACAGCTAAGCCAAGGCAGCAACATGTCCTGTGGTACACGACCTGTGGTACATGACCTGTGGCACAGCTAAGCCAAGGCAACAACATGTCCTGTGGTGCACGACCTGTGGTACATGACCCGTGGCACAGCTAAGCCAAGGCAACAACATGTCCTGTGGTACACAACCTGTGGTACATGACCCGTGGCACAGCTAAGCCAAGGCAGCAACATGTCCTGTGGTGCAGCTAAGCCAAAGGTAGGCTCGAGAAAGATGGAGGGCGGCATTAAAATAACATGAATTCATGCGGGTTAATTCATACCTGCTAAGGTCTTGAACCGACTTTCACTTGAGGAACTGCATAATTAAAGGGTGCACTATTATTCCCCTTGTTGACGAAGTGCTCAGAACCTTAGAGCCTGACATGATTTGGTGTCGCAAAAGCGGATGCTGAAGACTTGTGTTTTGAAGGGTGGGAAAGCAAAAGAGGCGGGGCGCAGGAACGCATGCCACTGAGTAAAATGCAGAATGAAAAGGCAGGGTTTGAAAGCGCATGCCAATATATTCAACGCAAACATTCATGACACAAACACACACAAGGCTAGCTACAGGCCATTTGAATGTGGCATTCACTTGGATCTGCAAAGAGATCACAGACCCTACCTCTATGCTCCAAAGAGGCCATGCTTGCATCCAAAGAGACCAGATCCGAAGGGGTCACATCCAAAGAGACCACAGACCCTACCTTTAGGCTCCAAGAGGCCCTGCCAGCATCCCATTGGACCAAATCCAAAGGGGTCACTGTAAACTAATGAAAAGGCATTGCCCGGGATGTAACGGAAGGCTATTGTAAGTCACATCCAAAGAGATCACAGATCCTACCTCTGTGCTCCAAGAGCCAGCATCCAGCAGCTTGGCGCGTGCTTTCGGCGTACCCAGCGAAATCAAGAGGAAAATGCCACCAGGTGCCAAGATCCTGCATGGCGCCACGCATGCATACAAGTTGAGTGCACCGCTTGGCGATTGCTTTGGGTGTATGCTCAGCAAAACCGAGCTGAAGATGTCACCAGGTGCCAAGATTGTGCAGGGTTTAGGGTGTCCAGGGTGTCTAGGGTGTCAAGATGCACATGAATTGAGTATGTCAGGTTGCAAGTCCTCCGCCTTTAGCTGCAGCAACTGCTGCTCCTGCTCTAGCTGCTGCCAAACTCCGCCGCTTGCTGCTGCAGCAGCCGCTGCTCTTGCTCTTGCCGCTGCTGTGCTTGCCGCTGCTGCTGCAGCAGCTGCTGCTCCTACTGGGTGCATACTTTGGGTGTGTGCCAAGCAGAACCAAAAATAAACGAGTGGGGTGTGATGCTCTGGATCACAAAAAAAAGGCGGAGCCTGTGCTCCCCTTGCATGCATTGCACCCGAATCAAAGTTTACCTTTAGCTTGATTTAAATGAGCTATGCAAGGGGTGCTGTGTCCCCACTGCTACCCCCTGCTCATGCACTTCATTACCACCTCCAACTCCTGCTCACATCTTCAAAGCATTAGAGCATATAACCGTTATGCAGGATCCAGTTCCCCTGTGGACAAGTGGAGGAGATTTGCAGGCGGGAAGGGCGAGTGCACAGTCAAAGGAGTTGAGTCAACTGAGTGTCCCCACCCTCCTTTCACCCAGCTTCAACCAGCCCACACAACACCATGTCTCAAAAGCGCCTGTTGCGACGAAGTCCATCCTGCAAAGCTCACGCCTCCGCTGCTTTAAGCCCACTCTAAGGCCAGACATCAGTCAACATAAATACTAAAAGAATTTACAAAAATTCGAAATGAAACCTATTTTCGCATGGACGGAAAGCTTCATCAGCGGAGAGTAACCTCGGCTTGGCAGGTTGACTTGACTGAGCATCCAAGGGCAGCCCAGGAATGATCACAAAATTAGCTTTCTGATGGTGCAGTTCTTATGACGTGAGGTAGCTCAAAGCTTGATTCTCTCAGGGATAAGAGCTGTTGACCGCCCTAAACATGACGGAACTACGCCCCAGGGGTCTCTGCCCCCAAGAAGGCCACCCAGTAAAAGGATCCTGTTGCGTCACAGCCATGCACTGATGCAAATGATCACAGCCATGCGCACTCACGAATGACCATTACCTTGCGTGCGTGCATACGAACAATTATAGCATCCATCAGCAACGCGTGCGTATGAACGAGCATAGCCACGCGTGCACATGAACGATCACACACATAAGAAGCACACGCATATGAATGAGGATACTGCTGCCCGGAGCCAAAATCTCTAGTGGTACCCATTTAGCACTTGGCAACATATGTGTGGCAAACCTCCAGCACTTGGCTGCACTTTATATTTGCGCGGTACTTGGCCGCACTTATACATTTGTGTGGCACTTGGCTGCATTTTTTCATTTGTGCGGCACTTGGCTGCACTCCTGGAATTTATGCAGCACCCATCTGGCAATGAGCTGCACTTCTGGCAGCCAACCAGCCATTTGCTAAGCTGAAACCCGTTAAAAGCTGCCGCCACACACACTTAAAGCTGCACACACCTGAAGACATTCACCAACTAAACGCACAGAGGTCCTTAGAGCAAATGACAGGCAAGATGCACATGCCACTCACAGGTTTTACGTGCCAAGGGCATCGCTATGCACAACACCATGCTCCTGCCACACATTTGAGCCCCGAGAAAGGAACGCTCAGCTAAGAATTAAAAAATAAAAAAAGCTGCATGTTTCATACCTGCAGACTTCCTGGCAGTACTTCATCACATCAGCATGGCCGCCCTTGCTGTGCAGTGCATGCAGAGCACAATTGCAGCGTGCATGAGCAGGTAGCGTTGGCTGCATGCTTGTCAACATTCCAAGCTGCCCTCATGGCAGGTGCATGAAACCCTTCTCTCTCTTCCAATAACAGGCACATGCTTGTCAAGAAGCCAGGGATCTTAGCAGGGGCTCGAGGGAGCAGGGTACAGAGCATGTTGCTGACTGATTAGTCACAAAAGAGGCCAGAACATTTCGTGACTTGAGTGTGAGTAAGCCGTAAAGACAACAGCAAATCGCTGCTCAAGCAATATCTGCACACTGTTACATATGCTGCACAGTCCATGTAGGCTATACTGCACAGGAAGGCGACAGCCGTGCACACACAGAAACGCGACACACACACACACAGGGAGGCGACAGCCGGGCAAACCAGTCTGCTTTTTTATCATGTTTCTGCTTAACCCAGGAGCAAGCCCGCTCGGTTACTGACTGCCTTCTCCCTCAGTACCCTCAGAGTACAACACCTTGTCATGATAAAAAAGGTATGACGTAATGCGCGCTATATGGCATATGTGTCTACTAGGGTCATATCTTTAAAGAAACGACTAAGTATGCCTACCAGCAGAGCACAGCATCCAGGGTCCCTTTGTCCTGCAGCATGGCAATGCAACAGGAGGTGTGAGCACTGGAGAGAGCTCCCCTTGGTCTGCTGACCTTACAGCAAACCCTCTTTTGTCATGCATGTCTCACTTTAAGGACCATCATGCACTCAGGAACAAGGCTTGCAGGAGTTGATTCTAACCATCACGCAAAACAAGATACACACGCATCAAAAACAGTCGACCCCTTCTATGGAAGCAGCAAAAACTGGAGGCAGTGACAGGGTGTGTGAGTTGTATTCGGGGACATGTGTCCAGACGTACCAGCACTCCACCAAACGAACAGTCTGCGTACTTTTCTTGCATATCCCTGCATGAAAAACATGTCAAGAGCAGAAGGTGGGCAAAAAAAAGCCAGAGTGGCCTCGTGCTGAGCCTCTTGCATTCTTGCAACAGTATTAGCGTTCAAGCACAGGGATCGGCAATTCAGTGCGCGAATCCACTTGCCATTGCCTCTGCAGTGCAAGAGTTTGATCATTATAATGGATCGGGGAAGTGTCGCTGTTTCAAATGCACAGTGACAAAGGGCAGTGCTGAATCATACACAGAGAAGGATCATTGCAGTGCTCTCAGTTGTTAGAATATAAAGTAAAAATTCTGGCTCTGGCCCTGCTGGCACACATGCATTTGGTGTACTGGATGCTGGGCTGTGACTGCAATGCAACAAAATGTGTGAATCATTAATTATGGCATGGGCAAAAGTGGGTGTGTTTATTAAGCTGACACACACATGCCAGGGCGTAAGTAGTTTTAAAAGCAGGAAGAGGTGCCATGATGCCGGCCTTGTGCCTAAAAATACGCATCGGCAGACACGCGTCTTTCAAAAAAGTATTGCTGAAAAGGGAGGGGTCAAGTCCATAAGCAAAGCATCATCCTTGTATGCATGCATGTATGTATGTATGTATGTATGTATGTATGTATGTATGTATGTATGTATGTATGTATGTATGTATGTATGTATGTATGTATGTATGTATGTATGTACGTACGCATGTATGTATGTATGTATGTACGTACGCATGTATGTATGTATGTATGTATGTATGTATGTATGTATGTATGTATGTATGTATGTATGTATGTATGTATGTATGTATGTATGTATGTATGTATATATGTATGTATATATGTATGTATGTATGTATGTATGTATGTATGTATGTATGTATGTATGTATGTATGTATGTATGTATGTATGTATGTATGTATGTATGTATATATGTATATATGTATGTATGTATGTATGTATGTATGTATGTATGTATGTATGTATGTATGTATGTATGTATGTATGTATGTATGTATGTATGTATGTATGTATGTATGTATGTATGTATGTATGTATGTATGTATGTATGTATGTATGTATGTATGTATGTATGTATGTATGTATGTATGTATGTATGTATGTACGTACGCATGTATGTATGTATGTATGTATGTATGTATGTATGTATGTATGTATGTATGTATGTATGTATGTACGTACGCATGTAAGTATGTATGTATGCATCTATACATGCATGTTTTTTTGATTGCAAATGTGCAAATACATACATACGTACATATTCATCTATGTATTGTAATCCACACACATGGGGCATCAGGTGCATGGTGGCATGTGAAGGATTCTAAGGACATACATCAGAGGCTTCTTACTAGGCCATTTCGGCAGAGCTGGACAACTCCCCCCCAAACATGTGTTTTTAGAATGCTCATTGCATTGGGTGCCATACATCTTGGACAATGAAGCTTGGTCTTAAAATGTATGTTGCACAAGGGTTTCATTGTCCAGATTTGGGGCACCCTGCCAAATCAGCCGCGGCGTGAACCCTACTGTTTGGCCACGAAACCTCCATATCTGACCACCCACTGCACTAAATTAGATGAATATGAGTGGTTTGGAGTTTGTACCAAAAGAATATTTTTGCAAAAAGAATGGAGTGATAAAATCCAGTGGTGGTCAGAAACATAATTTCTGCCATTTCCGTTATATAAAATCCAGCACAAGGGGTGCCATAAAATGAATTTTTGGCTTCCTTATTTCCTTGTATTGAACATGCAGGATGTTAGTGATGTATATGGAGGCCACAAATACAAAATTGGACGGGCTGGATCGAGGTGGGCGAGAGCGTTTGGGAGGCTAGGTGGACCTCTGAACCCTAACCTCTGTCTCTACTCAGGGAGCACGCCCTGGGAGCTTTTTTGATATCTTTGCATTCAAAACATCCTTTCATACCACAACTAGGCCTCAATTTAGAATCCGGGGTTAAATTTCTGAGGCTTGCTCTGACTTACAGCCAAAGTTTGACCAGGCATAGATCACCACCGGTCACAAGTGCCAGGACTAAAAGAAGTGCGAATGAAGCTTTCCAACACACTAATTTTCATCTCGGCACCAGTGCACAGCACAAAGTTGTAGCAGTTTAAAGTTGCACACATGAGTCGGGACCCTGGGGGAACACATACATACATACATACATACATACATACATACATACATACATACACAACATACATGCAATTGCACACGTGTAGTATCCTGATGCTTCAGTACTGCAAGTTATACTTGTGCGAGGGTTTAACTTGTGTAAGGATCCACACGCTACTTTGCACTGGAAAAAGCTCCTCCGGAAACTTTTGAGCACGTTTATAGCACTAGCCCAGGAAAAGACAAGACCATGTGCAGCATGTGCAGCTGTGTGGTAGAAACATGTGCAGCACGTTCACAGCACCAGCCCAGAAAATGATAAGACCAGCATGTGCAGGATGTGCTGCCCTGCCACCTGACTTGGCAGGGTCAACACACCAAAAAACAATGTAGGTGCATAGCAGGCGCGTGCACAGGTAAACAGGAACACAACGGTTTAGGTGGGTTCGTCACTCACCGGCAGTCCACAACATCATAAGCGTTCCCATGCGTTGGATGCAGACGCAATTGGTCAATGACCTGCTTGCAACACAACACAGGACAGGAAAGACTTCGCGGTTGTTCAATCAAAGCACACACAATCATTCATCGGATGCAGACGCAACTGGTCAATGCCCTGCATGGGACACAACATGTGACAGGCACGGCTGCACAGTCATCCGCATGTCATTCATGAGTCATTCGCGCTTCATTGAGCGCATGCATGATGTTCCTGCCTTTTCATGTGCTGATTTCTTTCTCTCTTTCTGTCCTGACATCTGTTTCTTGATCCGCCTGAACTGACATTCGAGCTGACATGCTCGGTGCTCGAGCTTAGAAGAATGCTGAAGCTAACGATTCCAGCTGGAAACAATTGAGCTGGCAATGCCATGCTCAGACCCTGGAGTGACCTAACACACAACGGAGCATTGAGGAGGCCCCTGCTGCCTTCTTCCGATAGCAAGCATCTACCATTCATTTGCTTGCTCAGTTTTGGCAAAGCATTTTTGGTACTCTGCATTTGTTGTAGTTACCTCTCAAAAATGATGCACCAAGTGACTGAGCAGCCTAAAGACACCCATCACCGGAGAAACGTCCACATCGATCACCAAAGAGAGTCTTATGCATTATGGGAGTATTTGTCCTGAGTGTTACAATGCACAATGTGAGCATGAACAGCTGGCCACTCACCACCGGAGAAATGTCCACGTTGGTCACTGACATGAACCCATCTTTAGACATGCCATCCTGGCAAAAGAAGAGCACAGGGTAGAAGCAGGTTGGGTGCATCATGTGTGAAGAGCGCCTTGTGTTACCCCCATGCATCCTTTGGTCCCCCATCTGTCCCCATGCATGCTTTAAACCTTCATGTCTCTCCATGCATGCCTTTGTCCTCCATGTTCCCCATGCGTCCTTTGGTCCCCCATCTGTCCCCATGCATGCTTTAATCCTTCATGTCTCTCCATGCATGCCTTTGTCCTCCATGTTCCCCATGCATCCTTTGGTCCCCCATCTGTCCCCATGCATGCTTTAATCCTTCATGTCTCTCCATGCATGCCTTTGTCCTCCATGTTCCCCATGCGTCCTTTGGTCCCCCATCTGTCCCCATGCATGCTTTAATCCTTCATGTCTCTCCATGCATGCCTTTGTCCTCCATGTTCCCCATGCGTCCTTTGGTCCCCCATCTGTCCCCATGCATGCTTTAATCCTTCATGTCTCTCCATGCATGCCTTTGTCCTCCATGTTCCCCATGCATCCTTTGGTCCCCCATCTGTCCCCATGCATGCTTTAAACCTTCATGTCTCTCCATGCATGCCTTTGTCCTCCATGTTCCCCATGCGTCCTTTGGTCCCCCATCTGTCCCCATGCATGCTTTAATCCTTCATGTCTCTCCATGCATGCCTTTGTCCTCCATGTTCCCCATGCGTCCTTTGGTCCCCCATCTGTCCCCATGCATGCTTTAAACCTTCATGTCTCTCCATGCATGCCTTTGTCCTCCATGTTCCCCATGCGTCCTTTGGTCCCCCATCTGTCCCCATGCATGCTTTAATCCTTCATGTCTCTCCATGCATGCCTTTGTCCTCCATGTTCCCCATGCATCCTTTGGTCCCCCATCTGTCCCCATGCATGCTTTAATCCTTCATGTCTCTCCATGCATGCCTTTGTCCTCCATGTTCCCCATGCATCCTTTGGTCCCCCATCTGTCCCCATGCATGCTTTAATCCTTCATGTCTCTCCATGCATGCCTTTGTCCTCCATGTTCCCCATGCGTCCTTTGGTCCCCCATCTGTCCCCATGCATGCTTTAAACCTTCATGTCTCTCCATGCATGCCTTTGTCCTCCATGTTCCCCATGCATCCTTTGGTCCCCCATCTGTCCCCATGCATGCTTTAATCCTTCATGTCTCTCCATGCATGCCTTTGTCCTCCATGTTCCCCATGCGTCCTTTGGTCCCCCATCTGTCCCCATGCATGCTTTAATCCTTCATGTCTCTCCATGCATGCCTTTGTCCTCCATGTTCCCCATGCATCCTTTGGTCCCCCATCTGTCCCCATGCATGCTTTAATCCTTCATGTCTCTCCATGCATGCCTTTGTCCTCCATGTTCCCCATGCATCCTTTGGTCCCCCATCTGTCCCCATGCATGCTTTAATCCTTCATGTCTCTCCATGCATGCCTTTGTCCTCCATGTTCCCCATGCGTCCTTTGGTCCCCCATCTGTCCCCATGCATGCTTTAATCCTTCATGTCTCTCCATGCATGCCTTTGTCCTCCATGTTCCCCATGCGTCCTTTGGTCCCCCATCTGTCCCCATGCATGCTTTAATCCTTCATGTCTCTCCATGCATGCCTTTGTCCTCCATGTTCCCCATGCATCCTTTGGTCCCCCATCTGTCCCCATGCATGCTTTAATCCTTCATGTCTCTCCATGCATGCCTTTGTCCTCCATGTTCCCCATGCGTCCTTTGGTCCCCCATCTGTCCCCATGCATGCTTTAAACCTTCATGTCTCTCCATGCATGCCTTTGTCCTCCATGTTCCCCATGCATCCTTTGGTCCCCCATCTGTCCCCATGCATGCTTTAATCCTTCATGTCTCTCCATGCATGCCTTTGTCCTCCATGTTCCCCATGCGTCCTTTGGTCCCCCATCTGTCCCCATGCATGCTTTAATCCTTCATGTCTCTCCATGCATGCCTTTGTCCTCCATGTTCCCCATGCGTCCTTTGGTCCCCCATCTGTCCCCATGCATGCTTTAAACCTTCATGTCTCTCCATGCATGCCTTTGTCCTCCATGTTCCCCATGCGTCCTTTGGTCCCCCATCTGTCCCCATGCATGCTTTAATCCTTCATGTCTCTCCATGCATGCCTTTGTCCTCCATGTTCCCCATGCATCCTTTGGTCCCCCATCTGTCCCCATGCATGCTTTAATCCTTCATGTCTCTCCATGCATGCCTTTGTCCTCCATGTTCCCCATGCATCCTTTGGTCCCCCATCTGTCCCCATGCATGCTTTAAACCTTCATGTCTCTCCATGCATGCCTTTGTCCTCCATGTTCCCCATGCGTCCTTTGGTCCCCCATCTGTCCCCATGCATGCTTTAATCCTTCATGTCTCTCCATGCATGCCTTTGTCCTCCATGTTCCCCATGCGTCCTTTGGTCCCCCATCTGTCCCCATGCATGCTTTAAACCTTCATGTCTCTCCATGCATGCCTTTGTCCTCCATGTTCCCCATGCGTCCTTTGGTCCCCCATCTGTCCCCATGCATGCTTTAATCCTTCATGTCTCTCCATGCATGCCTTTGTCCTCCATGTTCCCCATGCGTCCTTTGGTCCCCCATCTGTCCCCATGCATGCTTTAATCCTTCATGTCTCTCCATGCATGCCTTTGTCCTCCATGTTCCCCATGCGTCCTTTGGTCCCCCATCTGTCCCCATGCATGCTTTAATCCTTCATGTCTCTCCATGCATGCTTCGGTCCCCCCTTCCCCCTCATTCTTTCTAGCCCAAAGGTGGTAGCAACTGTGACACAGCCAGCAAAAAGAGGTTGGTAGCGTTCTGTCTATGTTTTTCAAAGGAGGTTGTAATATCCTGTCTGTGTCTGAAGGTGGTAGTGTCCGTTACACACCGAGCAGAAGGAAAATAGTCAAAAGAGTGAACACGCAATCCGCAGCCTTCAACTCAACGACAAGCCAATGTGGAGGCCCAGGTGCATTTGTTTCTATGCTGGTGTGCTGCAGGTAAGTTATCACAATTTTGTTAGCAACGTCAGGTGTTGTGCACGTACACCATCTACATCCAAGTTTTTTCAAAAGCACAGAGATAGCAAGCCCATGAAGGCAAAAACATGACCAGCAGCATAGAAATCACTTTACAGCATCTGTCCTATGCGCATCCTGCCCATTGCATTCTGTTGTACTACTCACTTGCAGAGTGCTGTTCCCGCAGCCCACATGCAGGCATGGCAGGTCCTGCAGGTGAAATTTAAAAATGTAACTAAAGGAACAAAAAGAAGGAGTCAGGGTTGCTCAACTGTTCAAAACAGCGCCACAGGATACAAGGCAATACTCCTATGACTGCAGTCCTTACAGCACTTGACTTCGTGATGGTACGTATGCAAAACATACTTGACACCTTTGCAAGTGCGCATGCGCAATCATGCTAATTGAGTACAACAAGCTGCTAATACAGGCTTCTCTAGATGCACTCGCATGTGCCCAAAAAATGCACTGGCGTTTGAAACTGAACTGAAACTGAAAGTTCACCTTACGCAAACAAGAGCACAATATGCCCCCAATGGCTCCGTAAGAAAAGAACCTGAGAGGAATGAACAGAGCACGATGTCTTGATCCAATTCTTGGTCCAGAAGGCTACTGGTTGCCAGCTAGGGTTAGGCTAAAAGCATGTGTTTGTGCAAGAAAACACTGAGCGAATTTGTGGATGCATCTGTGGTGTCATGGCAGCCTTGATACCTACACACTAAAAGTATGTGTGATGAACATGCATGACAACCTCACCAGTCAAAGCTTGCAGGCTTGCTGTATCTCGTATCCCAGAACGAAGCATGCGAGTACCCTGGCCTTGCAGGTTGGTCTCCTGGCTGTTGCATCTCAGGCTTGGGCTCTTGGCTCAGTGGAGGCAGAACCACCACCGGCACCATGTGTGCGCGTGGTAATTTGTTGTAGGAGGAAAGAGAGAATCCCCCTCTGATGGGGTAAGCTGTATGCTCCAATCACTCTACAAGCCTCTCCCAGCCTAACCAAGCTTGCTTTGTCACACTGTAACAGCTCTGCAATTGCCTCTACAAAAAACGACAACACCAGGTCCTGGCTTCTATGCCCTTCTTCTTGCAGCGTACACACACATTTTAATTTTTGGATTCTTGTCTGTTACTTCTTCATTGTTTGGTTTCTTGAGATGTCGTGCGCCCAACAAAGAAACCAGGATCAAATCCCCGAAAGTCCGAAACTCCTCATAAATGCAACAAACCTTGTACACCAAGGTAATATCAACACTTTTATAAAGTCTTTTCGATATCAGAATGCTTGCCAAAACGAGCCTCGCACCTGGTCTATGCCACAGTAAACAACTTCAGCCACACACCGCTTCAAAGCATGCTTCTCCACCTAGGAGGCGCTGTTTAAGGGTACATGCACAAAGTGGCAAGAATGTTGTGGTTGTAGGAGGTGGATGGTGAGTGCTTGTGCCTGGCGTGATGCTTGGACTTCTGGTGAGATGAGAGGCGAGAGCAAGCAACAGTTTTCTGGTGGAGCAAGGCTCCAGTTTCCTTTCATCCACGAGTCAGCCATTGACACGAAATTTCCAAAATTTTAAATGTCTCTGTACCCGGAGCGTGTGCTTGCACAATGCAAATCCTGGATGTGATGCTCAACAATCCTCAACAATCCTGCTGCGCGCACATACACACATGCGTGCACGCGCACACATACACACACACGCACCCACACATACATATACACATACAACCCTTTGATGAGGTGGTGTGATAATTATTGAAGAGCAGAAACTACCAAATACAATCAGTGCGAATCTGCACGCATGGAAGATTAATGCCTTTTTCCAAGGCGTGGCTCTCATCTTTAGCCTTAAAAACCTCATCCGCAGGGCTGGGTTTGGTGCAGCCAAGCATCTCAGCGAGTGCGGGTACAACACGACGCTGTTAGATGCACAGGCCAATCCTGGTGAGGGTTCACTTTCTCTCTCCTTCATTTTCTTTGTCGGGGGGCATAGATGAGATTCAGCCTGCAGTTTACTAGGCAGGTGCCTCTTGCAATACAGATTCCGTTCATGTCCCTCCCTCATGTCTCTCCCTGAAGGTGGCCTTTCATCTGGCTTTCGGACCAAAAAGGGACAAGCTGTTGAAGCAGGTGAGTGCACACATCCATTGCACCCCACATGTTCATGTCTCTACATCTAGTGGTCAGTTTTTTGAAGTATGTTGATTTCTCTTTCCCACGTCACTTCTTTCTCTCCATCATTCCTGAATTGCAGGCATGAAAGGTGAGTGCTCCGAGCCCTTGCTTGCCGCACGATTCAAGCTTTCTAAAGATCAGGTTTTGCTGCTCGTTGAGGAAGGGCCCCCACCTTTGGCATGCTTTGGCTACCCAACCAAATCAATACTTGCTTTACAACAGGGTTCTGGTACTCATACAAAAACATCTTCAAGCTGATTGAGGAGCTTAACCTGCCTGAGTGGCCACTCACTGATTGGTAAGGCTTTTCTTTTGTAAAAAAAATTGTCTGCAAAACTATCATCCCGGGTATTGTACTCTTGACAGTCCCATGGAACATGAGGGTGCCCAACTCAAGAGATTCAACACTGTTGGCACCGTTAACGCGAGGGCTCAGGAGGTTGTTGAGGCAATCATCTCTGAGCTTGCTTTTCCTTGTCTCTGAGTGCCAAGATGCGCTTTTTTTTCCCAATTAAGGCACTATTTCTTCATCTGCGCTCCTGCCCCATGTTTGCAGGACAACAAGTGGGTTTTGGAGCCCCAAGGTATATCTAAAAAACATTTTACTTTGGATTTCAAAGTCGCATGTTTATATTAGTTTTGCATCTCAATGTTTTTGAATGTTCTAAGTTGTGTGTTGTTGGCTCACAACTGCTTGCCCTCTGCTGTTTCCAGGGTCTAGTAACTGAGGCCCCAATATTTAGGTATGCTGCTGGAGGAGATACCTGATTTGGGCACATCTGAGGGACCCACGACACTGACATTTCTGAATCATGCAGTCTGTTGCGTTTGGGCTTGTCTGAGGGGCCAATAAGTGACTCCAACATTTCTGGATATGATGTTTCATGCATCTGGACAAGCTGTTGCAGTAAGAGAGGCCGTTCATGCTCCCCGCTGACCTGCGCTCTGTTCCTGTATGGCAAGTGCATAGACCAAGCAGTGGCTCTTCAGCACCTCGATACTGACATTGCTTTCTCTTTGAAACCTTTACGTGCAGCCGTCAGCCGCAGCTCCCCACTCTCCTTGGCCAATTTGTGGTAAGGCTCGTTGAGTCCCTGAGTTTGAAGAACACGTTGTTGCAGGGCCACACTCATGCAGCAAAAGCACACATATGCAGCCAGTGAAGCGCAATGAAGAGGGCCCATTCTGAAAGCATGTGCCTCACGTGCGCAAGTGGGCACACACACACACACACACACACACCAAAAAATACAGAGGGGGTCAACTGACTAAAATTACCAACCATGCTCTCGCGCTTCTTTCTCAAACCTGACCATGCCAACTGTTAAACAAAAAATCCACCCAGAAATGATGAAAGTCAGCGAGATTCAGATCATCCCCAAATTCCCATAGACTCACCCTGGGCCCTTCTCACTTCCCTGTCTGTGACCTCGTACAATATGCTAACATCCTGCATGTTAATTAAGAGAATGATTCTGGTCAAATATTGGCCTATTTAGCACCTTTTTTTAAGGGAAATTTTAAGGAACTTCTGTATCTCACGCTGAGGCAGTTGAGGTAACTCCTGCTGGCGAGCAGTCAGGCCTCTAGTTGGAAGGTGCCCTGTCCCTATAACCCTTGTACCTAATCAAGATGATTGAAATGAGGCTGGTTGGCCAAGTACAGTTTCACAGTCAGCAAGATAGCTACATCACACAGCTTAAAATGCAAAGGTTCACGCACAAAACCCCCAAAATTTCATGCCCAGGTTTACTTGTAAGTTTGAATTGGGATTAAGCCTTCAGCTACATACTCTGGCTGCTTAGCCTTGTAAGTTGTAAGCCAAAATATTGCAAGCATGAGGTTGTCAGTTATATAAGGAAAAAGCCGTGATGATACAGAAAATGGCAAGCAGGTTTGATTTGAAACATACCTAATCTATGGTAATCTATGTTTTTTAAACAAAGAAACACAGCAGCAGATGCAAAGGGTCAAGCATGGCTCAAGTTGCAGACAGGATAGCCTGATGTCCAGAGAAAAAGGAAAAAGAAATTAAGAAAGTGCTTTGAAGTTCAGCCCTTTGAGCAATGCCTTGACAGGACATCACTTAGGATAGGATAGGGGTTACATAGCTGTACCTGCCTACGAGGGCAGCTTAGCTGTAGCAAAAGGACATCATTTGCACTGACTGTTTTCACAGATGGTACAAATTCACATGGTTTGAACATAACTTACTTCCAGGAGCACCTTGGATTGCACATGTGTGGGTGTGCTTAATATTTGAAAGTCAGAACGCTCTACTCGACCACAGCAACAAATGACTTCAGCATCAAATTCAGGTCAAAGCTCACAATTATCACAGAAATAAAATGTCTTGCATTCCCTCTCTTATTCTAATAATAAACTTGGTCCCCTTGTGGACAACCATTGACACCTTGCTCTTCAAGACCAAGACATCACAAAGCGCAGCTGTTGTGTGTACGGCATAATGCATGGAGCACTTTAGGCATGTCATACAGGATTGTTGATTAAGCATCACCGACATGTCATACATAATGAATGAAGCCTTGCTGTCATGGCGCATTGGCATAAGGCACTCCATAAGTACTCCGCTCGTGCACACGAACCCTTCCTTGCAGCACACTGCGCCCTTGTACTGGAGCCTCTCTCTACCAGGTAAGGGGAAGGAAGAAGGGACTGCAAGTTGTACCAGCCTACGAGTGGAATTTAGCTGTAGCATCAATAGGAAATCCTGTAAGCCCTGGCCATGCCATGCGCGTCTTGATCCTGCACTGGATTCCCCCTCTCTGTCATGTGAGGAAAGGAAAGGAAGGAAAGGGCTTACATACCTGTACCTGCCAAGGGCCGCTTAGCTGTCAGGGCTGTCTATAGCACAAGGGCTCTTCAAGGTACATTGCAACCTGTCAGGATGCAATTCCTGAGCATTTCCTTTTGTAGCAGAGCTTCACAGCACCGCGTGGTGGAGAACGCTCAGCAACCCCTGGCACTTGCAACGCTTTGAACAGCACCAAACTTGCGGTTATATGTGATCGTCAACACCTACCTGCCAAACGTTGCTTGTTGAATGTGGTGTTCCTCAGATCGGCTCACAATGCTGCCTTTCCTGGCCACGTTCTTTGACTACAATGCGACTGAGGAGACGTACAAGGAGTATGACTCCATGTCCGCTTATGAGCTCTTCAGGAGATGTGGCGTGAGCAGGTGGGCAAAAGTGCAATTGTGCTGGCAAATGGCAAGATTGCAGTTGATCCAAAGCATATTTGGTGCTGAATTAGACAGAGGTAATTGTTTTAGAGGATTTGTTTGTACTAGCCTATCTGTCCCTGTTTGAAGCTGCTGGGGGACGCTTAAAAGTTGGAGATCATGTGAAGTCATCAGCGACGTGTTGCCTTCCTGTGGCAGGGAAGCCTACAAGCAGATCCTGTGGTTGACATTGCTGGTGTGCCCTGAATTGCAGAGGAATTAAAGATATGGTGATGTTGGTGTGCCATACTCCTTTGGCAAGGAGGCCTACACGCAGCTCCTAGGTTTAAAGCTGCATGGGCCTTGAGTAGGAAGCAAAGCAATTGACTAGTGTGGATGTCGATGTGTCATCTTCCTTTGGCAGGGAGGCGTACCAAAATTTCCTGCGGCCGACCTTGCTAGTGGGCCTATTTGCCCCGCCGGAAAACGTGTCTGCAGCTGTTATGCTCGAGACACTGTACTTCTACGCGTTGGCGCATCAAAATGACTTCGGTGCGTACCTGTCACAGCTTTTGTGCTGCTGCTATCTTGTGGATTGTCACATCATATAAGCTGCTGTGATGCTGGAGACACTACATGTGTTGGCGCATCAAAATTTGATGCTGGAGGTGCCGTACTTCTCTGCAATGATGCATCAATACAATTTGTAGAGGGGTTCGACTGGCCTATATTGCTGGAACTGCTCTTAATTATGTTCCATACTCAATTTTGAACTCGCCAACCATTTATTAATGAAAATATCATAGTCACCAAGAAATGATGGAAATCGGCGTACCCCATCTCACCCTCCTGGCCTCAGACCACCCCCAAAAGGCCCACATCTTCACCCTGGGACCATGTTCACTCTTAAGTTTATGTTTTTGTAACCCCCATATACTGTGCTAACATCCTGCATATTCAAGAAAAGGAAAGGAGCTCAAAACACGACCTTTTTGCCAAAAAATTCGGCACCCCTTATGCTGGATTTCCTCATTAGGTAAATGACTGAAGTTCTGTATCTGACCAACCACTGTGTCTTTTCACTCCAATTTTTTTTTGCAATGGTTTTCTTTAGGTTCGAGGACTCCAAATCGCTAGAAATCGCAATCACCCAATGCGGTGCAGTTGGTAGTCAGGTGCAGAGATTTGAAACCCTAAAGTGCTGCAGAGGAACCCAAAGCTGGAAACCTCCAAGTTGGGGCACACACTAGGCACACGCAGGGTACACAAATGCAGGGAGCAAGGGACTATTTTCAGGCCTCAGATAACCCCCTCTGCAGATCTTGTCTCAAATCAGTGCTGACCACCAGGGACAGTCCCCGATTACAACGTCTCACTTGTTCTTGCAACTGTGTTACAAGGTTGTTATGGTGCCTATGTGAAAAAGGGTAGCAACTGTATTGCCTGAAGCCAACGTGATGATGCACGGGATGAGACCAAGCTGCACACTCAACCCTTACAAGTAATGTTGCCTCCTTTTGTCATTCCTGAGTGGTAATTCTGTGCGTAAAGGCTTCAAAAAGTGCCTGTGTCCATTGTCCTGTGGCAAAGTCAGCGTGTGATTTCGCTTCGTCTCCTCTCACCACCATGTTTTCTCCGACCTGTGTTGCATTTCATGTGTCCCAGTCCTGCAGCCTTCCCATACCACCGCACACACACATGCAAAATCATGCACATATATATAATATATGTGTGTGTGCGCATTTTTATGTGTTGCAACGGTGAAGTCTGCCTCCCTCATGCGCGCACAGATGTTTGCTGGTGCAAGGGCTCTGTCGCGGAAAGGATTTTCACCCCACTTGTCGAACGAATCAAAGGACAGGGGGGCAAGGTAAGCAAAAACTGTGCACATTCCTGTGTCTGGATGTGGGAGTGGGTTTGAGTGTGTGCATGCATGCATGTGTGCATGTGCGTGTGTGCGTGCGTGCGTGCGTGCGTGTGTGTGTGTGTGTGTGTGTGTGTGTGTGTGTGTGAAATTTAGGATATTGGTGGCATCATACTTTTGCAGGCCCTTCTTTTTTAATGATTTTATTTGTGTATTGGGTGAACTCTTGGCAAAGGCCAGCCTATCTCAAGATCTACACACTGTAGCTGTGGCCCTTTAAAGCGCGCTTGATGGTATTATTATTTAATGGACACCAGATCGAGTAAGTTGCTGACTGCTGTCTAGGGTTGTTCAGTGCGACGTTCTGAGATGAAAAATGCTATAAAATGCGTGTAAAATGTGAGTTCGCCGAACTGTTCGATCGCACGTTTAGTCAAGGAGGGGGGTGGCCGGGCCAGGGGTCAGCAGAGCCCATAGGAGCTTGCCCAGGCCTTCCATCCCTTGACCTTTCAATTTAAGCGTTGTTAATGAAGATGAGAAGTCCTGATGAGTTCATGTGCCATAACAGTGGCCTTCAGGTGACCTTCTAGTGGCCTTCAAGTGGACTTTGCAGGCTGCATTTCGCAGAGGGGGGTAAAAGTTCGATGAACGGCACTTTTAAAATGCGATAAAATGCGTGTAAAGTGCGAGTTCGATAAAGTGCGCCGTTCGTCGCACTGAACAACCCTGCTGCTGTCTTGTCCCTGCTGCAGCTTGCTTGCACCCCCTACCCCTGCTGCGGTTTACTTGTAACTCCTGCCCCTGCTGCGGCTTTCAAGAATGCTCCTTACTTCCTGCACTTTCAAGGAGCTTTCAAGGAAAGCCTGAACCCCTCCCTTCCCCTGCTGCAGCTTTCTTGTGCCTTCTGCCCCTGCTGTGGCTTGTTTGCACCTGAGAATGCCACACCATCAGGTGGATCCATTAGCTCATACCCCCTTTTACCCATTTTCTTTTTAGCACTTTTTACCACAGCCCACAAACCTACATCCGAGAATGCCGCTTGAGTAGGTGGCTCCATCAGCTCATGCCCCCTTGTACCCAGATTTTCACCACAGCCCATAGGCTACCATTAACTGGCATGAAGGCAAGCTGCCGAAATAAATGCAGGTTGGATGAGCGACTTGCTACTTGTCTTGCAACTAGTGAGGCCTCCGCTAAAAGCCAAAAGGTGGTGAGCACCAGGGGTCACTGCAGGGTATGTGTCGCACCACACACGTGGCAGGTCGTTGGCAACCAGCTTGTGACGGGCCTGAACATAGAGGAAATTGAGGGCGTGCCTCAGGTCACTGCAATAGAAGCAACAGACCGAGAGACAGGTCTGTGGTGTGTGTGTATGTATGCTTGCGTGTGTGTACGTGAGTGTGTGTGTGTGTGTGTGTGTGTGTGTGTGTGTGTGTGTGCAAGTGTGTGCAAGTGTGTGTGCAAGTGTGTGTGTATGGGTGTGTGTATGTGTGTATAAGTGTGTGTGTGTATTTGTGTGTGCAAGTGTGTGTGTGTTTGTTTGTGTGCAAGTGTGTGTATGTGAGTTTGTGTGTGTGCATATGCACGTGGGCATAAACAAGTACACACATGAATGAATGTGCCTCAAGTCACTGCTGAGGGGTCACAGATCAAGAGTTTGAGGTGCACCATTGAACACTGTTTGCATGTTTGAATTTATTTCAGTCACACTGAAAATGGCTCCATGTTAAATACTTATGGCCTCATTGGAATCTGATTCAGTGTGCCTCATTGACAGCAGTGTGCTCACCACAGAGCATCAAGCAGGTGCTGCGTGCTTTGCAGTGTGGCCCCGCCCATCACCGCACTTTCATCAATGCTTTCACCACAGCAGGTGCCTATACTGTTAGCTCTCTGCATCCACCTGCAGGGGCAACCACTGTTCATCAGGCAGACGCTGTGGTCTTTGCAGTGGGCATCAATGCCATGCAGAAGCTCGTCACTGCGAATCCAGCCCTGGCGGCCCAGAACGATTTCCGAAACATCATGAACTTGAAGGTATTATATGTGACAGTGATCAATGGAGATGTCATTGATAATGAACCCATTACTGCCGATCCAGTCCTGGCTGCCAAGTTGACAGCATGAGTGTCATGAAGTTGATGCGGTGGATATCTTGGAGCGTGTGCATGTGCACCACGCCACCCTGCCAAGTTTCCTTTTCAGCCTCGGGGCTTGTATGGTCGAGCTTGAAGGACCGCAAAGCTTCAGTGCACCTCTCACAGCCCCGAACCAAGACTCTCCTCAGAAAGCCTTCACCTTCTCCTACGCCTGCATCGTTGCCTTTCCAATGCCTGCATCATCACCTTCTTTGCCTGCATCATCGCCTTCTCCTACGCCTGCACCACTGTATTTTTAAACGCCTGTATCATCGCCTTCGTTAATGCCTGCCTCATTGTCCTCTCCCCTGCCTGCATCATCGCCTTCTCTTGCTTGCATCTTGCTGCCTAAGGTTGTTGCTGTGCCTTCGTGGGGCCAAACAAGAAAAAGTGTGAAATATGTGTTAGAATGACATGCCGATAGAGTTGCACTGCATTTGCATTTGTCTTCCCAATTCTTGGGTAACATGCTGGAGACTCTGCCAGGATGCAAGGCTGCCTTGCTGTCAGCTGTCCACAATCAGTGCGCAAAGTGTGCAAAGCATGAGGGGAGTGTTGCTTTCTAAAGAATTGCCCTCGTCCTTTTTGGAGCTTCAGGAATATATCACCAATTGCTTTCTTGACAAGTGGCATACTATCTCCCGATATACCTGATAAGACAGAACCCAACGATGTGTAGTATCAATATTGCACTGTTTCATTTATTTAATAGATAAACCTGGATAAACGATTAAAAAATGTTCGAAACATTATGCTCAAAATACAATTCTTTTTTATGTATTGAAGTAGAGCTATGTTGGTGGGACCCTGGCTAGCTTGCTAGTTAGGTAATTTTTTCTGGATGCAGGTGGCTTTGTTTGGTTTGCACTGTCTTTTATTAGAGAAATATTTTATCCTGCGGATGTGTGCAGCTTAGCCCTCAGTGTAAGCTCTTTTTATCTAAACTTGAGGCTGAAGTGCACGTAACAGTGACCTTGTGCCCAAAGCCAATTAGCAAGATGGGCCCGATTGGTATGACAGCCCTGTCGTCATCAGGCCTGCAGATTTGATTATGATGCCTGACATTCCCCTGCATTCCGTGCAGTAAAAAGAAAACAGCAAAATGATGCCACACTCTCCCCTGCCGTCCATGCAGAGCCTTGATGTCATTGCAACGCGACTCTTCTTTGATCGCCATGTCCCCACTAAGTATCCTGCCAACGTCCTTTCTGGTTTTGAACCAGCAGCTGGCGCAACCTTTTTCAACCTGAACGAGCTACAGGTGTGTCCTCAGGTGGAAGTATTTTCATGCCGTGTACTATGAGCATGTCTGGTGCTGTGGCTTCTTGGTCCCCTCAGGCTCTGTGAGATATAGGTTTCAGGCATATGTTATAAGAGGACAATCTTCCTCAGCAAGACTCTGATCCACGAACCCCCTGCCCCCTTATACATCCTTGCATGCAGAAGTTTCAAAGTTGCAAAGGACCCCACTTTTTGACTAAAAGTGATCATTGATACACTGTCGATCTTGGAAAGCTGGTTCTTCCTTCTTTTTCAGACTATCTACTGTTACAACCATTCTGTATCATACTTTTTGTAAGTCCTATTATTTGATTTTTTTCCCTTCTATACCTCGGAATGCCCGCATGTGCAACTTATGTGCTACCATTTATTTGTTTTTCTTTCAATGGAACCTTCCTCCTTTTCAATTGCCGCATGTTTAGCAGAGCAATGCCAAGTGCAATATCATCACTGTGGGCTTTACAATGCGATCACGCTGCCATAATGCAAACATGTTTTCACAATGCAAGTGCACTGCTTTTTTCCGTGCAGGATGAGTACAGGAATGCTGAGGGTAGCGTTATCACTGTGGACTTTTACAATGCAAGCGCACTGCTTCCACTGACAGATGAGGCGCTGATTCAGCGAGTGCGAGGCCATCTTGAGAAGTGTGAGCCTGGGTTTAAAGGTGTGTTTGTGTTTGTGCGCGTGCGTGTGTGCGTGTGTGTATGGGAAGAGAGAGAGAGAGAGAGAGAGAGAGAGAGAGAGAGAGAGAGAGAGAGAGAGAGAGAGAGATGTGCTTCTGATCTGCATCTTTTTCGCCTAGAAAATGTTTGAGAGTGACATCTGCTGGTAAATGGTTTTCACCTTCCCTTTTTAAGAGGAGTGTACAGCCGCTTTCAAATTGCATACCAATTCATGGCTTTTGTGTTTCTGGAGTAAAGTTGCAGCTACTCTGAAGTTAGATTTTCCAGCATATATTGAGAATCAGCTTTCCAGTATACTTTGGTGCAGTAGATCGTGCATGATGTGCAACAGAACATGGCACCTGAGCGGCATCAATCTCACAGCTCAAAAGGATAATTTTTGGTGGAGAAATCTGCTTTGCTTTGTGCTTTAAAAGCAAGGGTGGTAGACGGTCTGGTGCAGCAGCACTTCCCTTCAAGCACCGCCTTCCTTTGCTGGAACGATCCTCATTCCTGCCTCTCTAATGCTAACGAAACAGCTTTCTCGTTTGAAGCACTCGAATATAAAGACGACTCTTAGTCAGTGGTCACCTTGAATCTTTCACGCTGTTGTTGTGGGTGCCAAGGTATGTGACAGCGTTGTGCTGAGGTGCCATGAGGCCGCAACTCACTTCAGCCCATGATCTTACCATGACCTTGACCTCTGATTGTACCCTCAAAATTTACCCTGCAGGTGCCAAGGTGGTTGACAGTGTGGTCCTGAGGTACCCCAAGGCCGTGACTCACTTCAGCCCAGGATCTTACCATGACCTTGACCTCTGATTTTACCCTTGAATCCCTTAAATTTACGCTGCAGGTGCCAAGGTGGTTGACAGCGTGGTCCTGAGGTACCCCAAGGCCGTGACTCACTTCAGCCCAGGGTCCTACCCTGATCGGCCATTCCAAGCCACGTCTATCCCTAACATCATGATGGCTGGAGACTGGGTTCGTGGGCTACAGCACGGAGCAAATGGCCTCTCTCAGGTATGGAATGCCCCTTAATGCCTTACCTTCCTCCAGAATCTTTTTGAATTTTGTTTCTGTTTTGCGCGGATACTGAGGTTCCATTGCTTCAGCACCTTGTACAGGCTTGTCTGCAGCAGGCAAACAAGATTGGTTGCTGCTGAGGTGCTGAAACACCTCGGTCCAGGGTCCATTGGTGGTTGTAATTTCAACCACAAATTCTTCCAAAGAGACTCTAGTACCAGCAAGGGAAAGATTCCGGACACGCAGTTTGGCTTCTTTCCAGGAAGGAGCACTCTGCATCCTCTGTTCATTCTGAGGCACCTCAAGCATGCTGCGAAAAAATTGAAGCCACGGAATTCTTCCAGATTGCACGTTGCTTTCATTGACTTTTCTCAAGCTTATGACACCGTGCCCAGACAGCAGCTTTGGTCTCACTTGCAGCGCAATGCAATGCCGACTCCTCTGCTCAGTGTGATCAGAGACATGTATGATAATGATGAGTACATTCTAATGGATGGTGAGAAAAGGGCGCGCGTGCAGCCATCGAACGGTGTTAAGCAAGGTTGTGCTTTGTCCCCCCTTCTTTTCTCTCTGTACATCAATGATATGGGCAGAGAGATAAGTGAGGGCATTGAGGGTGCTGTGACTGGTGATAGAGTGAATGGTGTGTCCCACATGATGTACGCTGATGACCTTGGATTAACTACGAATGACCCTGGTGAAATGCAGAAGATGCTGGGATGTATGCGTGCCAGGTGTGGGGAACTCATTACTTGAGAGAAGGCAGTGAGTTTGATAGTCAATTGCAGAAAAGACATCTGTGTTCCTTGAGGCGCATTCTTGGAGTAAAGAACAGTACTACAAATTGGCCGGTGTTGAGAGAGTGTGGCCAGGAGCCTCTGCAGTTCTTCTGGTTCCGTGCCTCCATCAAGTTTTTCAATAGCATGCTTGACTCCAATAGTGAAGTCTTGCGTCGTGTGCTGAGGGCTGATTTAAGTCTGGCTTCTTTTGATTCCTCTTGCTGGGCTGCTGAAGTTTCTAATGCTTTTGGTGGGATGCGGAATGGTGATTCGTTCAAACAGAACATGCTGAGAGCTGAGAAAATCCCCATGCAAGAGTTCATTGGTGATTTGCGATACAGACAGCAGAAAGTGTGGAGAGGGGCCGATGTTTTTTGTCCTCGTGCAGTTAACAAGAATGTAGTGACGTACCATAAGTGGTGTGGGAATTCTGAGAGTGGTCCCAGAGGTGCTCCTTTTTGTATCCCCTCGTATCTGTTCAAGGATTTGGACAAGCATGTTTTGAGAAACATTAGCAGATTTAGATTGCGTGCTCATCACTTGAGAGTGGAGTCTGGTAAATGGCTTGGGGGTTCAAGTATCTGTGATAAGTGTGAGTGTGGGGAAGTCCAGGATGAAAAACATGTGCTTTTCTTTTGCAAATGTACTGAGGTGCGTGAGCTACGCACGAGATACAAGGACCTTTTTGAGGAGATGTTTAAGACTTTGCGTGTGTTTGCTCCGCCTTCAAACGCTGACTTTATTCCATTCTTGGCTTGCCATCATACTATCACTGATTCTGAGATCAATGCTTTCCTAAACCAAGACTCATACAGACTTCTTAGATTTGTGTCAGACTTGGTCTCAATTTTTGATACTGGTTGAGCTTGTTTCACCAGCTGCCATCAGCCAGAGTCTCGGGCTGTAGGCCACCATTGTAAACCCTTATTGTAAACCCTAGTACCAGCAATGTTAGCAAGAGAGGTTGAGGATCCAAATGGACTCACACACTCTTGCCATATTTTGTAGGGGAATTGCCGTCGTTGTATGGGAGCTGCGTTCGCTGTTTTTACACTTGCTTTCACACCGCCTGTGTGTGGCCATACTTTTGATCATGCTTTGCAGGAGCGGGCGTATGTCACAGGCCTCTCAGCAGCAAATTTGGTGGTGCAGAGGCTGGGTGGGGGACGGCCGGCAACCATTCTTGACACGGTGAGGCTCCCACAAGGTTACAAGGTTACAATGAATGGGATTTGACCTTCAGCCAGATTGTTTGGCTGTAACCTTGAGGCCCCACCTCATCAATGTCCCTAACGCTCCCCCGCTTGTGTGAGGAAGTGCACATACCTGGCTGCTTTCCACGACTAAGCATGTGTTTTGTGTTCCTAAGAGTGAAACAAGCTGCGCACAGCCTGTTCTGAGCTGCAAGGGCTGCAGTAGCTTGGCTGTGAGCTTCATACTGGCGCTCCTCATGCGGTAACTGTAAGTAGCTGAGGCTCTGTCCTCACCACCATCGCTCGCCTGTTTGAAGCAGCGAAGTGTCCACACTTGATGGCTGCTGTGCTGCAAAAATGAACTGAGTTGCACACATGTGCTTGATGCTGTGTGTTTTGCAGGAGCCGGATGAGCCGCATGTTGCATTTGCACGGCAACTGGCAAGGGAGGCCCGGAGCATCCCGGAAAGCTTGGGGCTGAGGAGCCCATTCCTGTAGAGTGAAGAACTGCGTAGGCAAAGGAAGCTCTCCCTACATTGATTAAGGAGGCACGTTGACTCATGAGAGCTGTGACTCCCCTCCACCACAGCTTCTGTATTTTCCTCTGGGATTTCAGGTTGCGATCCCCTTATGCTTTTTTGGAAGTCATTTGACAAGTGTAGGTGAGGGTGAGGGTGATGAGGGTGAGGGAGTGTTGTGAGCTCAGAGAAGAGAAGAGAATCGGACTGGCTTTGCTCAGATAGTCAGGCTTCCCTGAAATGACTGCCCTGCACAGGTTTAGAAATTCGATGTCTAGCGGATCTGAGAGATTTAAGTAGGGCGCTAGCTTGGTCGCAATTTTATGTGAATGACCTGTTTTTGAGAGTCCTTCATTATTTGTCTTTGGGCAAGAGCATCTTGAAATGCATCCGTTTTTCTTTACATTTGCAGCTGTGAAGACACAAGGCCTGGGCATCAGTTTAAGGCAGCACAGCGGCAGCATGCTGACCTCTGCAATAATATTAGTGGATAAGCTGTGATATCCACACATTCTCCTGGGTTTTGGTGTTCTCCTGGGTGTCGGTATAATGAACACACACAAGAAAAGAAAAGTCTACGCAGGCCACAGGCCGCGTGCATTAAGGAAATTCGAATGGGTTCGAATGCCCTGGCAATAAATGAAATTTGGCTCCAGAATTAATTAATTTTCGAACTGGTCGTGGACCTACGGTAGTGTGAGTGTGCTGAAGTCCAAGACGAGATGCATGCTCTCTTCTATTGCACTTGCTTTGAGGTGTATGAGCTGCGCAGACAGTAAAAGGATCTCGTTATTGACGACTTCAATGAGTTACAATGGGATTTGACCTTCAGCCAGGTAGTTTGGCTGCTCGGTCTGCTTAACTGTTCCAACAGCACTGTTCCAACAGCTTCTGCAAGAAATGAATAGCATCCTCAGAGCTAGCTTGAGAATAGTAGAAAGTGCCTGAATCGTCCAGAAAAATTCTATAAGACGAGGGGAAGTCAGAAAACAACTGTGCATAAGCCCTTCCAAGAGAACACGCAGAAGCGCAAGAACAAAGGAACACGGCATGCTTTTCATCTTGGAGTCCTTGTTCACATTTATCACAAGTTGATGTGTGCTCCTGCCAAAGTGATGTCTCAACTCTTAAAGTATGAGCATGTAAGCGAAAACGTGCTATGTTTCTTAGCGTGCGCTTGCCCAAATCAAGATGCAAATACCTGGGGACAGAAAAGGGCGCACCATGAACAGACAAGGGTCTCAAAGGAAGTGCCATCCAGTGATGATATTTGGCTAATTTGTTCGTGTGGTCACCATGTTCTGCCAAGGCATCAGCATTCCACACACCTCGCAGCCTTTTTCTCAGATCAACAACAAACTCCCTCATGACTACAGGCTGCCCTGACCGAACGCAATGAGTAAACACATTGCACCTGTCCAAGCCTGTGCAGGCAGCCAAAATTTCTTAAGTCCAGCATTTATGGGAAAGACTGCTCATTTCAACATCTGCTTGCAGTACCTTACTGAGTGTAGTGCTGTTGCTGCGCAGTAAAGCATTGTAAAACCTGACTGCTGCACGAAACCAATAGAACTGTAAAGGTTCATGCCCACACTCGCGCAGTACAGACCAATTAGGAGTGGTGCGCTTTACCCCAAGGATACGCTTCAATAAGCACAGATGTACAGTTTGCAAAGGACAGTCCATTTCAGCTCCTTTTTTCATAAATCTAGTGCCCCAAATCTGGCATGCATACATGCTAGCGGGGAGAGCATATGCTTTAGTCAGCCAGAGCATGGTATGCGGCCTATCTGTCAGGCGGTGCTCAGATGCGAATTGCCTAATCCGCCTTGTAGGCAGGTACAGCTATGTAACCCTATGATGTCATTCGCAACGTGGCTCGGTTTAGACTTCGTGTTCACACCCTCGAGTGTGCTGTCCAGCCTTCTGTTGGGGTGAACCTCCACTTGAGTGTGTGCCAGAGCTTCCGTGGAACTGCGTCCTGAACGTCTCATTGCCTCTTGTATCTCCTGTCACAGATTAAACTTGGTGCTCAAACTCGGAGTTTCAGGTGCTCTCTCTTGTCTTGATTTTGGTGTTTCACATCTGATTTCAAACATGTCAATTGGTTTCAAACTAGGTCTCAAATCTGATGCTGGTTGAGCATGTTTCACCAGCGACCGATCAGCCAGAGTCTCGGGCTGTAGGCCACCATTGTAAACCCTTGTTCACACCCTTCGCTATGAGACAGCAACTTGGAATCACAGGTCTGCCCTAAAGTGTGACCTTTGTGAGGCTGATGATAATGTCCAGGATGAACAACATGTCCTCTTTCATTGCACACATCCCCAGGTGGTCTCTCTCCGCAGGAAATATGCTCCCTTGTTCTCACAGGCAGGATCTCATGATGTGTCCGCTTTTTTAAACCAGAACAACCATAAACTTCCTTTTTTCCTTCATGAATTAATCGCTTTTTATGAGCAGGCTAGCAGTCGCAATTCTTGACTGAAGGCCTTATCCTTGTAAACCTTGTAACCCTATCCTATCCTAATCCGTCTACAACCAGCTAGGAAAGGGGCACACATATACTCAGCAGTGGCTTGCGGGTTGCGTTGTTTTGTGAACAGCATGCCTACATACCTAAAACAATATAACACAGTGAGCGGACGCTGACCTGTGCCTGGGGAAAAGTGACGTGAGAAGCCAAGAAGAGATGGAGATTGAGCAACTTGTGCGCCAGCTTCTACAGAAAGTCGACGAGCTTAATCAAGTGGTGCTCCAGCTACGGCAGCAGCAGCAGCAGCAGCAGGAGGATGGCCGAGCAACTCGGGGCAGCGTTGACCAGCTCGTCCGAGACTCTGCTGACACCAACTGGGCAGCAGCATGCAGCATTGACAGGGAAGAACGTCAGAAGTTCTACAGTGTACGTCTGCTGCGCTCCAGGAACGCAGGGGCGCTGCCCTGCAAAGCAACACCAGCCGGGGTGGAAGCCTTCCTGCAGTGCGAGGTGGGCAGCGTGCAGCATGTGGAGCGGATGCGGGACAACGCACTGGGCAAGCAGCGATACATCGTCTGGTTCAGCACGGCAGAGGCAGCGACTGCAGCGTACGCGGGGTTCCGCGACAGCAGCAATGCAGCACAAGCACTCCTGGTGCAGAAGAAGACGCGCATGCAGAATGCGCTGGTGGACCTGGCCATACAGCTGCAGCAATTGGGCCGGGGACAGTGTGGGTATGGGGAGGAATTGGTTGTGCAAGTCAGGGGAAAAGCAATCGTGGTCAAACTTGGTGAGGGGGAGCTGGTTCCCTACCCCTTCCGCCAGCACCTGCCTTCAGGCCGCATCCCCAGCCCTGGCGAGCCCTTCCTGCACCTCAATGCAGGCCGACTGGGGCAGCAGCTCAAGCAGCTACTCAAGCCTCCTCCGCCATCACCAGCAACAGCAGCAGCAGCAAGGCCAGCAGCGCAAGCACCTACTTCGCCTGCCCCACCACCAGCACAAACAGCAGCAGCAGGAACGACAGCAGCAGGAGCGACAGCAGCTGCAGCAAGCGGAGCCCCAGTCACTCCCACCAAGCGGAAGCGCACCAGCCAAGAGCCCAACCCTGTCCAGCACCAACACTACCCTCCCCCAGCAGCAGGAGCAGCAGCACCTGTACAAGAAATGCACGCAGGTGGCTTTGGAGGAGCCAAGAGGCATGGACAAACTGCAGACCAAGAGACCCGAGTTCGAGCACATAAGACTGCGCAGGCAATAAAAGCAGCATGGGTCCCTAATAGGAGGTATGGGGGGGTGTATGGGGGTCCTCAAGGGCCGTCCATACCCCGTGCCATGTCTTGGAGAGATTACAGAGGGTACTTGTCTGCTGAAGAGATTCAAGCAAGGCAACGCAGTTGATACCTTCTTTGACATGTGCACTCACCAGGCTGTATCGGCGGTTACCCTTCCTGAAGCATTGCATTGCATCTTAAACAGTGGATGCTGAGAACTGAAGTGCAAAGCAGAACATAACACATTTACTATGGCCTCTTGGACCTTTTTCAGAGCGGTGCTGTTCTCAAACTTTCTGTGCTTCTTGTGGAAACACAAAAGTGTATTTTCCTAACACTACAGTGTGAGTGTGATTTTTACAGTTGACACTTCTGAACTCAGCTCAAGGCTTTCAGTTGACATTTGCACAAGTTTAGTTTGGTTTGGTTACAGGCACCTTTTGCTTCAGCTAAGCTGCCCTTGTAGGCAGGTACAGCTATGTAACCCTATCCTATCCTATCCTAAAACAATATTGACGACTTGCTTTAGATTGGACTGCTTTGGTTACAGGCACATTTTGCGTCAGCTAAGCTGCCCTTGCAGGCAGGTCCAGCTATGTAGCCCTTTCCTTTCCTTCAAGCCTTGACATTTTTCTTGCATGGCTTTGGAGCACTGACTTTATTCCTTTCTAGGCAAGCTTTCACATTGAATCTGATCCTAAGATCAATGCTTTCCTTAATCAAGACACGCACATGCTTTCAAAATTTTTGTCAGAGTTGGTTTCAATGCTGGGAATGTTTCACCAGCAGCCAATCGGCCAGTCTCGGGCTGCAGGGAGCATGGTAAAAACAGGCAATTTTAGGCCACAGCTGACCCCCTCTGGTATTATTAGTGTCTTCGATCTCTTTTGATTTCTCCATGTCGATCAGCTATGTCCTAAAGTCATTACAGTGGTCTTGTCCGCCGACACTCTCTAGGTATGTAACGGACATCACAGACAGATGTGTGCAAAATCAGAAAGCTAACTGCTGCGCTGCCCTAATGCTCTGGCGGCTGCGCTCGGGAAAATATGTTTTCCTAAGCTCAACTGCACAGCCTTGCCATCCACTGTTGCTTTGATGGTTCCCCCTCCAGACGCAGCTTGAGCTTGCAGCTTGGCAGGGTCTCTGCAAGTGGAAGAACATTGGAAAGGAAAAATAAATGCTTAACAGATTGGCAGGGTCTCTGCAAATTGGATGAACATTTTGAGCCTGCGATTTGGCAGGGCCTTTGCTAAAGGAGGAGTGCAAAGGTACAAGCGCACTCCCTTGTCAGTACGAATGTGAGGCAAACACGTGGGCTTAATGCTCCAAGCTTGAGGAAAGGCAGGTCAGGCATATCTTTTTAGCGAAAAAGGTCAGGCATCCTTCTTGAGCGCTTTTTCCTTAGGCAAACAACATGTGGGCTCACCACTCCAAGCACGAAGAAAAGCAGGTCAGGCATCTTTCTTGGGTGTATGAAACCTTCGGCATCTCCACGCCCCCCCCCCCCCCCCAAGCCAATCTTACACGCACCCTTGCAGTGAGCACCCGAGGGATTTAAACGATGCAGACTACCTTAACTTGGACCCAAACAAGATGCCAACCCTGCTGCTCACCTTGCATGCATGTACACTGTGACAGCCTCAGCCAGCTGTGTGTCCCCCCCACACGCAGCACACACAGCTGATTGGTCCACAGTCACGCCAGGCGTGCTCAGCACAGCGGTGAACTTCAAGGTCGAGCCGTCGTCTTCACTGCCCACATTCACCCTGTGCAAGCCATGCACAGCAATCACTTGACATTAACCCTGTGCAAACTATGCACAGCAATCTATTGACATTCACACAACAATCAGTTGATAATCACCTTGTGCAAGCCACGTACTGCAATCAGTCAGGATTCACGGCAATCAATCTTGCAGTCACCCTGTGCAAGTCATGCATAGCAACCAGTTGCAGCAGCCTCTTGCATTGATGCCTGCAAACAGCAAAGCGACACTTGCAAGAGAGTCACTGGGCACTGGTGAGCTGCTCCTTGTGATGCAAATAAGACAAGGTGCATGTGATTTACAAAAGGTCATCAGTGCTCACCAGTGACGCACAACACATTGGCAGTGACACATGGCACAATGGCAATGACACACAGCACAATGGCAGTGACGCACAGCACAATGCCAGTATTGATGCGACCAAGCCACAGTGCTGCACATGCCAGAGGCCTGCTGCAACTCCGTACAGATCATCAAAGCCATTAGGGACATCGAGGATTCAAGAATTTGTTACTCACCATTCCGTGGCTAGCACCACTGCCCCTGGCGGGCGGCAGCTTGCTGGCAACAGCGGACCCCCGAGGGACTCCTGCAGATACTGCGCATGCACGCGCACCAAGGCAGGCAGCCCTCCCTCTGACTCAGCTGTGCGTCCTGATGTCCCTGCTGCACCCTGGGTCTCTGCTGCGTTGCTTTGTTGCTGCTGCTGTTGCTGCTGCTGCTTTGAGCTGGCCTTAGCAGCTGCGTTTGCAGGGGCGGCTGTGGTGGCGGTGCCTTCACTGCTGCTAGAAGGCAAAGATGTGTCTGCAGGCGGCAGAATGGTAGAGTGTGTGTGTGTGTGTGTGAGGTGGGGGTGAGTGGTGACACGTCAGGACTGTGGATACTGTACAGGCAGGGGGACAGTAAATGTCTGGGCGGGAGGAGATGCTCGCTGCTTATGATTCCAGTAGCAAAGGCAGGCAATGCTCTTGTCCTTAGCACGTTTGTTATAGCAAAGGTTTGCTGCAGCACATCTCACATGAGTGCTTGAAGCCCATGGCAGAGCACGGGGCTTCGGGGATTGTGCAAATGTAGATGTGCACACATGCAAAGGCAGAGTTTGCTTGCAGTGAATGCCTGTCAAGCACGCAGTGCCAAAAAGTACACACATGCAGAGGCCAAGTTTGCAGCGAATGCATGCCAAGCACGCAGAGCCAAAGAGCTGGGGGACCTTTTGTGGTACCGTTGGGAGAGACAAATGTGATGTCTTAAAAAAGAAATGCCCATACAGGGCCGCCAAGAAGAGGGCACAGGCAAACAGGCCAAAATTATGCTGGATGGTGGGTTCCAGCCCTTGAGCCACGCACCGTAGAAGAACTCTACAGGGTCGAGGGGAGTGACGCCCGCCTTCTTTCGTAATTTTTGGAACCTGTGAAACAAGAGCCATGTGAAGGCGCATAGCAATGAGAGCAGCGTAGCACTGAAGAGAGCAGTGTGGCCCTGAGGGGGGCAGCGTGGCAGTGATGGGGGCAGCACAGCACTGACGCGGGCAGCGTGGCCCTGATGAGGGCAGCATAGCACTGAAGAGAGCAGCGTGGCCCTGATGAGGGGCAGCATAGCACTGACGCTGGCAGCGTGGCCGTGATGAGGGCAGCACAGCACTGACGCGGGCAGCGTGGCACTACAGTTTTCATGTGATATGCCGATGCAACCCAGTGGGAGCATGTTTTCTTTGACAGGAGGATATGCTGATGGATGACATGGATGGATGGATGGATGGATGGATGGAGGGTGTTTTCAACAGAAGACCCTGCTGACATGGTGCTTCAGACCCTCTGCTGTGATCCCGTTTGTTTGCAACAAACATTGCATGTCAGTGCACACAGGAAAATTGCTGTATCGCGCTGGCTGTGCAAGACATACATGCACACACAAGGGGTTTGCTCACACACATGCAGTGAGCTGCATGCTCGAGGGACACACCTGTTCACGACCTCACGCGCAAGCCCTGCACTTGTGAGCTCACTGTCGACCCTCAAGTCCAGCACAGCCAGCACATCCCCATCACTATCCGCATCCACCTCGCTGGCGTTCATGCCTTCAGGGGTGCGGTAGTCGCGCTTCACCTGCATGTTTGAGTGCACAGCTGTTTGGGTGCACAGGCGTTGCAAGGCATGGCATGGTGCACTTCAGTGCAAAGAGTCGACCACGGGGAGTGGTGACAATGGTGCACATCAGTGCACGGAGTCGACCACGGGGAGTGTGGGCAAGCTGTGCACAAGCATGGTACATGCATTGCAAGGCACAGAGCAGTGCACATCAGTGTACGGAATCGACCATGGGCAGCAGCAACAAGGCGTGCACAGGCTTGGTGCAGGCGTGGCAAGGCACAGAGTGGTGCACATCAGTGCGGGGAATCAACCATGGGCAGCAGCAACAAGGCGTGCACAGGCTTGGTGCAGGCGTGGCAAGGCACAGAGTGGTGTATATCAAAGCACGAAATAGACCACAGGCAGCGGTGACAAGCTGTGCTCAGGTGTGGCAAGGCATACATAATCAGCACTGCTGAAGAGATGCATACAATAAGCAGTGGTGATCAGCTACACATACACAGTTGTGGCAGATGGTTGTGCATTGAAATGATGCCCATTTTGAGCAAAGTGATGCACGTCAATGCAAAGGAGTGGCAAGGTTCGCCCTGTGATCTGGAGACCCTATTTGTTTTCATGTATCTGCTCATGCTCCAAGATGCACATTGAACGAAGGCACAAGAGCGAGCAAAAGCACTTTAAAGGGACTGTGGCCAGGTGAAAAGGCCAGAGCCGGCGCGAGTTGGCCAGCGCCCAAGCGGCAAACCCCGGTAGAAGCACTTGCTATGAGGCAGCATTTCTCAGGCAAGACCACCACGGGAGGGGCAGACCACCACCGCAGTGCCATTTGTACAACACACATGATAAAACTGGGGAAGAGGGGACGCACTTCAGATGAGGCGACAAAGCTGATACTTTCACAGTGATAGGATGAAAGTAAGAAGACTGCGAGGGGAGACAACGTGAGGGGACCCATAAGGCATACCATTAGGCAGAAGAACAGTAAGAAGGGGAAGAGCTGTAGGCATGAATATGCATTCTGTGTCCTCTCACAAAGAAGCTCAGGACGTGGAGCACTGCCGAGTGGATCAGAACCCATTTCCAGATCCAATTACGACCATAGGATTTCATGGGGTTCTACACGTATGTACGCAAGGAAGACAAGCAGCACAGCTGCAAGGACATGGGGCAACTTGGACAATGCAAGAGGCCAGATCCTTTTCAGTAAGGCTTCTCTACACAAAATGCATAAGGTGCACACCCCCAAATTGCCACAAAAATTGAGAGCTCCAGATCACCACCTATAAATGTGGCCAGGTGAAAAGGCCAGAGCCGGCGCAAGTTGGCCTGCGCCCAAGCGGCAAACCCCGGTAGAAGCACTTGCTCTGAGGCAGCATTTCTCAGGCGAGACCACCACGGGAAGGGCAGACCACCACCGCAGTGCCATTTTTTTTGCTAACATGATGAAAGATGAATCAGCAACAGAGGGACTTGCTGCTCTGCGTGGGCCTGAAGGCTGCCGCGCGTTTGCAAATTAGCATTTTGGGCAAGGTTAAAAAACAAGTGCCCTGATTGGCGCCAGTGATTATTCACACCCATGCTGAATTATCAGATCCAGCGCAAAGTGACACAGGACTGAATGCCTTAGTGCTGCTAGGGGGTGCAAAGCACAAGGAGCATTTGGCAAAGAGGTGTAAATGTGATGGGGTGGGGGTGGGGGGCATGGGTACGTTGAGGAGTGAGCAGCATCTGTTTTTACACAAACTCCTCTGTTATTATGGAGAGGTTGGCAGTCAGTTGTCCTAATTGGAGGCCTTTTGTTTTTGCAACCTGTGGCCAACACCACTCAGCGCTGTGCGCACGGATTTGAGAATAGGTGGGGTTGAAGAATTTGAAGCAAGGAGTCAAGAATGCGCTTTTAAAATGAGCTGTGGCCGACATCACTGACCGCAAGACCCATCGCGATGAGGGAAACCGGTAAGCAGTGCCTTCCTAGGTTTGATGTGGGGTAGCACGAGGCACCTGGCCGGCCGCATGGGCAAGCATGGTCAGGCGTGGCAGAAAGTGAAACCCCATTTGAACTGCTTTTTTAGTTGTGTGACCTCGGGGACGCACAGCAGCCCAACATCAAGCCATGGTTAGATGACCTCAATAGCGGTGCATCGTCTATCCATGACCGCAACTTGGCACGCTTTCATGTTGGTTCTCTATCTGTGCATGTTATGTCCATATGATGGTATGCTCACTCCGCACAGTACATGCCAGGGAATCAGAGGTCAAAAGAGTAACAATAACTCTAACTGCCATTTTATATCACTCATGAGAGTGGGTAAAAGAGCAATTCTACAGAAGATCCCACCAAAATAAGGTTCGTTAATTTTTCCTGGACATTTTTGAATGGACTGGTGCGATTTGTGTTGTACACCCCTTTTCAAAAATTCCAGTTTAATATTTAGCTCAAGACAAAACTCTCTCTCTCTCTCTCTCACACACACACACACACACATACACACACATGTGTGTGTACAAATTCAGCTTGCGAAGCTTGCTCAGCGCTGAGGACAAGCATTTGAGAACAGACAGGGGCAAAAGACTTGGTCCAAACAACAGCTGTGGCCGACATCACTGACCGAAAGACCCATTGCGGTGAGGGAAACCGGTAAGCAGTGCCTTCCTAGGTTTGATGTGGGGTAGCACGAGGCACCTGGCCGGCCGCATGGGCAAGCATGGTCAGGCGTGGCAGAAAGTGAAACCCCGTTTGAGCGCTGCCGTGCACTAGCAACAATTTGCAGCACTAGCACCTTATTGAAGCGCTGCTGCAGGACTCGCACGTAGTGCAGCACTAGCATCCCTTCTGAACGCTGCCATAGCACTAGCGCCCCTCTTGAAGTGCTGCAGAAGGACTTGCACTTAGTGCAGCACTAGCATCCCTTCTGAACGCTGCCACAGCACTAGCACTCAGTGCATGGCCAAGCATCCCTTTTGGACGCTGCCATAGCATTAGCACTGAGTGCATGGCCAAGCATCCCTTATGAACGCTGCCATAGCATTAGCTCTCAGTGCATGGCCAAGCATCCCCTTCGCACACTGCCGTTGCACTGGCACTGAGTGCACGAGTGGCCGAGCATGGCAGAAATGAAAACCCCATTTCCCCTTCGAACGCTGCTTTGGCACTTGGTGCAGCATCCTCACCCTTAGTGCATGAACAGGCACGAACAGGCAAGGCTGGGTGTGGCGAACAGCAGAAGACCGTTCGAAGCAGCGAGAATCGACGTGCTTTGGGGCCCCTGACGGTTACATAATATGACAGCCGACCAGCACGCAAACTTGCGGCCAACCTGCAGCCGTGGCCAACTCACCTTAATATCGGAGGCCTCCAGCCGAAGGCCAGCCACTTCTACAAATCCAGCTTCCTGCAAATGACAAGGAGTACGGAACATACATGGGGACACCATTTGTAGGAGTGTAATAGGCACATGGGCACACAGAGTAGGGAACATACATGGGAACAACATTTGTAGGAGTATAATAGGCACGTACATGGGGACAACGTCCGTAGGAGTGTTATAAACTGGGACAAAGTTGACGCAAGAGGAGCGCACTGGTTTGAATGGATTGGCTACTAATCAAACGTTTTGAGGCCTATTAATCCTGCAACCTGCAACCTCCAACTCAGCCTGAAAGGAGGGGGTCTAGACGTCCTGAACGGAGGGAAAAGTAAGGCCAAGCTACTTTTGCATACCTAATTGTACCGCAATTTGTGTGTGTGTATGTGTGTGTAGGGAAAGCATTAATAGCTTTCCTCCCTTTATGATGGAAGGCCATGGCTTTTGATGGAAGGTCTGGGAAAGATAACTTGGGCTTGGGAAAGAAGTTTACACCCAAGTCTCTAAAAACCAAGGCCTGAGCACCTCTGATGCATGTGCAAGCTGAAAACAGTCACATTTTTTTATGTGGCCAGGTGAAAAGGCCAGGACCGGCGCGAGTTGGCCAGCGCCCAAGCGGCAAACCCCGGTAGAAGCACTTGCTGTGAGGCAGCATTTCTCAGGCGAGACCACCACGGGAGGGGCAGACCACCACCGCAGTGCCATTTGTGCAGCATACAAGATAAAACAGGGGAAGAGGGGACGCACTCATGATGAATTAGGAGATTCCCAGATCAAGTTAGAAAAATTAGAGTCATTAGAGTAATAGAGTATTGAGAGGCAGGCAGAAAAGCGGCATGCTGGACAAGGCGGCAGGCCTGAGAAGGAGTTCTGTGCCCTAACAAAGCAGGATAGGGCTAGGAGCATGGCACAGTTGTGCAGCATACATTTCTGTAGCAAAAGCTGTCATCCACATTGGATAACAAAGGTCCAGGAGCACGTGGGTGCGAAGAAGACATATGGCAGAGCTGCAGGGACAGGGTGCTCAGTTCAAATCAAAAAGCCAGAATTTTCAAACCCCACTTCAAAAGGTGCGATAAGTGCACAACCAAGATAATTGCTACACAACATTGACTGGTTCAAGGTCACGGCCTAGATGTGGCCAGGTGAAAAGGCCAGGACCGGCGCGAGTTGGCCAGCGCCCAAGCGGCAAACCCCGGTAGAAGCACTTGATATGAGGCAGCATTTCTCAGGCGAGACCACCACGGGAAGGGCAGACCACCACCGCAGTGCCAATTTATCATCTCAATCCCTTCCACGCAATGAGGAGTTACGCAACCAGTTTCCTTACATCAGTCTTTCAGATTTTGTTTTTTGTCCCCCATGAAGCCGCGTTTCATTTGATTCGATCCACCTGAAAGTGAGTCTTGTGATTTAAAATGAGAATGAGGGAGGGGAATACACACCAGACTAACGTATTCTAAGAGCAGGCTGGCAACCACATTCTCAGGTACAAGACCCAAACTAGGACCAAAAGTGCTCCTTTTCTGGATAAAACTTGTATGAGACGGTGGCCATACAAGTTGAAGGGAGCATGGAGGACTCTAGCCTACGTCTTCTGCTGGAAGAGGACGTATCCCTCTTTGTTTTAATCCGCACCTGCATAGCCAGCACAGCTTCGCTGCTCATGGCCTTGACCTCTGTGCACACAGCCTTCATGGCCGGACCCAAGCGCTTGCCCAGCGCCTGCATGTGGAGGAAAGAACGATGAACAAGCAATGTGTTATTAAGTTACATTTTGCACAGTGTTCCAGCCTGGCAACCAACCACGCACAGCATTTCAGCCTGGCTTCTCAGCACAGCACCTAACAAACCTGCATCTTGCTCTACCTCGCGTGTATCCAACTCAGCATGCCTACCTGGAAGTCTGGTTCAGCCCTGAGGGTTGCATACTTGAGTGGATCCGCGCAGCACTCCACCTCTCGCACGTTCAACTCTGAAGTCACGTACTCCAGGAGCTCGCCTAGATAAGGTGAAAAAAACAGCAAATCCACAAGGGTGAGGGCGAGCTGCACACCAATGCAGCAGGAATGTGCAGGGGTGTGCGTAGAAGGTTTGACTCGTTCGTTGTTTTACTGCCTTTTCCAAGGATATAGTCACAAGGGTGAGGGCGAGTTGCAAACCAATCCAGCAAGGGCTACAAATTACAAGGTTCATGGGACCGCTTAAGAAGCAAAGCATCCACAGCCCGCCTTGGAACTCTGCCATGAAATCGTCAATACAGTACAACACCCTCCAACTGCTTCTTCAGGTCCAATTTTTCCCTCTCATAAAAATCTGATACCATTCCAGGGACCACGATCCACGGCCCACCTTGGACGTCTGACAAGAATTCGGTGTCTGGGTGCACAACGACGAGCTTGCGCAAGGGGGTCTTGATGGGCTTGAGCCCACGCTCACGGATCTTGCGGCCCAGCTCAATCACAGCCTGCATGGATTGTGCGCGCACGGAAATCAGCCCAGCTCAATCACAGCTGGCAAGGATTGTGTACACAATGAAATCAGCCCAGCTCCATTGCAATCTGCATGACGCATGTGCACCTTGAAAGCGGCCCCCCCCAATCACAGCCTGCATGTGTGCTCCAGAAGCAACCGAGCTTAACCTCAGCCTGCAAGAGGTGCAAGCGCATCCAAACCTGCATATGCACCATGTTCTGCCAGATACGCGTGTCCCCAGGAAATTCGCACACCCAAACCCACTTGCAAGCGCACCATGCTCTGCCAGATACGTGCATTCCCAAAGTGCTCAGGCACCCTAACCCTCCCACACCCACCTGCATGCGCGCCACACTCTGCCGGATGCGCGCATCTCCTGGGTGCTCAGGCACCACAGGAGGCACATCGCAGAAGTGTACGCTGGGCAGCGCCTCTGCCTCTGGGATGGCGTCCCTCAGGTTCTGGTACATGTGCTCGGTCAGGAAGGGCGTGAAGGGCGCCATGCACTGCACGTGTGTGAATCATTCAAGCAAACAAGGTGTAATGCTGGTTGCGGTGTGAGGACAGGGAGTGTGAAAAGGATGCCATGCACTGCAGCCCGGTTCTGGGCAGGCAAGCCTTTTTGTAAAACGACAGAAAAAAGGAGCACATGCTCCATGCCCCCAAAAATGAATTGGCAGGACCTTCCTGTGCATCATTGTGGAAACCAACGCTTAGAGAGGGCATGCACAATGACACCCATTCAAACCATATGCTTGCACACTGAATCATCCTTCCACATTCGCCAACAGGCTCAGCACAAAACAACACAGGGCCGGCTCACCTTGCACACGTTGATGAGCACAGCACACAGGCTCGACAGCGCATACATGCAGTCCTCGGTGCCCTTGCCTCCCTTGAGGCGCTTGCGGTTGTAGCGCACCTGTACAAAAGAGGGTGAGGCACAGAGGGTGGGCACTGCGTGCGTGCGTGTGTGTGTGTGTGTTTGTGTTCAGCAAAATCCTAGGTTGCAGCTTCTTCCAATCTTGCAGCATGCATGACAAAGCTTGCACATGGGTAACCGGACTTGGTCATCACTGTCAGTTTTCCATTCATGCTGTGAGCTATGATTGCTCATCACGTTTGTCAGGATTTACTTCAGCTTCTAGATCTACCTGGACTTATTGCTAGCCGCTACAAGCAGAGGTTTGCAAGCAACAAAGACAGGCACCTCTTCAAGGATTGGGCACTGCCACTGTTAGGACAGACACCTCTTCAAGGATTGGACAGCAAGTCGATATCTAGCTAAGACTTGGCATCATCCTTTGATTCACCAATGGCACTGCCACTGTTGTTTCACTTTGTGTCAGTGAACTTGCACTGCCGCCTTCAAAGGTCGGCCACTCACATAAATGTTGGTCAGGTTGTCGATGAACTTGACGAGGAAGGGGACGACAGTGTACAGCCTGTAGGCGCCCATTTCCTGTACAAGGGCACAGACAAGAGCAGATGACTCCTGGATTATTCCTAGTGCATGGCTCCTATTCCTATAGTATTCCTGTAGTGATTGTGCTGCGAGGTCTGACATTGCCAACTAAGTCAACATTACTGTGTGATTGTTAGCAATGCTGCCAATTAAACAAGGATGCCTGAGTGACAAAAGCTCACTACACCAGGTGCTTGAAACCACAAAGCATTGACGTTGTTCAGCAAGTGCATGCATGAACCTATGTGGAGTGTGCAGAGTGCTGGAGGAGCCAGGGGGGCTTCAAAATAAGGTGCTCCATATACTGTGGCCTGCGCTTTATAACTCAATCCAAGGTCACTTCAGATGCCGCTTCACACTGGCTCGTCGGAAGCCAACCATTCAGTGACGCAACGCAGCTGCTGCACATGGCATGGGGCAGCTCAGGTCAAGCGATGCCTGCCCGGTCAATGCTTTAGATTAAAACCTACCATGCAGGTCACGATGCATCCATCATTGCATTCATGGTCATTGGTCCAGGCAGGAATAAAGGTCATGGGACCTTGCAGGTTACACCGCGCGCACCCAGATCGCATCATGTGACCTAGGTCACAGCCCCAGGCGGATATACAGGTCATGGGACCATGCAGATTACACCACGCGCACCCAGATCACGCAACACTTCAAGACCAGGGCAGACAATTGCATAGCATTTCAAAATCAGAGGCATCCACTCCACAAGGTCTTGGGAGGACACACTCATAATACTGCGAATGAATGCAATGCTTGTGTCCTCACCTGGCGCACATACTGCGTGAGGTTCCGTGAGGAAGCGGCAATCCAGCGGTCAAGAACGTTGCTAGCCTTGTCCAGGTCCACCTGAGAAGGTATGAGGGAATGTGTGTATGTATGTGTGTGTGTGTGTGTGTGCGCGCGCGTGCGCGCTCAGGCACGTCATGACTGACGGCCCTTTCAGATGCAGGCTTCGAGCTTATCCAAAGGTCACATGAATTTCCTAAATGTTATGGTGGCTTAATTACACGGAAGTCTAACATCTCATGGCAAGTTGCTAAGCTTACCTAGGGGAGTGGGAGCAAAAGCATGATAAACATGCTCACAGGCATGTGCCTAATTTTGTGCATTGAATTCTGTAGGGTGATTCTAGAAACTTGATCTAGAAGAGAAAACAAACAAGGCATATGCATATGTTTTCCCTGCAAAGTTTGATGACGTAAAGGAGAACAAACAAGTAGAGAGAGGGGAAGAATACAAAGGAGAGCAAACGGGTAGAGAGAAGAGATAAACAGGGTGGACTTACAGCTCCCATCTTGAACTTTGTCCCAACCTCGACCTCAAGCCGGATCACATTTTGCACTAAGAATCTGCAAATAGACAGGGGTAATGACACAGACTTCAGAGATGGAAAAGTTGGACATCTTTTGAGACTAAGAGACAGAGCACATAACTAGCAGCCCAGCACAGTTCAGGCCTAAACAGCACAAGGAGGATGTGCCGCACAACCCAGCAGTGCAGCACAAAGCAGTTTTGAGGTGCACAGATGTGCCTTCCAGACAATCTCAGGCAGGCTTGGCGTGTTTTCATTGGGGGGGGCATACAAGTGCGTGTGTGTGCTTGCGCACTGATGCGTCATATCCAACTTTCTTGCCTTGCACAGTGTGAGGAGTGTGATGCTGTCTGAAACGCATGCGTGTACAAGCTATGCAGGTTGGCATCAATATGGTTTGCACTTTGGTTCATGGGTGGCTAGAGGAGGCACAAGAGGGCACATTCGGGTACACATCTTGTCATAACATGTAGGCTTGGGCTCTCTCATGACGCAACATTGATATCCTCTTTTAAGCAGTCTTCAAAATGGCGAGCGCGCTCGTGAACACCTTGCAAGCACTTTGCTCTGCTGTTGATTTCTTTGAACGCTGTCTGCTCTAGCATTGATTGCACAAACAATCCTGTTTGCTTAAAATTGATTGCACTAACAATGACTGCTCAATGTTGATTGCTCAGCATATTAGCTCTGTGCTCTGCTATGACATTCCACTGAGACCTGCTTTGGCCTTTCCAGAGCTTTACATTCAGGTCTTCCAAATGCACCACAATACGTGCGTTCAAGATGCCGACATGGCCATGGAGCTTCTGCCAACAAAGAGTGCAGCAGAGGAAAAACAAGGAAAGAGGGGAACAGACCGCGAAATTGAAAGCTGAAAACTTAACACGGGCTGACCACTCACCTGTATGCATTGTACCAGGGCAAGAACACATCCTTCACAACAGCAAACACTCCCGCTTCCTGCGTGAACATGCATCAAAAACAGGCAGGAGGATGAAGATGCAAAAAAACTGGCTTCTTTAAATGAACGGAGGTCATGACATGCTTCACGTTACTCAGGCGCGCCTTTATCCAGTGTTGCAACTTGCTCGCTCCAGGTTGTGTTCGTTCAATCATTCAATGCAAGCGTCCAATCGTGCCCACATGTCACATGCAGAAGAACGCTTATGGTTCCAGGCATGGAGGTTGCGCACACCTGAAAGGCCAAGTTGTCAGCCCGCACAACTGGCGAGTTGATGAGGTACAGCCGCAGAGCATCCGCCCCGTACTTGCTGATCACCAGGCTTGGGTCCTGCGCGGCACCATGATGTGGGCACCTTGCAGGTGGGCATGAAACAAAAGATGTGTTGCACCAGGTGTCTTGTGAGTATGACTCCATTGTACCCGGTAAAACAGGTTTGGCAGGGCTTGCTACAGTCACATGCACGATGTTAGGGTGCACCAGGCGACTCTCCAGAGAATTCAGACGGCAGCAAGCCCCAGGATTAAATCAGGCAGCTGGCCTGGACACAGGCACAGACACACAGGCGACGCAAAGAGTCAAGCAGGGCCGACACAGTACGAGCATGTCGCGAGTAATGGAGACAGCCACAGGGTGGTGTTCCGAGTGCATGCAGCCCAGCCCTAACAGCACACAGCCTCCTGCACACAGTCACGGCAAGCCATGTCTGGCCAGGAGGAGTGGCTGCCAAACAGGGAGGGCGCGGACTCGTCCATGACTGTACTATGATCCCGCAGTCAATTTGGGAGCCAGGCGGGTGGTGGCACCAGGAAAACCCCGGTGCACTAACAGCGCCATTGGGCGGGGCGCAGCAGCAGCACAGGGCTGCTGCTGACCCCGGCGCTGCCCATTCTACATGCCTGCCTCCCTCAGCCATGCTGCATGCTTGTCAGGCAGTGAGTGTTGTGTGTGTGTGTCTGTCCCTTTCAGAATTTCTTTGGACTGTTACATTGGAAAAATAATGGAGTGCAACTGTGGTTGCAAACGGCAGAGTGTCAGAAAGCTGGGCAGCGAGGGCAAGTGCAATCAATCAAGGCGCCCAACTTGGGTGGACAGACACCTCCGACTGGTGCACCCTGCAACCTCCAATACATCTATCCAAACACGATGTTCCAACAGAAAGCTGTCGCAGTCTGCCCAGCCTTGCTAGGTTGAGCGCATGCATGCGCGCGAGATGCGGCAGCAAAACCAAATTTGGTGGGCAGACACTACTGTGCTTCAGCTGACAACAGCCTTCTGGAGCGGGCTGCAGTGCTGCGTGCGTCAAAGCATCAGGAAGCCGCTGCACTCAAACCTAATACTGAAGCCTACTGCAGCGGGCTGGTCTGCAATGCGTGTCGAAGCATCAGGAAGCTGCTGCGCTTCAGCCTACCGGGTAGTTCTTCAGGCGCTTGCTCATCTTCTTGCCATCTGATGCCAGCACAAGGCCGTTGCACACCTGTGGCCAACGCTCAAAACAAACATGAACAAAATTGATGACAGTACCACGATCGTACCAGCAGCAAGCAGCCACACTCCTGACCCACACCCTAGGTGGCAAGCATGTAAAGGAATTAACATCAAAACAAAATCCTTCCCTAGGTGCTTTTCTTTTGACCTTTGTTTTGGCCGCGTGTCGCAGGCCTGGTCAGGGAAGAAGGCAGAAAGGAAGCAACTAGGCAAGCAGCTTCCTTTGATGTCCATCATATTACATGCTTGCCATTTAGGAAAATGAATGCGATGTCAATCGGAAGCATGCTCCACAAGCAGCGAGGCGCAAACTACTTCAATTTGCCGTTGCTATTAGAGCAGGTCATCAGGCCAAAGCTTTTGGCCAGCCTTTTGGCAACAGGCTACTGTGAGATTCAGGAGTGGACATCGAGGCATGGGCAAACACGCTACTGAGATCCAGGAAGGGAAATGCGCAGGGTCGACCAGTCTGTTTTTGAGCATGCTGTGTATATCCAGCTGTTTGGCTGGAGAATGTTGAAGTGCACAGCAGCAAACAAGGAATCAGGCAGCTTGATTAGGGCAGCAGCTCTACACTGCACAATCCCAGCTGGAATGGCTGCGGGTTCCCTTCCAGCGTGCTCAGCTTTACAGAAGCCCAGATGAATGTCCATCAAAGGAACGTGCAAAAAATGACCGGCGCTCTTAGCATAGAGATTGCAGGCGCGTCCAGAGGGAAACAGCACCCATGTACAGAAGTGGCATCTTGTGGAAACAATTGAAAAACGCCTGAAAAGGCGAGCAGCACACCCGTATTACGACAGAGTGAAATCAGGCCTGAAAAGGCGAGCAGCACACCCATATTACGACATAGAGTGAAATCAGGCCTGAAAACGCAAGCAGCTCACCAGGTTCTTGAAAGCGGGCTTGTCAAACAAGGCTGTGGCCAGCACCATGAGCGTGTAGAACCTGCATGCGAAGTGCGCAAGGGGGCTTGAGTGGACGTGAGTCCTGCGCGAGGACTCCCTAAACCAAAGAGACAACAGTTCACCCCCTTGCCAATGCTACCCTCTGTATGCTGAAACATGAAAGCAGGGGACTTTAATCAAGGACACCCAAGGTCAAGCACAGATGCATGAAAGCAGGGCACTTTAATCAAGAACACCCAAGCTTAAGCACAGATGCATGAAAGCAGGATACTTTTATCAAGAACACCCAAGCTAAAGCACAGATGCATGAAAGCAGGGCACTTCAAATAAGAACACCCAAGCTCAAGCACAGTTGCATGAAAGCAGGGCACTTTAAAGGACACTTTAGCTCAAGCACTTGTGGATTTGCTGCTAACCTTCCTTAACAACACATCACATGCTCTGCGAGTGCTTGCATGATGGGGTGCGAATGTGGCCCATTATGTAGACTGGTGTGTGTGTGTGTGTGTGTGTGTGTGTGTGTGTGTGACTTGAAACAGAGCTGCTTTGGCACATTAGGGTATCTTTCAATTTCACTGTGTCCAGAACTCGTCATTTTCACAACTTAAAACCAACCAAATACCAACAACAAGCGTGGGACCTTCCTTTGGTTCAGCAAAGAGCACAAAGCACCTCACCATCCCCTGGTCTGGTCCACCCCTTCCGCCACGAAGTCAGCAGGGAAGCATGACTCAAAAAGCTGCTTGTTCTCAAAGGGGTAGTGTTGCTGCAAAGCAAAGGCAGTGGCAAGTGCATCGAGTCAATTGGCAGTGGCACATGCATCAAGCCAATTGGCAGTGGCGCATGAGTGAAGTCAACTGGCATATAAACGCTGACGGCAACCTGTCGTGAGCTACACAATACACGACACATACACAAATACACCGCCTTTGCAACACCTTGTGTGCGGGTGCTACGGTTGCATGTCCAAGCACCAGCCCCAAAAGCTCAGAATCATCTGCACATGCGCATGCATGGCCTGTTGCCGTGACCACACCTACAATGCCTGCAGCATCAGCTGCTCCTGACCCCACACCTGCACGCAGGGCATGCTGCTGACCTCAAACGATCAGCCAAGCACACCTACGGAGGGCATGCTGCCGCTCCCCAACCAGCAGTCAAACATACAACTGCCTGTAGAGCATGCTGCTGCTCTCAAAACACCAGTCAAAAGCACAAACCCTGCATGCAGGGTTATAAGTATGCTGCCGCCCCCGAACCAGCAGTCAAACACGCACCTGTGCGTAGGGCATGCTGCCGCTCTCAAACCAGCAGTCAAACACGTCGTCCACACGGCGCAGCGTGCCTTTGCCCTGGCGGCTAGGGATGGTGAGGTGGTCGATGAAGTGGCGGTGCAGGTCAGTGATCTTGGCACCTGTCAGCTGCTCCAGCTCCGCGATGCTGCCCACCACCACACGCTCCTCGCCGTCCTCGGACTGCAAGCGTGTTTGTATACTTAATTATTTATGTAGATGTACCCCGCGTAACCGTTGAAGAATTGAGAGAGAGAGAGAGACCCCAAGCAGCATGGGGCTCAATTGGAGGGAAAAATGTTGGTTTGCTCAGAGCATGCATGTAAATGTACGCAGGTGAGCAGCAGCATTAAGAGCTCACACACACACACACACACACACACACACACACACACACACACACATACACACACCAGGTGGCAATCGCAAGGCCCATGACTCACCACCCAGATGGGCAGAGGTGTGCCCCAGAAGCGTGAGCGAGAGATGCACCAGTCCCGCGCACCCTCCAGCCAGTTGTGGAACCGCTTGTCGCGCACGTGCTCAGGCACCCAGTATGTCATCTGCATGAAGACACAAGGGTGCAGGACTGACTAGAAGGTCACCTTTAGAAAGGAGTGCAAATGTGCAGCGCTTAGGGAGTCTGCAGCAAGCCTTGAGCGGTATTGATTGGAAACCTTAGACTCACCCTCTTGTGAGGGTGAGTCCGCACTCACCTGCCCCAAAAATGAATTTGCCTAGGAAGTTTGGGGCAGGTGAGTGCGGACTCAAGCCACACAGAGGTATTTGCTCTGCTCAGCTCTCTTATCTCAGCCGGACCACGCCTGCGCAGCAGCAGCATATCCCTGTCTTCAACTGCTTGTAATAGAAGAGATGCATGCTTGATCCAGGAATAGCTATATATATACCTATATATACCTAAATATATTTAGGTAGGTAGGTAGGTAGGATAGATTTAGCTGCACACACACCTAGACTCACAAGTGTGTTCTCTAGGGCACGGTGCCAATACGTAGGCTGACGCTTTTGCAATCCAGGGGGAACTGCGCATAACCCAGACCGATGTGTGCACACTTCACAACAGGCTGCTGTTGTCAAGACAATGCTGCTGCATTTGCTCATTCAAGCATGCTGACGTGTGCCCATCTATGAATAGGCCCTGTACTGCAAAATGCATCCAGTGCAGCACGGATTTGTGCTCCTTGCTGCTGTACACCTTGCTGTTCTCAAGGACTGCCATGCTAGTCCTCACATCGTGCTACTTTCCAAAAGATGCCATGTTGCTGTGCTGCAAGGGCTTGTTATCATGTGGTCCTTTGTCGGCAACTCTCGTGAGCACAGCATTCTGATGCACAGGACGCGCGCTGTGTTATTTCCATGCACACCTTGTCACTTGTAGGCACACCTCATCAATTTCGAGCGCATCTCGTCAGGCATAAGCACACCTTGTTGTTCTCAAGCAGCCTCTCTTTCAGCGGCTCTACGCTGACAAACCAGGCAGGGCATGCAAGCTGGACCAGGGGCGTGTCAGAGCGCCAGCAGAAGGGGTAGCTGTGGTTGATCCTGCCTGTAGGTGGCACGTCGGCGCAGAAGCAGGGTTGCAAGTCAGGGCAGAGGATGCTGTGATTGGTCCTGCCTGGGAGCCTTGAGGCAGAGCAGAAGCAGGGTTGCAGGTCGGTGCAGAAGTGACTGTGAGCCTGCCTATAAGTTGCAAGTCAGTGCAGAAGAAGAGCTGTATGGAAGTGCAGAAGCAAGTGTCAGGTCAAAGGTGACTTCAGGCAGTGAGCAAGGGGGAGTCATCACTGATGACATACGGAACAAAAGCCTGTCCACCCTAACAACTCAGCTGCAGGCAGGCTACCTGCCTCTACCTGCCTCAACATGTAATTTTTAAGTGTGTACCCTTTTTTATTCCAATTCCATGAAGCCTGTACATCAGTCTTATTTGCTGCAAGACACCCTGGAACTCGGCACAAGTTGTTTTCTTGTCCTGCCAACATGCCTATTCTAAGTCGGCCTGATTTGGTTACATGCACCTGTTTGCTTCAATTAAGCTGCCCTCCATGGCAGGTACAGCTATGTAACCCCATCTTTTCATCTCCTCAATTCATGGACAGCTCGCATGACTCGACAGCTTCAACAAGTGGACACAGGCAGCCTGGGCTTTGGTGGTACTCTACGCCACCCTGCTTACCAACTGCTGTCCATACCCAAGACTTTGGAAATCATCAGCCAACAAGCAGAGACAAAGGCAGGGAGAGGCTCAGGAAAAAAGCACACAGCTTTGCCCGCTGGCTAAGCTTACACTTGGTGCACAAGCCCGGCTTACGTCAGTGGGCAAAGTTGCGCGTGCCCTTTTTTGCCAAGCTTTCAGCTGCACCTGGCGCTCGTGCAGTCTGTCCCATGGGTCCAAAATGGATGAAACAAATGCATCAGCAGCAAATGCTGCAAAATTGGATAATTTAGTAACCTGACTCCCACACAACTAGGGTTGAGCTTCCCAGTGGGGAGCGCTCATGGCGCATCACACCCCTGGTCCACCCGCATGCTTTCATCACCTACAAACTCTATCCAGACCTCATGCATGCTGACACCTCTTTCCTGTGGGGAGCGCACGCCGTGCATCACACCCCTTGTCTACGTGCATCCTTACATCAATTGATATCACTCCAGAAATCCCGCATGCTGGCACCTTTTTACAATTTTGTTCAGCTATACTCACTGGCATCCACGAGGCGACCCATCGCTTTGACGGATGCAATGATCTCCTTGTCAGCCTCCTTCACATACCTACACACGTACAGGAGCAGGAAGCGACTGAATCCTTGTACCCGAAGGAGGATGCCCTCAGACCAGGGTGTGTGCAAACAAGATAAGCGCAGCAGAGCTCTGGGGGACAGAACATTTGTCATTTATACCATCATTCATGTGCACAGCTTTTTCACATTGGGGGACATCCAAGTACACGCCAGATGCAGAAAAAGTGTGGGCTTCTGCTGCAAGGGAACCATAATGCAACATGTATGCATGACACCGCCCTGTGCGGAGGGCATCTTGTCAGTGCCCAATTGCAAAGTACAGATCCACAAACACGCATCAAGGCATTGCGCACAGGTCACTCCATTCAGACGATGGCCTCAATAACAGTTTGTAGAAACTTGTCAAGTTGGCAGGGGCAAATAGACAGCAGCCTAGAGCCAGCCTCAGGCCAGCCAACATTTCATCACACATTCACAGGTCCCGGTACAACAAGTTGGAGTATGCTCATTGCAAGCATAAACAAGGCATCCCACCAAGGCCTTGCATGCACCTTGGCAAGCGCATGTTTGCACACACACACACACACACACACACACACACACACACACACACACACACACACACACACAGAGACACACACACAAACACACATGCAACTCACTTGCCAGCAAAGTCGGTGATCACAGACATGAACTTGCCCTCCAGGTCCACAGGGCAGGGCAAGGGGCCCCCCTTCACAATCACGCCATGCGCCATGCACACCCTGTAATCGTCCTCACCATGGCCTGGAGACTGCACGTGACGGGAAGGAAAAACAGGCAATGCTCATTGCACACCAATTGCTCCCATGCTCATTGCTTCAATGCTGAGTGCTCAGGAAGCAGCAAAAGGCAGAATGCGCAGCACAAGTGTGTGTGTATGTGTGTGTATGTGTGTGTGTGTGTGTGCGCGCGCGCACGCGTGTGTGTGAGCACATACATACATGCTCGATATGTGTGTGAGCATATGTCAAAAGCTCAGCAAATCCAACCCTGCTGGGCGTGATCATTACCAATATTGCGTGATCACTACCAATTCTGCTTTTCAGCTGGCAAATGTCATCATCTGATGAAAAGCAGGTCTATCACGGTCTGCTCTTGAGCTCACAGATCAAGTCACGCTTTGCGTACTTCACAAGGCGCACAACAGGCCACACAGGATTGTAGCCTTGGGCATGAGCACTTCACTCTTTCAGGATCATCCATGCTGAAGTGCTGAAGGGATATGATCAGGGAGTGGCAAGCACAATGGGCGGACACCAGCACCCGATCAAAACCCTTTCAGGATCATCCAAGCACAAAGGACATGCTCAGGGCGTAGTAGGCACTAAGCCCGGGTATTGGTACTAACACCAGTTCCACTCTCACGAGGTGCACAGTGCCAATGCTGCTGGTGCAAACATGTAGGACAATAGGTGCAAAAAGCTAGTACAATGCCAATACCGCACCTGGTACACAAAGCCAGTGTCACTTGTGCACTATGCTACAGCACAATGCCATTGCAATGCCAACACTGCTCCTGGTGCACAATGCCAGTCTGCTGTCAATCAGCCTGCTGTCAATGCCAATAACAACAATGCCAACAACAGTGCCAATGGTGGCAACAATGCCAAAACTGCACCTGGTGCACAACGCCAGTACCGCTGGTGCACTAAGCTTTGGTACCATACCGCACCTGGTGCACAACGCCAGTACCGCTGTCATCAGACACGTACTTGTCAGCCAGCACTCGGAAAGCACCTGCAGGACAGCAAGTTTCATTCAGTGCTTTGCAGCACGCACCCATGTATAAATATATATAAAAATTGCATCTTATCATACATCTATTGATGTATTGACATAAAGTTATGTATATGTATGTAAGTAAATAAATACGGGGGCTGTGAGCCCCATGTCCTATTAGGCCTAATAATTATAAATTTTCAAAAATACTAGAGGGCCCAGGAAGAAGAGTACATCCTCCATCCAAAAAACCATTGCCTACAAAAACACTGAAGCAAACACTCTTGCATGATACCCTTTCCCCCCCTTTCTTCCGTAAGGAGGAGGATAAGAGAATTCCCAAAAGAAGTGCGCCAAGGTTCCTGAGGGAGTATATTGAGGGAACAACAGTGTGCGAAGAGCAAAAGATGGCTTTGGCCTTGCTCCAGTCAAAGTAGATCCCTTTTGAAAATGGTAAAGTATGAGAACACCTAGAAAAAGAGGGATTGGAGCAGTTACCAGCAGATGCAGCTATTCAACCCTTCCCTCTCCTACAGCAAAGGGAAGGCAAGTACAGGGGTTGAGACCTGGTGATGAGGGTCATTAATGTGTCTCCAAACTTCTGTGGGCCTGCTGAAGATTTCAGGGCACAATCATTTGGTGCGAGTGTGCTCCTTTTGTGCTCCTGCGACAAACACCAGCTGTGCAACTTGAAGACATTCGAGCATGAGCCCTTACCAATTCTTTGTTCCTCACTACCTGAATCCTGCCTTGCATCCCCTTGGAGTTGAGTCCCTTAGAAAGCATCCTGATCTTGATGTCATACAATGCTGACGGGGCATCCATCTGTTAGCAGCTGTGCTGGTTGCTGTCTGATCCGAGAACCTGCTTTAACAGGCACCCTCTTCGGAGCGCGTCTGTCAGTGTGTGGATGAGCCTCATAACACCTAGCTTGTGCGCTTGTAGATTTGTGTAAATGCGCTCACGCCTGTCCCATCCAAAATTTGGGGGAGTTGCCGCCATATGCATTTTGCGGTGAGGGAAAAGTGGAGCGCTGCATCCTGGGTTTTAAATATGGGGTCAACTGGCTTCCATCATGAGACCCGAGCATGCAGGAGTATGAAAGGAGCATTACGTGAACGTGTCCTGCACCATCAAGTGGCTGGGAGAGGGGCTTTGATCCATCCGTCCCAGGCCAAAGCGGAATCCCAAGTCTTCTGTCACTGAGACACTACAACCCCCAAAGCCTGTAGAAATGAATCATTGGACAACGACGGTGAAGGACTGGGGTCAATTGCAGGTCAGGCTGTGCCCTAGATAAATTTTGCTTTGCCTATGGACGGACTCCCTGCGCACAACTGACATAATGGATGTCATATTTACAATAAGTCAATTTTGGCAAAGCCTTGCAGCACTTGAATTGGATATACTGTTTAATTAACAACATTTAATTAACAATAGCCAAAAATTTATATACGCTTGGCCTGGTATTGGCCTGGCTGTATCTCAAAAACGCATCAATGGTCATGGTTAAAATGCTTTGGGACATGAATAGAAAAGTTCCTTCTTTGCTTGGAACACAATTTGGCCTGGGACCATTTATGCGCTGAGATAAAGCTCTGGAAGTGGAAATTCCACACTAATGAGACATCTCTGGGTAAGACCCACAAGGCATTTACCAGCATTGCTCTGAGCAGGATATAACACTGCCCACTTTGCTTCACCTGTGGACACAATTGTTGCGTGCTTCTAACCAGCCTAACCTGCCCAGTCCATTCTTGAGGAGTACAAAGATGCTGCTGCTCCACAACTTACTTGCGTGATTCTTGAAGTAGGGGAAGAGTGGCTCATACTGGAGGCCAACCAGCTCTGAACCTGGGCACGTTGAGAGCACCTGCCAGCCAGCCTTGGGCGCCTTCTCCCTGTAAAAAACGAGTTGCACATATTGCTTGCGTCCTCCAGATCAGACAGGTTTGGTCACAGGCATTTTTCCCTCCAAGGCAGGTACAGCAATGTAGCCCTTTCCTTGGCTGTTGGGAATACGCATGCAGGAGGGGTGACCACCAGTGCAGCACTGATCACACCTATCACTTTTTTTTGCACAGCACACAAAGCACAAACCAAGCCTGCGCACACAGTAATTACTCAACACACCATTTGTACACAAGAGTGATTTGGTTTGGTTACAGGCACCTTTTGCTTCAGCTAAGCTGCCCTTGCAGGCAGGTACAGCTTTGCAATTCTATCCCTATCCTTACAGGCGCCTTTTGCTTAAGCTAAGCTGCCCTTGTAGGCAGGTCCAGCTATCTAAGCCTATCCTATCCTATCTTATCCAACACACCTTCCAAGCACACCACTCCAATCATCACGTAGCAACCTTGCAGTGCTCTAGCCCCGTGTGCCGTGTTTCCACAAACCAATGCAGGGAGCGTTTTCCTGTCTGTGTTATTTATCTTCCCGCTTTCTGTTTCATTTTTTTGCAGTCGCAGAACCCATCTTGCCTGGCTGCCCTTGCCCTCGCCCTTGCTCACATTTTTCCATGCCGTCCTTGCCTGGCCCTGCTCTTGCTCTCACCCTCCCTCGCCATCTTTGTCCTGGCCCTTGCTCATTCCCTTCCTTGCCGATCTCATCTTCAACATTGTTCCACTTCATATTGCTGTCCTTGTCGATGCCCTTGCTCTTACCCTTCCTTGCCATCTTTGTCCTGGCCCTTGCCCTTGCCCTTGCTCTCCTTGGGCACCGCGCCTGGCATGAACGGCAGTCTACTCTGAGCCACGATGAACACCTTGTCACGCACGGGGTCCTTGACCTGCGTGCGTGCAGGATCGGCCATGCATGAGAGGCAGTCTACTCTGACTTACGATGAACACTTATAGTCATGGATGGGGTGCTTGACCTGCACGCAGGCAACATTGGCCTAAGTCTTTGCTGTTATCAGGCTCATCCACACACTGACAGACGCGCTCCCAAGCGGGTGCCTGTTAAAGCAGGTTCTCGGATCAGACAGCAACCAGCACAGCTGCTAACAGATGGATGCCCCGTCAGCATTGCATGACATCAAGATCAGGATGCTTTCTAAGGGACTCAACTCCAAGGGGATGCAAGGCAGGATTCAGGTAGTGAGGAACAAAGAATTGGTAAGGGCGATTTAATGCTTCGGACTGTCAGATCTTGAGATCCTGGAATGCATGCAAGCCTTCGTACCCCACGACTAAACTGACACAAACAAGATGGCAAGTACAATGCCACAGGCTGCATTCGCCTTCCTGACCAAAAATTGTTTTCAGACTTTGTACTCTCAACCCAGCACCCTGCACACTTTGGCAGGGCTGAGCTCTGAGTCCAAGCAAAATGCTGAGTCCATGAGCAGCGCAGAGAAAAAGCAACATACGTCGGTTACAGTCAGGATTTTGACCCTGAACCAGCATCAGCGCACCTTGACGTATGTGAGCTCTGCATTGACACACAGAGCCAAGTTGGAGGGCAGCGTCCAAGGGGTGGTGGTCCAGGCAATGAAGGAGGCGCCATCTGGATCTCCTTTGATGGGGAAGGACACCATGACCGCTGGGTCGTCCACTTGCTGCGGCCAGCGAGAAATCAAGCGTGCTGCATTTTTCAAAAGCCTTGCATTGGCATTTATTGCCACTTATGCATTTATGCAGGGTGTGCCACACTTTCTGTGACAAGATGTACTCCGCTTTCATGCAGTTCTTTTTTCATCAATAATGAACCTCAAAAGGCTGGAACTGCCCCCACTCTTAGCTTCCGCACTCGAAGGAGTTGCACGTGCAGGTATCCACATCCTTGTGGTTCCCTCTGGGAAGCTCCTCTGGGAAATATGGTAATGAATTGCAAGGGAGCTTTTAATGCCATGCTCCCAAGAAGATGTGGGAAGGATGTGAACGTCTGTACGATTACTTCCTTCGGCTGTAGATGCATACAGCAAGGACAGTTCCAGGTGATGAACTGCAGAGGACCTGTCAGTGCCATGCCCATGCAAGCAATCAGGGCAGCAAGTGTTGTGCAGTGGGCAAACTTTGGGCGGGCGAGGCCACCGAATTCCTACCAGACCAGAGCTGTCGAAGCTAATTGAGCGTTCACTAGTAATCAAGAAAGTTATATTCACACACACCTGCGCACTTGGGGACAAACGCACAAAGCTTATGGTTCTGTCTTGCTTCCAAATAAGTAACTTAGCCAGGGGGGAGGCACAGCCGATGGACACAGGCTTGACTAGGAGGCACTCATACACCAAATTTTTGGCATTAAGCACTAAGGCCTGGGCAATGTTTGCCCACACCGTTGGCAACAGGTGAATATTAAACAAGCACACACTGTCAAATGACTGCACACCTTGTAGTTCTGGCCGGCCTCAAAGTTGGCCAGAGTGGTGGCACAACCTGTGGACACGGGCATGACCTTGAGGCCCTTGTACACCAAGCCCTTGGCATACAGCTGCGAGAACACCCACCTGCAAGGGAGCAAATATATATACAATTGGTAAACAACAGTGCTTTCAGAAATAGCAATGTGCAGCTCTAATAACAGAGGAAAAATGTGAGAATACTGGCCAAGGCTTGAAACCCCACAAGGTCAGCCACAAGGGTGCAAGCATAAGGTGCATGCAAGGATTTCCTGCGAAAGGGCAAAATTTTCATTTTCAAGATCTGGTTGCCACATGATGTCGTGAAACTTCTGGTTACAACATGAAACTTGACGACTTTGTGCCATAGTTTGTACCACCAGTGACCGATTAGCCAGAAAACCAAGCTGTAGGCCTTCTGATAAATCCTTGCAGAAACCTTAGGAAGCCATTTTAAGTATACAACCTACAGCCATTACAGCCACCAGCCCTTCAGACATGGCTCAATCTGTGCACTGAGCATATCTATTCAGGCAGCCTAGCAGCTCATAGCCTAGCATGATGCATCCAGAGCCTGTAATTAACGCACCAGACGCTCTCCATGAACGAGGGGTCAAGCGTCTTGTAGTCGTTTTTGAAGTCGATCCAACGGCCCAACCGTGTCACCGTCTTCTCCCACTCGGAAGCAAACCTGCAACAAACACCCATTACTATTTTGCTGCCATGCTCAGATAAGTCTAGTGGCATCGAGCATTGACTGGAAAATAGCAATTGTCAAATGAATGGTGTGCACTATCAGCAACTGTTAAGCAAGGCCCAAAACCATGCTCCTTCTTTAAGTTGGCCTATGAAGAACACATTGGTCGTGCGTGATAGGTGCAGCAGCAGGGCTGATAAATTGAGCAGGGCTATGATCTAAGATTGGATTACAAAAAGCGTTAAGGGCTCATCATAGACCTGCAAGGGCCATATCAACAGTTGTGCATTTCGGCACGTTCTGCTGAGCTGGGTTAAATATAGAAAATCATTGCCCTGACTCATGGTTGACAAGAAAGAATGTTGATGGAACACTCTGATGCTATTCATTTGCAGTTCTCTGTGTGCGTGTGTGTTTGTTAGTACCTGGTTTGATGCAGTAAGTCCTTGTTCCTTATAGCCACTATCTGTTTCTTTCCCCAATGGACGACTCGTGACTGGTACGCTTTAGGGAACAAAAAACAGGAAATTACTCAATGAGAAATGAGGGTGAGATCCCTAACCACTTCTTTTCTTTATGGTTGGAAGGACCCTGTGCCTCTTGTGCCAGTGGAACAAGCCCACATCCATGCTCCCAACCATGAATGCAGCCTTATCGTTCATCATTGAATTCCATGCAAATAGATGAACTTTTTATAAGATGTCTTTCAAAAGGTCGGGCCAGAGACACCAGGCCAACATGGCAGTTTTTCCAAGTGCTTTTGTGTTTTAGTGAGAACACACCCCAGTATCACTGATGTATTAAGACGGCTGATTTATTACGAGGTACCAAAATGTTTTCATTAATGAGTCTGCAAACGTTAAGGGTTTACAAGGACCATTAAAGACTCGATTTGTGTGAACTACTGCGTTCCTACGTCTCAAGCACTGTGGCTCTCAGTCTATACTTGTCCCCTTCCTCCATCTCTCCATCTCTTGGTAAGAGAGCGCTAAGAAGAAATGGTAACACTCGCAGGTAGACTGCCACCCTCTTGCCTGCACCTCCAGCTTCAGCTCAAACCCTGCCTGCTGTGAGTCATGCAAGTGCAGGTGACTAATCCCTCTTCCATGCCTTTAAGCATGATGGAAGCCTGCTGATGGGAGAGCGCCCACACACACCCCAGCCAGGCTGCAATGGCGTCAGCCTGCCTTGTCACGCCACCTACCATTAAGCGTGCAAGGCCTAAGTGCGGAGCCCCCTGAGCGCCAGGCCATTGCCATTCTCGCGCTTCTGCTTAGTGCAGCCCATGTCAGGAAAGGTTTTCCACCCCTCAGCAGCACGGAACTCCATTTTGGAGCCCAATGGATTGCTTAATATTAACCCAGACCTTTTGTGAGGCTTTGAAAAAAGCAATTTTTAGAGACACTCCATATCGCGAGGGACCCCAAATATTTTTTTACTTATCGCATAACCCCCAGTGTCGTTACGGTTCTAACTTGTATAATTGGATGTCCAAGAAAAATTGTCTGACGTTTGCCTTATAATCACAGTGTTGTTGCTCGAACGTGAACTATACCCCAGCTACAGTACTGTGCGTGGCATGTTTTTACTAGCTTCAATCCGTTATGGAAGAAGCCAACGAGTCTCAAGCCAAGTCCCCTCGTGGGACGAGGGAACCAGGCGCTTGCCCATCTCCAAAGTAGTTTGATGCCTTGTTCATGATGCACCAGGACACCCCCATATGGCATCAGGTGAGTAAAATGGGAATCACCACCAAGGAAGCCAAAGCGAGGAGGGCTCAGCAACGGCCTGCTACGGCCACTTCAACATTGGAGCATTTCGGCTCGTTCTGCTGAGCTGGGTTAAATGTGTACATCACTGCCCCTGCTACATGCTGCGCTTCCACACAAAGGACTTGCTGGACAGCTTGTTTCGAGCAAATAGATGGTAATTGCATGCTCCCTGCAAGGACCCTGATCTGCGTTATCAATGCCTTTAGACCCAGCAGAGGCCTCTGCTAAGGCCATATCGACACAGGAGCATTTGCTCGTCCGGCTGAGCTGGGTTTAACGCCAATGCCACTGTCAAACTGCCTGTCTTGTGTTGTTTCACTTATACTCAGGTTCCAGTGTCTTCTAAATGTGAATACAGACAAACAAACTTTTCATGTGCATTGCAGAAAAATGCTTGGGACTCCTTACTAAGAGGGCTCAGAAAAGGCCTGCTAAGACCGTATCAACATAGGAGCATTTCGGCTCGTTCTGCTGAGCTGGGTTTAATGTATGAACATCACAGCCCATGCTATCACGTGCGTTTAGGCTTTGACGTCTTCCAAATACATTAGCAAACAAACTAAGCTTTCTTGTACCAGTAACGCAATACATATGCTCCTTACACACAGGGGCTCAGAAAAGGCCTGCTATGGCCATATCAACATAGGAGCATTTCGGCTCGTTCTGCTGAGCTGGGTTTAATGTATGGACATCACAGCCCATGCTATCACGTGCACTCAGGTTTTGACGTCTTCCAAGTACATTAGCAAACAAACTAAGCTTTCTCGTACCATTCATGCAATACATATGCTCCTTACAAACAGGGGCTCAGAAAAGGCCTGCTATGGCCGTATCAACATAGGAGCATTTCGGCTCGTTCTGCTGAGCTGGGTTTAATGTATGAACATCACAGCCCATGCTATAGTGCATTGCATGCTTTCAGGTTTCGACGCCTTCCAGATACAAAAGCAAATACACCTGCTATGTGCAATACAGATGCTCCTTACAAACAGGGGCTCAGAAAAGGCCTGCTAAGGCCATATCAACACAGGAGCATTTCGGCTCGTTCTGCTGAGCTGGGTTAAATGTGAACATCACAGCCCCCCTTATTGTCTGCAAGGGAAGTCTGTGCATGCAGTGTAAAGCAGGGAAAAGGGTTTACTGTGGAGGCAGAGGCAAAGCAACATGTAGAACTTCTTGCTTTAAAATGCCGAGGGCCTGAAATTTGCCTTTTATCAGGGACAAATCTCCACTCAGCTTCTTTGACTTCAGGAACTCCAGGGCTCATTCGTATCAAAAGTGTATCAACAGCACGGCATGAATGCCTTCTGTTGAGCTTCTGTGATGTTTTGGAATCATAGCCCATGAATTGCTGGAGAAAATAAGGCATACACTAATGCTCAAAAAAATGCAAGTTCCAAGAGCTATGTGCTGCTTGGCTTTTCCAGCATCATTCCTGCATTGCCTGGGAAAGTATAACACCTTCAAGACATGCATGCATGCACCAAGAACATTTTACTGCTTGGCTTCCTAGCATCATTTCCTGGACCCGCCTCATCCTGCTTGGCTTCCTAGCATCATTTCCTGGACCCACCTCATCACGATGGAGCGGCACTCCTCGTTGAACTTGTCAATGCCCAGGGCAAAAATGTCGCTACGGCCCTTGAGGTCTGCATGGAGCAGTTACCACAAGTATGGAGTCTACAAAAAGGCAGTGATGTCGCATTATGTGCATTTCAACTGTGGGCTATGTTGAGCAATAAGAATGTGAAGCCGACATAAAGCAGCAAGGTGACATTGTGCATTATGAATGTTGGGTGTATTCCAGCAATAAGTGTGCAAGTGCGAAACCAACACAAAGCAAGGACGTGGCGTGATGTATGTAAGTGTAGGGAACATTGATAAAAAAAAAGGAAGGTGCTCAACCTTGTGTGTTGTTGCAGCCAGAAGCATCCAAAGGATGCTTGACAGCCGCTTTCAGAAAAACACCCAAAAAAACACCACGGAACAATGTTTGACACAAACTGTCCTGGAAGGCGCTTGCCCCACTTACTCAACAGTTTTTCTGTCTCCTGCTCCACCGGCAGGCCGTGGCAATCCCAACCAAAGCGGCGGCTCACATGGTGCCCATTTTGGCTGGCATATCGTGTGACAATGTCCTGTGTGTGTATGTGTGTGTGTGCGTGTGCGTGTGTGTGTGTGTGCGTGTGTGTGTGTGTGCGTGCGTGCGTGTGCGCGCACGAGCAAGAAGAGTGACCATTGGCGAGTGCTCTACCATGCAGACTGGAACACATGCTTGCAGGATATGGATTCTACCTGGGATCCTACACAAATGTGGTTTCAACGTTTTGAATCACCTAAGCTTAAACAGAAAGGCTCCTTCAATTGTACCCTAACAAGTCTCCTCAAAGCACGAGAGCACATGCGCATGCACGCGTGTGGGCGCACACACATCACACGCACACACTACATTACCTTGATCGTACCAGCCAGGATGTGTCCATAATGAGGCAGGCCAGTTGCAAAGGGAGGGCCATCTACAGGTGCAATTGCAGGAATGGAGCATTTAGTATGAGGAAAGAGCACAGAGTCACCTAGTCATCTACTTTTCAAGCATGGCAGCCAGGGGCATGGAAGGAACAGGCATGCAATTGCATGACATTGATGAGTGTGCTGTCCCTCACCATAGAAGATGTACTCTGGCTTGCCCTCTGAGCGCCTCAGCTGCTCGTGGAAGGCATCGGTCTGCTTCCAGAACTCAAGTGTGCGCTCCTCCTCCTTGGGAAAGCTGCAAAACAGCACAGGAGAAGTGGGCCACCGCGTTCAATCCATGCACGCACGCACAACCATCATCATTTTAAGGCGGCCGATGGTGTCCGTTTGCAAAGCGCAGCACTCAATCCAATCTTGAAACCAGGCTGAGCAAAAGGCTTGCAACCAATCGATGCGACACGGGGCCAATTGCCAATGCTGCGCCCATGCCCTCAAACGCAGCGTACCTGAAGTTCTTCCCCTCCTCCACGTCCTTCATGTTTATTAAGATTTAAAAGTTTATGGCGAGTCTTGGTTGATCATAACACTCCGCGAGACATTCATTTTGCACCGATCGTAAAATGGACAATTATCAGAGTGCTGAGTGTCCCAATGGCAAGCATGTGTTTGAACACAGGGTAGCAAATAATACTGCTCAGCATGTCCAGAGAGGTGTGGGGTCATACACAGTGCAGCATTTTGGAAGCTAAACATAACTGATATTGGCTACCGGTCATGGGGCTACACGAGGTATATCTTGGTACTGTGGGGCTGAATATACTGAGTTTGGGGTATGTGCACATGTATGCTTTGTTGGAGCTACACATGTGTCTGTCAATCCTCTGGTTGCTGAACACGGTACTTCATTGCTATCATGGCAAGCATGGAGCTGTACATGAATGTGGCATGGTTATTTGAGCAACTTCTACACTTCCTATGTATCCCTGTTTTTTGGAGCAACGCAAAAACAGTTTTAAACTTTAAGCTTTTCTTTTTAGTTTCAAGCTTAGGTCTTGTTTGGTTGCAGGCATCTCTTAATATGCTTCAGCTAAACTGCCCTCGTAGGCAGGTGCAGCTATATAATCCTTTCCTTTCCTAATCAGCATGGTTGTATTGTGTGTAACTACTGTGCTTTAACACAGCAGTTAACACACAAACAGGTTTGATGTTTGAGATGGTGTGTGGATAACATAACAGGTGTGTTGCGCGTTTCTGGAAGACACAGCAAAAATGGCTTGTGGCAAAATTGCAAAGATTCTGTAAAGCTGCGTCAAGAACAGAAAGGCTGCACTCGTTTGCACCAGACCCCCAAGTTCACACTAGTAACTAAAAGCCAACGTGTGAATGGCGAGCTAGTAAATTGATGAGCTGCTGCTGCTGCTGCTGCTGCTGCTGCTGCTGCAACGGTTGATCTTACCTGTGCAAGTGGGGTCATGGACTGTGAGGGACGCGCTTTTGAATGCTTGCTTTAGCTTACCAACATGAGCAAACACATACGAGGTGCTTACCCTACCCAAAGATTCCCGTCTGGGCTGGAGTCCTTGCAGAGATGCAGACCTGGAAACGCCACTACCGAGGTGGCTCTTGTCCAAGCGGGGAGATCTGCTGCCAGTGCACGCATGGGCCCAGCACTGATGCAGTGCATAAGTGCCACTGGCAAGCCAGCCAGGAGGGAGAGGGGGAAAGGGTGATCCAAGCCTCCTCTGGTTCTTTGAAACAAAGCTTAGAGCACTGCTCTTTCCGAAAGAGTCTTTCAGCCTTGCTGACTTCCACCTGCTCCCTTTTCACCCAGGGTCATGGCCAGGGTGTGCTTGTATGATTTTCACTGCTCCTCAAAGCAGGTATTCAATATCAGACCACAAGCGCACTTTTTTGCAAACGGGGCCGGGCTTGTTCGCTGTGGCGCTATCAGGAAAGGCAACAAAGGGTTGTTGCAACACATCAGGTGTCCATAGGTATCAAGGAACCCCTGTTGCACGAAACTCCAGCTGTAGAAATAGAGAAAAAAAGAAAAATAGAGGTAGAGGATACAAAACAAACAAGAGACACATAGCTCTAAAGAGCCAAAAGTTCCCTGCACCGCAAGGCCAAAGAACAGAAAGGGCACTGATTGGCAAGTGGAAATCTGGAGGGTCTCTGAAAACACCCAGCTCCAAGACCTGGCTGTGGGAAGAAAAAAGAAAAAAGAAAAAGCTACGTAGGCAAAGAAACTCTCCCTACATCAATTAAGGAAAGAGAGACACGTTGGCTCAAAGAGCCGCGAGTCTCCCTCACCAGAAGATGAGAGGGAAATTAATGTGGATCGGGTGGGTCTCTTGCAGCACGCTGCTCTAGGGCACCAGTGTTGTGATGAGTGTTTTTTATTTTTAATAGCACGCCTGGTAGAGGTAAGTTTGTGCGCACATTGTACAGAATGGGCATGGAGTTTTCTTGCAAGTGTTTCAGATCTCTGTGAGTCAATCCCTAATTTTTTGAATTGATCAAGGGTATGGGCATTGTAAATGGTCCCACCCACACCCAGGAGGATTGGGTGGATAGTAATCTCTGCACCTTTGAGTTGTTTGCACAGTTCGCTGTGTTGTTGCTGTGAGGCTTCTAGCTGGGCACTAGGCCTCGTATCTTCACAGTATTTAATTTCTATCAAGTGGATATGGCAGGCTGAGGTTGTGCTACTCCCCATACTGCGCAGCACCCGGTTTGAGGGTGGAGTGGGTGGCCTGTTTGGGTCAGTGGGGTGAGGAGTGACCAAGATCGCATCAGGGCGGCTGGAGTTGCGTCTGGTTTGATTGGGAATCATGGGTTTGAAGAGGTAGGAAGGCACAGCACGAATAAAGACTTGCTCAGGGATTTGCAGGTCGTGCTGGGCCAAACGGTTCGTGTTTCCTGCGTCCAACTGCACAAGATTGGCCCCGTAGGAGCCTTCACTAACCAGTTTCAAAATCATCCTGCAAGCAATATTGTGACGCTCAGTTGCCATGTTACGCATGACGGGGCATTGGCAGCCGGATAGGAGCTGTGAGAAGAATTGTTTGTTTTCAATGGCACACCTAGCGGTAACAAGAAAGTGAGCATGCTGAATAGAATGGGCATGAAGCTTACGGGCAAGCCTAAGGGCACATTGGTGGGCCCACTCCCTTTCAACTTAATAATAAACTTCATTATTATTTCACAAGCAGGGCCTGTTTGACAGTCGTGTCGTAGGTCCCATGGTGGGGGCCAACTTGCTGGAGTAGACTTCTGTGCTTGCTCTTCCTCTTGGCCTGTGTGGTGGGGCCCTGCCTTTCAAGACAGGTATTGTCTGCCATGAAATGGCTTACATCATGCCCAACATTTTCAGCAAAAGGTACGCTCTGCTGATCCTTTAAATCAAAGTCACCTTGTTGTGGATCTCAGGTCTCGCCATCTAGCATATTGGCCCAATATGTCTCCGGGAGACATGTTTCTAGTTACGACCCACGAGACACAAACAGCAAAAAAATTTACTCATCCTCACAGGTGTGCTCTCCCAAGCCTGCACACGTTACATATTCTCCTTATATTCTGCCCAAATATTTTTTGCTTGGATTTACCCAAACACATTGTCCCCAGTGTGGCTTTACTCGCCTTTGTGTCCATGTACCTTGAAAGTCGAGCAGGCCACATGGGATGACACTGTTTCCCCTGCTTGTGACCTATGTGATGCCCAAGATGATGTGAAGGATGAACATCACATTCTTTTCAAATGCACTCATCCCCATGTTTGTTCTCTTCAGCTTAAATATGCTTCCTTACTTTCTGGTCCTCTCCTCTCTTTATCTCACTCTTCCCTAATAGTATGGATCCCTATGTACCTGGACGATTGAGGCACTTTCTACTATTCTTAAGCTAGCTCTGAGGATGCTGTTCATTTCTTGCATAAGCAAACTAATGAGGCTTATCGTTTTATTTCCGATCTCGTGGATATTTTTTGTGCAGTTGGAACGGTTGAGCAGACCGAGCAGCCAAACTACCTGGCTGAAGGTCAAACCCCATTGTAACTTGTAACTATGTACCTGGCTAGCAGTTGCACTACTTGACTGAAGGCCTTATACTTGTAAACCTTGTAACTAGGTGCCTGTAGTCTTCATGGTGGAAGGAACTCACGGCTCTTTTGAGCCAATGTGTCTCCTTGTCCTTAATTACTACAAGTAGGAAGAGCTCCCTCTGCCTGCGCAGTTTTTCTTTTCTTTCTTTTCTATCCCTATGTACCTGGCATTTACCATGTTCAGTCTTATCATATCTCTTCTGTCTTGAATCAAAACATTAAAAAGCTTTTTCCTCTCCTACATGAATTACTGTATTTTTTTATGAGCAGGCTAGCAGTCAAACGTTTTGACTGGAGGCCTTTTTTCCTGTAACCTGTAACCTGCCTTTCAGGACAGGTGACCTTTCCTTAATGCACACGGCCAGACTTGAACTGCACAGTCTTCTTTTCTTTTTTTTCTTCTTCACAAGCATCTAAACAAGCTTGCGAAATCATCCTGTACACCTGTAGCCTGTATTTGTAGTTGACATTTGCACAAGTTTGGTTTGGTTTGGTTACAGGCACCTTTTGCTTCAGCTAAGCTGCCCTCATAGGCAGGTACAGCTATGTAACCCTATCCTAGCCTAGCCTATTGTAGCCTATATTTCTTGATAGGAAAGTTATTGAGTAAATTAATCTGCTTAATCTGCTTTGGACACAGATAGAGCTTACTTGAAACACAGAGAGTTGGGCGAACAGCTGCAATCACCTGCTAGCATTTCTCCATTGTACAACACATGGGAGAAAGTAAGCAAACAGAAGCGGGGTCATTCACTCCAGGACCCGACATCAATCGATGGAAAAAATGTTGGCCCAATGCGTTGATAGCCCTGCTCATCACTGCATGGAGCACAACACCTTGCTGTCCTCGATGTCCATGATGCTTGGAGCATCATAACACTTGTCCTGTTTTTCCAGAAGTGCAAGCTGTATATTGCATCTCTCGCACAACTGCATGTAGCTGCTGTACAATTAGGCTTGAGACCCCTAGGGCCTCATGAATATTCACAGACAACGTCGCTTATTGTGTACACGTCTGCACAAAGCAGCCAGAAGCTTCAGAACGGGATCAATCACCCCAGCTTTTGGATTGTTTACAGGAAGTGAATCCCTACACGATGGAGGAAGCAAGCGTGAGGAACTCAGGGAGATTATAGCCCTTTAATGAAGAAGCTTAACCCAGCTTCTTGATGGATCGGAAGCCAGAAACGTTTGAAAAGTATGACTCTGTGCCGCTGCGCTCCTGCAGGGCTGCTGGGGTGTTCCCTGGCAGCTTGTTGGGGTCAGCCAGCTCAAAACCCTGTGTGTGTGCATGAAGCAGCACGGTAACGAATGAGCCAGGGTGCATCTACTTGTCTTCATAACCATGCGTCATGCAGATCACTAATGCCTGTACAATTGAGCATATCCTCAGCAATGCTGCACACCTCCTCAAGCAGAATCCTCTTCTTCTAGCGATGGCCAGTGCCTTAGCTTGTTACAAGTTGCATGAGGAAGTATAGAATCTAAGAAGCGAGGCCAGCGGCCAGCTTAGCTCTTAAGACATTGTCGCAGGTCGCATAAATGGAAAGCTGTTATCATATTTTCTTATGTGGTGACCACTTCAAGTACAACAGAAGCCCTCTTGTGACCCTGCAAGTTCCACAGCAAAAGGAGACGCTTGACCCTGATTTCTGCTTCAGGCGTTCAGAAATGTATACCTGGATCAGAAACCTGAGCAATACAAGCGCAGTGTGGCCGTGACCCCAGTCCTAGTGGCCGAATGAAGAAAGGAGAAATGATGCCAAGTATTACAAAGGAATGTAGAACAAGGCATCAGCTGCTTGCCATAAAGTGCTACCATGTTTCCGACTTGCTCCCTTTTTTGTGAGTGCTACTGAGTGGACTGGTTGGGCTATATATTTGTTTGCTGCTGGCTCTGGCTGACTTTGAGGGAGCCATTTTTGTAGACGACTCAGATAGCACAGCTCTCAAATGCATAATAACGCCTAATGGCAGCAAACTTCAAGGGAAATGCGCGTAAATTCTAAATACCTCCAGGTCGGGTACAGTCTTGCTGCTGTGTAATGTTGAAGGAGTGCTGAATCGTGCGTAAGCAGAAACAATCTAGACAAGAGACACATACCTGCACTGGTGAAAAGGCCAGCAATGTTTACAACCTAGATGAGAGACACATACCTGCACTGGTGTAAAGGCCAGCGATGTCTGCATGCCACTGCTTTGTAAGCCAGAGGTTGCTCCACCATATCCTGCTTGCCGCGCCTTCTTTGCGTTCTTTGCACTGATCTTGAGCTTGGACTGGTTAGCCACCATCCGCAGCCGCCCACTGCCCTCTTTGCCTAACACACCCAGGCCAACCACCTGCAGGAAAGGTAAGGAAAAAGGAAAGGAAACAGTTATGTAGCTGTGTTTGCTTATGAGGGCAGCTGAGCTGATCACTACCTGCAGGCATTTCACTTCTCCATGTTAATTATAATGATAGCAATGTTGCATACGATGGCCATTATGCGCAGCCGCATGCTGCCCTCCCCAACACACCCAGGCCAACAATCTGCAGGCATTGTTTTTCATATCAGTCAAGTGCCAAACTACATCGGCACTTCCTGAATGTCACTTGATGCGTGCGTGCTTGTGTGTGTGTATGTGTGTGTTGTGTGTTGTGCGTGTGTGTGTGTGAGCACGCATGCATGCTCACTCCCAAAGTCCACCTTACCGGAGCAGCCTCCATTATCACAACAATGCAAGCCACAAACAAAAGCACTGCTTCTGTGCTTCTTTAAGAAGCAAACCAGCACAATTAAACCAGGCCTGCCATTTGCAAGCGCACCTCACATTTAAGAAAGAAAAGAAAAGGAAAAATCGCGTAGGCAGTACGAGCACTCCCTGCATCAATAAAAGGAAAAGAAGCTCACCTCGTCTCCGTCCATGTACTCTTCCTCTTGCTGGTTGAAGTTCATGCGGTTCTGAGCCTGCCGCATGTCTGTTAAGCCATAGCGCTCCTTCATCTTACGCAGGCGCCTCCCACCTCGCCTTTTTCGGCCCTGGCATGACAATCGAAAAAAGGCGTCAGCGCACTCAGGATTGAGAGCCTTCAAAATTACACAGCCTTGCCTCAAACATCTCAAGTTAAGGAGTGCTGGGTGCTTGCATAAAGAACATGGGACTGACCTTGTAGCAGTACCAAGCCACCTCAAAGCAGCTTATGTCAGGAGGCATTGCTGTTGGCAGCAAATGCAAACTTCTACCCTCCGTGCACGCGGCCTTTTGCCTGGTGAAGGCTTTTTTTCCTTTCCCTTCCTTGGCCAAAAGGTTGCTAAACTGCCACCATCCCCACAAAGCACCACCGGCTGTGAGCCAGCATTGCAAAAAATGTCGGCACTCAGCATGTTCGATTTCCGGGCATATCTCCAACATGCCTGGGGCGGACAGTGAGATCCCATCTGGCCAGAGCTAGGTGGCCATCCTGGGAAGGTCAGCTGTTGGAGAGCTATTCTTGTTACCTTCTAGGAGTTTCAGGTACTGAAAGGAGACACCAAGCCTCAGGGCTGGACTTTTTTTTTGACACACAACAAAGCAGCACTGTCGCTTTTGCAGTGGTCCAGTCTTCAAATCAAGCGGAAAAGCCACTCCTGTCATTTACATCAAGCTCGTCTCCATGCCTCATGCCTTAAACCTCACACTCATTTTTCATGCTCATCCCTCATGTTCATTTTCATGCCTCATGCCTCATGCTCATCCAGCTTAGGCAGTGTCTTCAGAGCAAGCGGCAGAGTCTTCAAAGCAGAGCCGCTCCAGTCACACACCTCATGCTCATTCAGCTCAGGCAGAGTCTTCAAAGCCAGTGGCAGAGCCGCTCCTGTCACTCACCTCATGCTCATTCAACTCAGGCAGAGTCTTCAAAGCAAGTGGCAGAGCCACTCCAGTCACCCACCTCATGCTCATCCGGCTTAGGCAGTGGCTTCACTGTCTTGGCTGGTGGTGGCTCTTGCCATTTCTCAATTTTGGCAATGATTTCCTCCCTCATTTTCTGCCCAGCTGCACCCTGTTTGTGTGTAGCACATCGTAAGAATATGTTTGTGTCTGTCAGTGCGTCTGTGCCTGCCCAGCTGCACCCTGTTTGTGTGCAGCACAGAGTCTGCTTGTGTGTAGCACTAAGCAAGAGTTGGCAGCCGAAGAGGAGGCAAAAGGTTAGCATTGTCCTGGTTTGCTCACGGCATCACCCAGAAGCTGTGGAGCAGGGCTCCAGTCTAAAGGAGATACCAGCATTTCAAATGGGACAGCTCACTTCAACTACGCTGGAGTGGATGGGTCTTTGTAAAAATTTATAACAGCTTCAAATTCCAAAAATGCAACTATTTTTCTAGCAATACGCATACAGCCATAACGTGCTCGGCATGGGACACTTGAAATTCTCCCAACAATTATGCAATGAAGGGATGCCTTTCAAAGGAACCTTGCCTTTTGAAGGAACCTTTGCCAAAGAGGTAAAGACGTCAACAGAAGCAAGAGTGACACCTACTGTGGGGTCTTGGCCGTACGCATCAACGCGCGCCAGTAGGGTGCACTTGGCTGCTACTAGCCGCGCAGCTTTGATGCGCAATGAAGGTGGAGTTTGAGTGACGACAGCGCATGCATACACCAGACCCTGCGCCCACGCAGGAGGACATTGTCAAGACCTAAGAAACGACAGGAAGTGCGTTTAAGGAAGGCAGTGAAGGCGTTTCCACGCGAGTGAATAACTGTCTGGGGTTGATTGCCTGAGGTATTGGTGCTTCAAGCAAGGCATGAGCTGTTGCATGCATTCATCCTCCTTTAAACCTCTCGTAACCTTTACAGTTCAGGGAAGTAGTTGCACAATTTGCTTGCAGTTGCAGCGAGTGCTCACGTGTGCTCCAGCTTACCTGGTGAGGCTGTGCGGTTGCAGATGAGAAGCCAGCTAAATTTTTCCTTTTTGCTCCAAGCACCTGGATATAAGATTGAATTCGTAGAAGCATGCCAGATGTTGTAAAAACAGGGATTTCAGCGATAGGGCTTCTCACCAGACATACGGGTGACCTGACGCAAATGAAAGTGGATCTTATATATATCTTTTAAGTGCACCAGACACGAGCGACCAAATATGTAGGTGTGACCAAATGTGGATGTATTTTTCATCAGAAAGCATGAAAGTGACCAGATGTGGATCACAGTGGGTAACAGCATAGTCTTCACGAAGAGTGGGATTAAGCAGGTGTACATAGAACTGCAAGAGGCGCCCAAAAAGGAACGATGCTGATGCTGCTGGAGAAGAAGAAGGGACGAGGAGCAGGAGATGCAAGACTTTTTTCCTAGTGGTTCCTTAGAATTTTAAGGCGCACTTTAAGGATCCAACTTCAAATGAACTCCGATATTTGGTACTTTGCAAGCATGCATGTGCTCAGAACATGTCATGGACCTGCTAGGTGGTGCACACAGGGATGTTCACTTTGATGCTCTGAGGCATTGAATGCGATAAAATGCGTGTAAAGGTCAAGTCCAATAAAGTGAGGTCTATTGAATTTAACATCCCTGGGTGCACACACAAAGCTCATCACCCGATCGACACTAAACCATGTGCCATGTAACATGGCCCATGTTCAGCTGATGCAAATGAAAGGCACCTGTCAACACCAGAGATGTTTGTCACAAATATGCAGCCACGTCTACTTTTGTTAAACAGTACACATAAGGTAAGGAGACAACCATAGGAGCGACGCCCCCATGCTGGAGAATGCACGCTGCCCATCCTCAAAAGCAATCAGCTGAAGGCTGCAGGCATCTCACCACACACAGACAGCACGCATGCACTGATGCAGGCATGTGCAATTAGGGGGACAAGCCACCAGCCACACCGCAAGCACGCAGGTATAAACTTGTGTTTCTTACCAGGACATTGCATGCAGGCATGCGCGACAAGGCGTGCAAGCCACCAGCCAAACCCATCAGCTTGGCTGCAATCTCTGAGCCCACGATGAGTGACAGGTTGGGGGCTATGGAGGCCATGCGCGACTCCACAAATTGGAGAATCTGTGGAATAGATTTCCAGGAAGACTGAGTACTTAATCTAAGCATCTGCTGCACAAAAAAATCTGGCGTCCTATATGGTGAAGGTAACAGACTGGACAGGGTAGCAAGCAATGCCATGTTGTGCCATCAAAATCAGCCATGCCATCAAAATCAGATCTGTTCATAATGTATTTGAGCAGCCCCTTATTTCCACAACCAACCCACAATGTCTTATTAAAGCAAACAATCTAAACAAAAAAGTACCTACTTCCAATGCCTTACACATTCTTGCAAAAGCACAAAGATCAACCCTTGAAACTTTTGAATGCAAGTTGATACAAAAGTCGATGCGAGGAGAGATGCTTTGAGGCCATGCACACTCAGTTTCTTGGAAAAAACGCAGCGTCCCACGTCAGAGAGCTTAAATGCAAGTCTTCTCACAACTCCAAATGAAGAGTTTGACCTATTATTTCTAAGCAAGATTTATTCCTCAAGACTCTTACCTTGTGTTTATCCTCATCCAGCTTGAAAGCCATTTCACAGGCCTCCAAGGCTTTGTCCAGATTTTCTTGGCTGAGGGGCTTCCCGCTTGTGGTTGTCCCTGTCACAGTCACCACCTGCACACATACAAAATTGCATGAGCATGAGTGGGCTTGCAAGGGTTCTTTCGCAACTTACACAGGGTATGCTTTCTCGACACTGACTACCTGATTTTAACAGGCACCAAGGATTCCTGTGACTGGGATGCATAGTAAAAGAGAGCGAGAAAATAATAGTTTAGATGCTGACTGCTTGCAATCTGCATCCTTGCAAGCAGATTATCCTCTTCGGTGTATTCAAGCTGTTCATGCTCAAGTTAGCATGCATCCCTGTGTTTCGCTGTGTTTCAGTCATGCCACTTTGCTTTTCTTTTCACCTTTTTTGCCTCCTTGTGCCATGCTTGGCTTTGAAGCTGTCTGGCATCTATCTTGGAAGGATGGGTGGATTTGAATGCTTGCACCAAATGACCAGTGCTCCAGGACAGAGATTGTTCTTCAGTAGTGCAATTGCAATGCGGTGTTTCGAAGCTTTGTGGTGAAGGGGACTCAAGGCCCTTCCGAGTCAATACATATCCTTTTCCTTAATCAGTGGAGGGAGAGCTTTCTCTGCCCACGTGCTTTTCTTTCCTTGCGTTTTCAGATTTGGGCACAGAGTTCCGTTACTTCAGCAAGCTAATTACTTCCAATAAACAAAATGAAGTCAGTTAGTGGTCTGGCCGGAAATTGACCAACTGATTTGACCAACTGATTTGACCAAATTCTTTCAGCATTTCACGTATCAGCTGGAGGGCTCAGTCCTGAGAGGCTCCGCCCTGTCCCAGCATTGCACCAGAGTTGCAGGATGAAAAAAATGAGGTGGATCAGGAGGCTGCATAAGTTTAGGAAGGCACATGTCAGACCATTGAAATCTACATGTCCTGTCCCGTGAGACCGAGAGCTGTTGACAGGTGTTTCAATGCTTTCAATAGAAGGAGGTGGGTTGGAGTGGGTGGGCCAGCGAGAGCTTCAATTTTTTGGGACCACCCCCCCAGGATTGTCTTGGACAACCTTATTAGTTATTAAAACGTCAACAGGCTCCTGGACTCAAACCCTGTGAGCTCAAAGAGAAGCAGATTGGTACCCTTTTCGTCTGGCTAGGGACGCTGGGAGGGGGGTATGGGGCGCGGGTTGTGAGTCTGGGGTTCCAGCCCAAAATCCATACGTGCCTTCCAACAGAAATGTTTTGTCATCTTCTGATGAAACATTCAGCTTGCAATAGGCCATAGCGGCTGAGGATTGGCATCTGTTTTAGCCTGGTCCTTTCACACATGTGTGTTTCAGGAATGCCGGCCACAGTGCTGCAGCCCAAGGCACTCAAGGCCTCCTCTCAGCATTTCCTTTAAGAGCAAATGAATTGCTTTCCAATGTACTTCCAGGTCCTGTGGCAATACATGGATGAGGAAATAATGCGGTTGCCTAGGAAGGGAAGGGGGGGGAAGGGGGCATGGGAACAACCTTCCTCATGCGACAAAGGTGGCTCTTGGTCTTGCCTTTGCTTTAAAGTTTGGTGTGACAGAGAGCGCATGCAGCTCTGGGCGCGCCATTGATTACCGTCTCTGAAAAGACACATTCCAACACAGGCAGCAGGGAGCAGAAAGCAGCATGATATGCAAGTTAAATGATGAGAGTGCACACCATGCATTTGGGTTGCACTGCCTCACCATGACTGTGGCAACAGGGAGCAGAAAGCAGCATGATATGAAAGGTAAATGATAAGAGTGCACACCACGTGTTTGGGTTGCACTGCCTCACCATGACTGTGGCAGCAGGGAGCATGTCATCCAGGTTGACTAGAGTAAGGTCCATCTCATTTCCAATGCGCTTCACCACACGCGCATAGTCTATGGGATGGTGCACCTGCACAGGGCAGACGCAACGTTGGTGGGATGTGGCATGGAGGGTGCACATGGGGGATGTTGGAAGGAAGTGTTTGCACGTTGGCGTGTCCACACTAAAAAGATAAGTCACTTGGTTATGACATTGCCCATGAAATCCACCGAGGAATCACTCAAAACATCAGCATGGAAACGGTTACCAATTCTTCCCTGATCATCGTCAGAAACCCAGAAGAGGCATGAACACAATGCAGCATGTTTGTTTGTTTCCATGCACAAGCACTTGTTACCCTGTGAACACTTTTAAAACCATCACACGTAAGGCTATTCCTTTGACAACCCATGCGTGTCAGTGGAACAAAGCGGCCTGCAGTGCACATGATAGTAACACGCCATCACAGCACCAGCAGAGTCATCACAGGCTCTGACCTGTGCAGGTGCATGGCAAATGCATTATTCTTGCATCACAGTGTTACCAAAGAAGTGTGGCCCTCAGCCAGCTTGGCGCACAGAGAGCTGCAAGAAAAAGTGCTACATGCTGCTGGAGTGCTGCATGATGCTTAAGTAATTCTCAACCTGTACACCTCCACTGCTGGCAACACTTAATTGCAGGCTGTTCAAGCGGCTCTCAATCTGAGGAAGTCCTCAACCTGTACACCTCCACTGCCGACAAAAGTTAATTGCAGGCTGTAAAAGCGGCGCTCAACCTGTACACTTCCACTGCTGGCAAAGCAGTTGCAGGCTGCTATGCCACCTCTGCTTGCCTCTGATTGGAATTATGGCCGCAGGGTGGAGGGCCTGGGTTAGTCACATGAGGACATTTCTGGAACTCTCATTGAACGTGGATGAGGAATGTAAGGTGCTGGGTGGAGGGTTTTAGGTCAGTTGCTTACAGAGAATGTCCCTGGAGCTCTCGCTGACACATTTGTGAGCCCTGTTGCTGAGCACACCCTCGCACCACCCACCAGCGACTCAAGCTCTGGAAACTTCAGGCGGTACTTGTCCCTGATGAAGTTATGCACAATGGTGATCTCGTTGTCAATGTCCACAGCAAGCCGGTTGCATTGCACCAACAGCCTGCAGGGCAGAGACAGCACTTGACTCACTTGGGGAAGGAATGCTTCGTGCAGCCAGCATGGGATGTGTACCTGTGCCATGTTTCCTAGAAATGTGCAACAGCATTTGCGCACAGCATGTTTTGAGCAATGGCACTCCAAATAGGGGATTGCAAGCATTAGCAAATAAGCTGTGAGATTTTTGAAGGTGTTGACACGGACAGGGTGAGGAAGGATTCACACGCGTGAAGCAGTGAAGCTTCCAGGCCCAACACCTCTGAGACACTTTTAAATTAAAACGATACAGAGAAAAAGACATGACCCCTGCTCAGGGATGATCCAATAACCAAGGCGTCCTGCCTTGGCATGGCCCCTGCAAAAAAGGATTTCAGCGATGGAGCTTTTTTGCTTCAAAGGCAAGAATAAGAGCTGCTGAGTAGCGCTTGCTTGGGTTGCAATATTACAATTCATCCCGAGGAAAAGCCGAAAAATGAAAAGATTCCCTGGTATTAAGCTCTTGATCTCATCTAGATGAATTCAACAATTATTGTACGCTCGTTTACATGATTTTTTACAGTTCTTCTTGCACAGGGATTATTGAGGAACAAGCTCTGCAACAACCCATACTTTGCTTTCAATGGCTCAAACCCATTCCCCTATTGTCAAGCTGCGGCAGTTCAGGGCGTCCTAATTATAAGACACTCCTCAGTAACATGTAATGGCCATGGTTGCTGATACTCTCTTGAGGTCTGTACATTGAAGGGACCATTGTCAAGGTGTATAGCACAAGGCAAGCTGTCAGACATATCTCCCCAGGTCCAACTTTACAGACTGCCTTGCCTTTGAGGCTTCCTGTTTTAGTTTAAGCAGAGCTCTTTGCACTGATCTTGTTGAATAGAAACCATGCACGTTCAGCTGTGACAATAAAGGAAGTGAAGAGCAGGAGGACGAGTTGGGAATAAAGCCTTCTGCTAGCTTCTTTGCATCCCCCGAAATGGCTTCAATTCAAATTTCAACAAAAAGGAATGGGAGCATATTGACTTGCTTTGTTGCTGAGAATGGCATCAATGTTTGATGCAGTTGGCCTAATGTGCAAGCATGATTCTCGTGGCCTTCTCACCTCAGGTGACCTGCATACCTCAAAACAATCGCTCACTCAACCAAGTCATTTGCCCAGGAATTTTCACTTGCTGCGAATGCCTACTCAACCAAGTCATTTGCCCTGGAATTTACACTTGCTGCGAATGCCTACTCAACCAAGTCATTTGCCCTGGAATTTCACTTGCTGCGAATTCTCGGCAAACAAGTGCTTGTGTGGATCCCACTTATTCACAATAATTATTATTCAGCTTAGGCCTAGCCTAGTAGGCTCATGCAGTTTTTCGACAACTGCGCACTTTGTGCACTCACTTGTACGTGGGGTCATCTTCAAGTGTCACCGTCGCTTCAGTCCTTCCATTCTGGTCCTCCATCTTCACCTCCTTACCTTCCGCTGCTGCAGCTACTTTCTGCAAGGTTCAGAAGGAAAGCGGGAAAGGTCAAGGCAAGAAATATTTAGATGGCATGCCGGAGTAAATGCATGCAAGGGAGCGCATGAGGGTAGGTGTTTGCATACTTTGTTCCTGAGTTGTTAAGCAACATTTATGCATGCTCATTTGGCATACCATGGAAATTGTGCAGCTTAAGCAAAAAGCTGCTGACGCATGCGAGAGTCTAGGGTGACTCTAAACCTCTTTCCTTCAAGCATCCATACAGTGAAGGGGCTGTTTCGCTTGCTGGTTTCAACAATTCAATGTTTGAAGCTGTGCATAAGAGCATTGCTTTCAAGGACATGCGTAAATGCAAACATGTGCACTGTGAGCATGCAAGAAATAAGCTACACATCTATATTCTGGACCAACCTCCATGATATCCTTGTACACCCCTGAGCGGCTGAGCTTGGCCACAGCGCCCAGATCATCGTAGTTGAGGGCCTCAATGTCATCCAGCTGCAGGCGTGGTGCAAAGGAAAGCACCATGGATTCAGGGGGTCTGTAGCTCATGGCCCCTCGTCTAGCCTTCCTTTTATATTGGCAAAACCTCAGCTTCATGCGTGCTTCCTTTACCTATAGTTTTGGACTGGTAGCACAGGCTTTTCAAGTACTTTGTTGCTCATGCACTCAAGATACATGAGTACAGGGCTGTGACACATACATGTGTGCGCATGTTATGTTTCAGCTTTATGGCTAAACCCTGAGTCCCATGAGAAAATGCGTGCGCAGAAAGTGTGCACAAGAAAGGACACAATTTGGTAAAACAAGCACACATACACAAGTACCTCATCTGTGGGCTGCTTCTCCTGCTCCTGCTGCTGCTCCTCTTCATGGTTGGGCTCATCATCAGAGAGCTGGTCCAGATCCGCAAGGAAGGTGTCAGCTAAAGTTTGCGCCATAGTGAGCACACACCTGGTTGCTTCTACTAAGTTTTGCTACTTACTCATGTTATAAGTTCTTGCAAAAATATTAACCAGTTAAAACTCTTCGCTCTATTCAGCTTTTTTGCAACCGCGACCTCTCCACTCACGGCATCCAAAAATAAAAAAATCAATTCAATCGGATATGAAACCAGCTTTATCTTGAAATTCCGGATGCCTGCCGTGGATGAGGCTGTGAAGTCTAGGCATCAAAAGGCGTGGGAACTATGTGTGATCCTTTGGTACCTGTTCTATCTGGGGAGCCAGGCAAGAAAATGTGCATGAAATCACATCCTACAGGCTTTTACGCAAAACAGCTTGCTTGCGGCTGCCATTCATCCAGCCAAGGCTGTTGTTTATTAGAGCTCCATGGAGTTCCTTGCTTTCTAGGCAGACCTGATGTTTAGATTTTTAGTTGACACCTTAAATGTTGCGTTCCTTGCACTTGTCTATGCACCCATTCACCGCAAATTATGTGTTCCTCGTAGGTGTCCGTATACCCCTTCCTGACAGCATGGTTTGCTTCAGAAAACGGTCCAGGTGCAAGGAAGGAAAGCTCCTGCACTGCCCCAGTTCAATTTAATCAGCATAAAATGTGTGGCAAATTTGGAATTGGTTCCATATGCAAAAGCATATCCAGATCGAATAACTGTTTTAAAAGAGGCTCAGCTCACACACGCACTTGCACACACACACACACACACACACACACACACACACACACACACACACACACACACACACACACACACACACACACACACACACACACACACACACACACACACACAAACACACACACACACACACACACACACACACACACCTCTGACACACAGGCCCATTGAATCCCAGGCAGCTGGGTTACATTGGCTGTGCGCGGCCATGGATTATGGTGCCTTCCAGCTTCCTGTGAGTCTCCTGTTGAGCCTGTTAAACTGCAGGGTACCTCCCTAAGCAGAAGCTGGTTACGCTTGTTTGTTTTCAGCAACTCCAAAGCCAGGCGCTGATGGCAGTCATCATCAATCTTCTTCATTTTGCCATGGCAGGTGGGGCATGTTGGCAGACAGATTTAATGCACACCGGGCCATCCTGCTTGGGTGCATGATTTTAGCCACCATTTCTCGATGCCTCTTGTACTGGTCAGAGGGGTTCACCCAGGTGAGCTGAATTTGGAGCCTTCGACATTTACAGCACTCTGTTGCTGTGTGGTTGTGAGCGCAGCTGGGCCTGTGGCAACATTTAGAAATCACTGTGTTCAGCAAGACAATTTTTCTGGCCTTTTCCGCAACCGCAGGTCATGGTGCTCATGCTTCTGATGCAGGTGTGTAGCACAGATGGCTGCCGTTGCAAGTTTATTTTCTTCCATTGTTCTAGTTGCATCAGGTTCTGAGGCAAACCAGAACAGATTTTGAAATAGGAATTGAGGTAGGAAAGGAAACGAATGGAGAGAGTGAGGAAGCCTGAATACAGTTCATGAACACTACTATCACCCCATGTTTGGGTTATTTTGAATGTAGGATGAGGTTTTGTTTGCCCACTCATGATTGGACACATCACATGTAGAAATCGGCGGTGGCGTACAGCACTATAATGCGTATTGCACTATATAGCGCAATATAGGCCTCATTTAATGCTATATGCCGATCTTTAGGGAGCAGCATTGGTAAATAGTGCTATTATAATGTAATGCTGTTTGATGCTATATAGCGCTATATGCCAATCTTTTATTACATGCCCTGCTTCAGCTTTTTATTGTGTGTGTTATCCTTGCCTGCATACATGCATGCCCAAATTTTGCGATCTCTCTAATTTGGGGATGGCGCAAGAATCAGAGCCCGTGAGACAGTTGCAGTCATGCATCGGGATTGTAACAAAATGGGTGGGACGCACCACTAATGGTCAGCTTGTATGCATGGGTACAAGACATTACACCTAACCCGGTGGAAAACCTTGCTGTCTAATTTAATTTTGCACCGACACTGCTGCGAAAGGGAAAGTAGAAAATGAAGCTTGAACAAGAGCTCCAGCCTGTCCGCACGCAACCTGTTTTGTTTGAATGTGTCGTGCGCACCAGCTCATGAGCTGTTGGCTGCGCTCTTGTGCCGCTGCAGGTGCTGTCCTCCCCTGTGATGATGCTTGCAGATGCCATGGTGAATGCTGCGTGCACCAAGGAGGTGAGTCATGGACAGCAACTTTCTGGAGCCATCAAGAAGATGTTGGTGTAGCAAGGCATGGCGTGTATGTGGCTTGTATCAGGGAGGAGAAGGTGGCTGACAGGTCATGTAAGAGACAGAAGCCAGGTTGCCAATCATGCCTGCGTGATGCCATGCATACACACAGAACCTTTGTCTCATCAGGCTCTGCCGGATGCATATCAAAGCTACCTGCCTGCTTTGCCTGTTGTGCTGCATGTTGATCACATCCAGCCAGCTTTGCCTGATGTGCAAGCAGGCGATGACTGCCTGCCTGCTTTGCCTGTTGTGCTGCATGCCAATCACATCCAGCCAGCTTTGCCTCAGTGCAACAAATCAATTACTGCCTGCTTAGCCTGGCCAATCAGGCTAAATCTGCCTGCCTTTTTAACCCTACATTCTACAGGGTGATTATGGTGTCCTGAGGAAGTGGGGGGCAGTCGGCTGGGGTGGAATGAGTTTTGTGTCGGGGGCATTCATCGATCGGTACGGTATGAGCGCTGCCTTTGGGCTCCACGTGCTACTGGTGCGTCGGGTTTCCTGAGCTTCTATACATGATTACTTGACCGTCAGACATCATAGCAACAAAGTAACCTCAGAACGAAACTCTCAGCTTCAGAACAATTGCCATGCAGCAGCCACTGATCAGTGGCCACTTACTGTTTTTAAACGCTTGTGCGTACCTGCTTCTTGTCTTCCACCACGTGTCCCCACCCATTGCTTGTATCCGGCTTCCTTTGCTACCAATGCGCGTCACCCTCCATTGTTCTGTCCCTCCCATTGCTTGTATCCTGCTTCCTTTGCTACCACCACGTGTCTCCCTCTATTGCTCATGTCCCCCTCCATTGCTTGTTTCCTGCTTTGCTACCACGGCTTGTCCCTCTCCATTGCTTGTGTACCTATCCATTGCTAGTGCCCTCACTCCCCTTGCTCCCACAACCTGTTGACATACATTTAGTTTTCTGCTCTAAAAATCGGTTGGTGCTGCACATCCAGATAAAAACCCATACTCAATCTCGAGACTTCCCTCTCACAAGAAGTGTAAGAATTTGGGCAGTATGTTGCAAGGCAAAACAACCTGATAGGTAATCCCCTAACTCTCTCTTGTTTAAAACGTGCCTTAATATTAATTAATGTTTTAGAGACATTGTTAATTTACCATGCATGTGTGTTGCTATGTGTTAAGGCCTGAGGAACTGCTTTTCCTGCATGCTCTGTGATGATTTTGTCATGCTCACCTTCCTTGCCCCTCCCAAGCTCCTGCCTTTGCCCCCCTGCTTTCTCCTACAATGCTTTCCTGGGTGCCCAATGCAAAGCCTGCTGTGCTTTTCTGCTTGATCCTACCATGCTCCTGCCTGATTGCCACTTTTTCTTTTCTCCTTGCAGATTCTCCCATGCCTGTACTTCTCGTGGATGCTGCACAGCTATGGCAAAGGCAACAAGGCCCCCCCAAAAGGAATTGAGGAGATTCAGCCAAGCCAGAATGGCGAGTTTGGCCATGAGCAGGAGCTGTCTTCAAAGTGTGTGTCAGCAAGGTGGGTTTGTGTCCACTATAGCCTTAGCCCAAGTTTGGCCATGTAGAGGATGAAGTGAAGGTGGACCGCCTGCAGATTTCATTAACCTTCTGTTTCATCTCTTTCTTGCCTGGAGTGATCATGCATGCCCTCCTTGAATGCCAGAACGCGCTGCTTACATGTCACGGTGCACACACTCTCCTCCATCAGCTTGCAAGCTCTCACTACTTAACTTGATCATAGACTGCCACCGAGCTCACGCATGGCATGCATCAGTTATGTCCTCTGTGTCTCACCAATCTCACTAACTGCCTGCCCAAACCCAAACCATCAACCATGTCTCGATCAATTGTGCTTTCTCAATGCCTTGATCATCCAATCAGTCATGTCATCTGCATCCCACCAACTCCCTCCCCTGGGTGTGTTTTACTGTGCAGTGAATGCATCCCAAGCAACAGCTTTGATCTGCGGGATTGCACAGAGGGCGAAGGGCAGAGTGAGGGAATATCAGAGAATGGAGAAGCAGTGGCAAATCATGCACAGAAAGAGGAGCGCAAACGCAGGATTGATCATTTGGTGCAGGTAAGTCAGCTAATGTGACCGACAAGAGTGAGGCACTGCTTATAACAAGCAAGCGCTGCAACACAATCGTCAAAGAAGCTTATCCACAGACTCTCTCTGGTTGTGCTTTTGGGAAGCCATCAGTCAAACAGGCTTCTGCGGTTGGGGTCTGGCATTTATGCTGCTGCAGGCTCATGTACGGAACGGGTTCCAGGGTGCCAGCAGGTCGAGGCAAAAGAAGTGTGCAGCCAAGAGGCAGGAGGCAAAAGAGTGGCGTGAACAGCGCACTTTGGAAAGCGTCCAGGTGTGCACCCTTGCGTTGGACTGTGCATGGAAATTCTCTCGTCCTGAAAGTAGGGCTGCAAGTAGCTGAATTTTTGGCCCCGTTTTCCCACATGGAGAGACCAAGATTGACCGCAGCCCGGCAACGTGTGCCTTCGTAGGATTGCCTGATATTGTACTGCATGTCAAGGTGTAGGATGATATGTGTTTTATTGGACATGTTTATAAGTTCTTGTTTGGAAGGGGAGAGGAACAAACAATGGAGCCCAATTTACGGTTGCCTGCATTGATCACATTTCGGACTCTGCAACAATCTCTGCAGGTTCGCATCTGAAGTTCCCCACATGTTTGGTCACGAGCATCCTTTCCCATCCATCTCATAAAAATGCATCTGCTGCTACTCCTGCAGAATGGCTCGCGAGCATGAAGAAAAGGATGAGGGCTGCAGAGAGGATTGGTCCCCTCATCTGCAGCGTTCGACTAAGTATAGTGTAACAGTTTACCTGCTGCTGTTTTGATGTCATTGCAGGAGGGCGAGCAGGAAAACGTGGATGACAGCTGCAGAGAGGATGGGTCCTCCCACTCACAGGACTCTCTCACCCAGTCAGAGGATGACGGGAGCGGAGACAGGTCCCAGGAGCATGAGCAATTGTTGAGCAAGGGGCAACACCCCCATTCTGCTGCCGGCAGCCACCACCATCTGGCCCCTGCGAAAGCCCAAGGAGGGGGAGGGAGCACACACGTGGACATGCCCTGCCCCTCAGGGCTGGAGCCTTCCTTTTCCGAAAAGCTGCAGGCCATGTTCAGCAGCTGGCACATCGTGCTCTTCCTACTGCAGGCCACATTGTTTGGATATGGATTTGGTGGGTAGACAGCGCTGTTGGGTCCCTGAAGTCTCTATGCACACTTGCACAGCAAGCATGTGTTGCCCTACATTGCTGGAAACAGGCAGACAGGACCCTGTGGTATGCCAGCACGCCAGCCTTTCGCCTTGCTACATATTAACCCCTCCTTTGATTGCCCCTTGGATTCGTGGTTGCATCGATGCCACTTTCGCATCCTCAAACCCTTGCAGGCACAATAGAGAGCTTCTTGTTCGTGTTCTTGCAAGAGCTGGGGGCCAACAGTACTCTCATGGGCCTCACCTTGACGATCACCTGCTTGGCTGAGGTCCCCACCTTCCAACTCACTGGCTGGCTTGTGGGGAAGCTAGGAGCGCCTAGGCTCATGCAGGTAGCACTTGACAACAAGTGTGTGGGGGGAGCATGTGCAATTGTGGGAGCCATGTGTAAATGGCTGGCTGGCTTGTGGGGAATCTAGGATCACCTAGGCTGATGCGGGTAGCACTTGACAACAAGGGTGTGGGGGGAGCATGTGCGATTGTGGGAGCCATGGTTTCATGCAGGGGCTTGGCATCCATGTATGCAAGCACCCTCTGTTTTTTTTTCTGCATTACCGCGCTTTAATCGCCACACAGTTTGCTGCTCGCTGCAAGAATGTTGTCCAAGTGACATCTTTTCCCGGCAGCTCGCTGCAAGAATGTTCCCGGCAGCTCGCTGCTGGCTGCAAGAATGCTGTCCAAGTGACATCTTTTCCCGGCAGCTCGCTGCAAGAATGTCCCCGGCAGCTCGTTGCTCGCTGCAAGAATGTTGTCCAAGTGACATCTTTTCCCGGCAGTGTCTGGACTGCACGATCATACCTCTGTGCATGTAGATGGTCTGCAGCATTCCTCATGCTGGAGGTGCACATAGCATACCATTTTCCAGCAGGCAGATTGCATGCTTTTGAGGGTCAACGTCCCCTAAGGGATTAGTGAGAGCATCTTAAATGCTTGCCCGTCTCTGATGCAGGTCACCATGGCCTGTTACGCTATCCGCATGTTTGCATATGCTGCCCTGCCCAAAGTGGGTGTCGTCTGGGCTGTGCTTCCTGTTGAGGTAAGTGGAACTCACTGAGTTCTAGCATGAGTGTGATTTGGGGTGCTAAAAGGTCGGAATGGCCATGATCGCTGTGTCCGTTTGATACATCGTACTTGCTTTTGTAAAACAGCTTGTTCCCAAAGATGGGATAGCCTTTTGGGGGTCAGGTTCATTGACATCAATGTCTATCTGAGACGTCATCGCCGTCAGCAGCAGCATGCTGCATAAACGGCATTGATTATTCAACATCCTACGCACAATGCATATACATGTGTATATGCATATTGTGCTGCTCATGCAAGCAATCACGGCATGAAAGCATGCATCATGCATCAAACCACAAAAGATCAATGACATACGGCACCCTTCAATCAATGACATACGGCACCGTTCCAGGTCTTTCATTGAAACAATGAATGGCAGTGTGCTGCCAAGAAGGTTTGAATTGTCTTTGTTTAAAATGCAGCTGTATGGTATCAATCTGGTGGACTTGGATGGAGTGTTAGCGCCACAGAGTGACGTTGCGGTGCCCATGACATGGAATCACACTACATCCTGTGTACTATGCTAGATCATGCTGCGTCCACGATGTATGGATAGTGATGCTTGTAATTCGTTTACGTGAACTCATGGATCAGAATGCTCGTAAGCACCTTGGGGCATGAGCATATGGATCATGATGCTTGTGAGCAACATGCACCAAATCACAGAATTGACGGAGTCGGGCATTTTTGCAGGCACGTGTCTGTGTGACGATGAGTGGCTTATCCTTTGGCAGTAAGAGTCTGCCTCAGCTACATTCTTTTGTGCAGCCTCAACAACATCCTTCTGTTTGGATGCTGCCAAGAAATGGCGCTCATGCACCACTTAAGTCCAGGATCAGTGCCACGCAGCTGCATCATTGCCGTGTTTCAGGGATGCTGGTGCCCTTTTGTGCTAGATGGGGCTGCATGGCACGCCCAAGTGTTACACCTGCACTTTATTGTGCCCCAGGTCCATGCGTGCCTCTGATAATCGATTAAATGCGTACCTCATTCAATCTTCATCAAATGTCCAAGAAAAGGCAGAGCTGGACCAAAGGCAAGGTGCTTTATTTCCAGGGTCTCAGCATACATAGACCCAAAGTTTGATGCATCCAGCGCCCGAAACTCATTGGCATGGTCTTGCTCATCAGGTCCTGCATGGCATCACTTTTGGACTTGGGTGGTGCGTGGGCACAACGATGTGCCGGAGGCTGGCTCCTCCTGGGATGACAGCCACGATGCAAGGCGTGTTTCAAGGTCAGTGTTGCCACGATGCAAGGAGTGCTTCAAGGTCAGTGTTGCCACAATGCAAGGGGTGCTTCAAGGTCAGTGTTGCCACAATGCAAGGGGTGCTTCAAGGTCAGTGTTGCCACAATGCAAGGGGTGCTTCAAGGTCAGTGTTGCCACAATGCAAGGGGTGCTTCAAGGTCAGTGTTGCCACAATGCAAGGGGTGCTTCAAGGTCAGTGTTGCCACAATGCAAGGGGTGCTTCAAGGTCAGTGTTGCCACGATGCAAGGCGTGCTTCAAGGTCAGTGTTGCCACAATGCAAGGCGTGTTTCAAGGTCAGTGTTGCCACAATGCAAGGCATGTTTCAAGGTCAGTGTTGCCACGATGCAAGGTGTGCTTCAAGATCAGAAGTGCTCCCAGGCAGCAGACTGGCGGCAAGAGCCAAGGAAGTGATTGATTTACAAATGCAGCACACAGCAACATTCAAACTGTTTCGCCGCTGCAAGATGGATAGTTGCCATTCTGGATGTACGCGGAGCGAATCTATTGCGGTCCTGCAATGGCAATTTTGATGGCTGAGTGGTGAGCATGCAGATAAGTCGTTTCATGATGAAGACTGTTACAGCATGATGTGAGCGCTGATGGGTTGCATGATGTGAGCATGCGTGGACTGCACAAAGTGAGCGTTGACTGCATGATGTGGGCATGCGTGGACTGCACAAAGTGAGCGTTGACTGCATGATGTGGGCATGCGTGGACTGCACAAAGTGAGCGTTGACTGCATGATGTGGACGTGCACAAAATACATAATATGGTCACAATGTGAGCACACATGGTCAGCACAGTAAAAGCGTTGACTGCACGATGTGAGCGTAATACAAGTGCTATTTGACTGCATGAAGTGAGCATGCATGGGCTGCACGATATGAGGATTGACTACACGATATGGGTATGATGTGAGCACACATGCAGAATGCCAAGCAAACGCCCCCCCAGGAACCCTGTAATCTCTTTACAAGATCATACTGGAGTGAATGACTATGTTGACATGATTTCAAAAGAAAATGCTGGGGTGATCAAAGCTTTCCACACTGCTCCTCCTGCACCGCTTCACCCCCCCTCACATCCATTTTTCGGTGCAGCTTGCTACTTTGGATTCGGGTATGGGTGTGGCGCATTGGCAGGGGGCTTCATTTCGCACTCCTATGGCTTCCCCATCATGTTTGCGGTGTCGGCAACCATCGTATGTGGGTAAGTTTTGAGGCAGTGCATTATTGTGATTACCTGTCTGCATGGTTTTTTTATCCCCAATGTGGCGTGATAGTTAGGTTTGCTTTCTGAGTTGGAAAGCAGCACCGACCAGCTCCTATAGATGCTTGCAGGTTGCAATGCCCAGCTGCTTTTTTATCAATACTCACACTTAACACTTATCTAATGGTCAAGTAGGTCAGGTCCTGAGCAGATAAGTGCCAAGCGGTCCAGACCATGGCTAATAGAATTGCGTAACGTGGATCTGAATGAGTGAGTTGCCCTCGTAAACAGCCCCCTTAATCAAACTCAATTGTCTCAATCCTTGTATTTGGCCGTATCTCAGCACCCCCTGCAGCACTCCAGAATCTAAAAGGTGCTTTGGGTAGCTAGTGCTTTGCTCTAAATGAGGTGAAAACGAGTGAGCCATGTGGCTGACTGCGCCCCCACAATCTTTTAGAATCCATCATGTTAAACAACACTCTTTATGAAAAATAGGGTGTGAGAATGCCTGTGCTTGCAAGTTTGGCCTGCATTATGTTTCAAATACATGTCCCCTCATCAATTGAAAGCACACTCTTCTCTGTACAGGCCACCAATATGAAATAAATATAACCTCAAGTAAAAAGCACCGTGCTGGGCAGCATTCAAGAATGTGCTTAGATCGGCACCTGTGCAGCGATGCTGTGGTTGTGAAGTGGTGTTGCTTCCTGCATCAGCTTCCACACTTATCCCATTGGGTCCCTCTTCCAGCATGCTCCCCATGCTCCCCCCACCGCAAAATCTGACACTGCAGCATGATTGTGCAATTAAGAGCAGCTGGAGTCCAGGGGTGATGGTCACTTGGTGCAATTTTTGAAATTCACCTTTTTTTTTCCTGCCAGGTAGGTGTAAAACAGTCTTGAAGCCACACAGAGTATTCCACATGCCAATTTCAGCGAATCTCAATGGCTGAGACCGAAAAAATATGTTTGGTGTGCCCAGGGTTGCCAAGGACACAAGCAAGAGGCGCAAGGACACATGCAGATTGCACAATGCACAATGACACAAGCAGAAGGCTCAGGTTGCACAAGGACACAAGCAGGAGGCTCAGATTGCACAAGACACCAGAGGTGGGCAACTCCCCCCAAACAAACAGTTTTTTTTCTGGAATGGTCGTTGTATTGTGTCCCAATTAGGGAAGCTTAATTTTGGTTGCATAATGTAGCCAACCTTTCAAAGCCCTTGAGCTTGGCAGTCCCAGAAATGGAGCACCCTGCCAAATTAGCCGCATCCTACCTTTTGACCATCGAATCTCCATACCCAGTCACCCACTGCACCAAATTGGCTGTTTATTAGGGATTTGGAGTCCTTGTTTATAAAAGAAATCATTGCAAAAGAAATGGAGTGAAAATACCAAATGGTTGGTGAGATACAAAGTTTCAGCCATGTCCCTTACCAAAAATCCACAAGGGGTGCCAAAAAGGTCAAGCCTAGACCTTTTTTCTTTCTTTTTATGAATATGCACGATGTAAAGGTATGTAAATGTCTGTATGTAAATGTCTGTATATGGAGCTCATAAACACAAACTTATGGAATTGAAAATTGGTCCCTCGGTGGGCGGAGTTGTAGGCCCTTTGAGTGATTTTAGGCAGGGAGAGTGATCTGAGGTCCTACAATTGTCACAATTTTTGTGGAACATGATATCTTATGGAAAAATATTGGTTGGCATGGTTATATTTGAGAAAGAGCATGTCCAGCGGTAAAGGGGAGTTGTCCACCTCTGCAAGGGCGCAAGCAGGGGGCATGGACAATTTGGTAAGTTTGGTTGGGGGGCATGTTCATGGGAATGATAGTGAGGCAGGGGAAAGGAGAATTCAAATCCCCTAGCAGCCCCCAAAATGCCTTCAAGGCTTGAAAACACACAGGAGCCACAACTGAAGGGCGGAATTTTTTAACTGCGACCTTTACACCAGGCTGCTGCTCCCGACTTTGCCCTGTATGTAACAGGAATTTTGGAGAATGTTCAATGTGTAAGTCATACTGGAGGAGGAGTTGCAATTCCTGCTCATTCGAATCTCACATGTGCAGGATTGCCAGTGCAATTTTGATTGCACGATGCTTTGCCGGCCCATCCCCTTACGATGTGAACCCTGATGAGAGTGACCACAATGTAGAGATGCAAGACATAGAGAGAGATCAAAGGCAACACCTTGACAGTGACGAAGGTTTTGGAGAGGGCAATGATCAGAGGGGGCGCAAAAGGGCACAGGGCATGAAAAGCTGGTTTGGGAGAGGAAATGCTACCGTAGAGGGCCAGCACTACACGGGGTTAGCTTCTCAGGAACTCTCACAGCAGAAGCAGGGCGCGCACAATGAAGGGAGCAGTGTCTAAGCTCAAAGTGTGTTCAAGCCCCTTCATTATTCATGCTAGAGCAGGGCAGGGCAAAGAGTGTGATTAGGATTACTGCATGTAAATTTGAGACAATTGCTATGTATTAATTTTTTCCCATTTAAAATGTATTTGAACTGTCACTTCCAATCACATGGTTTTCATCGCCCTACTCCAATTTGTTTATGAATTTTTGCTTCAGACTGGTGAGGTGGGCTCATGATGCCCAGGTGTACTACCAGCCAACCTGCCTCCATTTGCTTAATTTTACTGTCTGCGTAGTTTTTCTCTTCTTTCCTTTTATGTAGGGATTAGTGTCACTGCCCACATAGCGTTTTCCCTTGTTCTTTTCTTAGGTCAGCTGTACCTTTGTTCCCTACTTTGGAGCAGTTCAGGCCCACCAGAAAACCCACATGGATACAGTCATGCCTTCTGCTCTCCAGAGCTGCACATTGTCCTTGAGGATGTTGAATGATTGCGAGGTCTTTGTTTTGGCACCAGGGCTGTCTGTTCGAAACGTTTGGTGTTTCGGATTCTATTGCTACAGGAAGGCAGCTTGATCCCGTGAGATGTCAATGAGTGTGTGCATGTCTAACCGCTTGCAGGCAGCCTTTTCTTGTTTAGCATAAATGGTAGGAAAGCCCAACCAAGTGAATGCATTAAGCACGATACATATGTTTGACGACGAGTCCGAACATCTGTTGCCTTCCAGAATCACACCAAGGTGCCCAACAAATGCATACTTGGAGAAGCTATATCAAGGAAAGGAAAGGAAATAAAAGGTGGAGAAATAAGATAGATAAGGGAAGAAAATAAAAGGTGAAGCTATATCAAGGAAAGGAAAGAAAATAAAAGCATGCAATGTGTTTCTATTACACATAGACGTGACAGCTGGAAGAGAAGGTTCTCTTGCTCTGGATTTTTTTTTGCCGCATACAAGACTCCAAGTTGTATACAGGCTAAAGAAAACGGGCACACGGAGCATATAAAGGGGAGGCCATATATGTAGTATCATATCAAGAACTGCCTATGTTCTTCAGGATAGGATAGGATAGGGTTACATATCTGTACCTGCCTACAAGGGCAGCTTAGCTGAATCAACAGATTTTTTTAGATTTTACACAGGGGGACCTTCAGCCAGACTGTTCGGCTGATCGGCCTGTGACTGGTCCTCGCCAGCCAACATAATGTCCATAAGCTCAGAATCAAACGAAAAAAGCTTGTTGTTGTGTTGCAAGAGGAAATCAGAAACATCCTGCCAGTGGACACTGGCTTGTTGTAAAAATGGTTGTTCCATTGAAAAATCACCTGAGAAACAGTTGAACAGGTAAGCGTACTTTCTTCTCAAAGCACAAACATCTGCGTCTCTACACACCAAAAGGGCATGAGCCTCATCTTGAATCTCATCACAAGAACAGCGATCACACAAAAGAGTGTTCCGAGTATCCCAAGCTGCTGTCTCCACCTTCAGTGTGTGTGCCCTAAGTCTGAAACGGCTAACATTCGTCATGACATGTGGAGACAAATCCAAATGCATGTGCCTTGGTAAACGGGCAGGGGCACGCACGTTATGGTCAAAAGGCACTGCAAAAAGAGACTGGTAAGTTGCCCGCTTACTATATGTGTCCCGCGGGTTCACTCCCTCAACATCTCTCCACACTGCCCGCAGCCTGTGTCTGAGGTCATCAGTAAACTCCTGAATAGGGATAGGAGTGCCCTGCCGCAGAGCTTGCACAAAGGAATCACAGCGCCGTAGCCTTGAAAAGTATCCAAAACTTGGGCAGCCTTGAAAAGCAGCAAAACTTGAAGCAACAGATGCCTGTAACCAAACAAAACTAAACTTGTGTAAATGTCAATTGAAAGCCTTGAGCTGTTCTTCAGGTTGTATCTACTCCAGATGCTTTTGCACTTTTCTAAAATATTTGCTTTGAATGTGGATGCAATAAGAAGGTTACAATGGGGGGTGACCTTCAGCCAGGTCGTTTGGCTGATCGGCTTGTGGCTGGTCTCTGCCAGCCAAAAATAAATCCATAAGCTCAGACACAAAAAGGAAAAGCTTAGCGTTTCGCTGATGAAGGAACTGATAAACAAATTGAGAGCTCACTTGATGCAGTAAAAAAGGTTGCATCTCAACAATATCCTGGAAGTAAGGTTCAAAAAGCATTTGATACTTGCAGTTAGTGGATGGACGACGACGACGACGACGACGACGACAAAGGAACTTCCTTTACTTGAAGACCGCAAAAGAAAGTTGCATAGGCCGTGAAAACACTTCAATGAAGTTCCTATATCAATCAAAAAGGAATCCTTCTCAGAGAGCTGTAGGCTTAGAGAGCTGAACCTGGGAATCCTTCGCCAGTGAATTAAAAACAAAGAATGCGAAGGGGGCCTGGGGATTTCTGGCAGCTCTGGGCTATCTCAAAGTTTATTGCATCTCGTGCCATGTTTCTCCTTGCATTGAATGCCGGAGACGGATACGAAATGACCTTGTTCACAAATTTCATTTCTCAAGCATGACAAAGAAAGGATAAGTGGTAATAGGATAAGGAAGGTGAGCAGTTTTGATGAAGGATGGACGAGTTAGAGCAGGTGGTGTAGAAGGTTCAATCCAATTTAGGAGTCCTCGTCAGGAGAGACATATATGGCGAAAAGACAGACTGTAACCAAAGTAGACCATTTCTAGCCTGGACAGGCTGTGCCGACTTGGAGGCCTGGACAGCGCTGTGCCACTTGAAGTTCTGAAGTGCTCCAATTTTTACTCTCTCCAGCGCGCCCACGAGCTCCCCACTACAAGAAGTTGAATTTATAGCATAATCATGCTTACTAAGCAGTAGTACACTGTGGGTTACAGTCAGGTCCTGGAGCCAGGGAGCCTCCAATCATCCAGTCATGTTTCCTTTGGCCTCCTCTTTTTTACCTTGTGGCGGCTCTCATGGATCTGCTGGGTGCTTTGCCAGAAGAATACTCTAGTGCAATTGAAAGACTTCAACCCCGAGGAAAATGTGGTGGGCCGTGTGCCAAATTTCTGCGTGGATTGCATCCCCAACTCCGTCGCGTCGATGGTCGAGTCCTGATTTTAAGCGTCTTCCTTACGCTTCGACTTTATAAGACCGGAATTGTTCGTGTATGTGATGCCCATTCTTACATTTAAAAGAAAGGGAAAATAATAAGCTCTCAGTTTAAGTTAAAAAAGGTCCTATCAAATGCAAGGTGCGTGCTCTCACACGCACGCACGCACGCGCACGCACGCACACACACACACACGCACACACACACACACACACACACACACACACACACACACACACACACACACACACACACACACACACACACACACACACACACACACACACACACACACACACACACACACACACACACACACACACACACACACACACACACACACACACACACACACACACACACACACACACACACACACACACACACACACACACACACACACACACACACACACACACACACACACACACACACACACACACACACACACACACACACACACACACACACACACACACACACACACACACACACACACACACACACACACACACACACACACACACACACACACACACACACACACACACACACATGCATGCATACATACATACACACACATGCATATATACATGCAATTATTCATACATACGGTGCAGGCCTATTGCGGTGGCTCCTCTCTGGTTCCAAATGCCACTTAGATACACACTCGTTGCTACCCTTTCTTCAACAGGATTGATGGGTTTTCACTGTCCTGACAGCCGTCCTTTGTTGCACTGCAGGTCATCAATCGCTTGTACCATGTCGCAGCTCTACTGCTCCCCTGGCTTCCACCTCACACCGTCATCCACTGCAACACACCTTCATTAACACCAAGCCAAGCCGTCCCCAGCGGAGATGCCCAGCAGACATCATTGCCAGCAGAACCAGCATAAGCTGCAACAGCACACGCGCTGGCTTGTTCACTTTCATCTGCTCAGCACTTGCCCCATCATGCCAGCCCAGCAGCAGCAGGGTTGCATGCAGCTGCGCAAGCATGAGTGCCAGGCGGTGCCACACGCTGGTTTGTGCGGAACGTGAGCCAACAGCAGGGCATATGTGTAGAAGGAAAAGAGTCAGATTAGCAGCAAAGAGGGGGGTGGTGGAAGGCCCATCATCAGCAAGCAGTGAAAAGGGAGGGCTCAAGGCACAAGTTGACACAGGCAGTGCCCCTCTTGATGATGATGAGGGAGAAGAGGCGGGGGAAGAGGAGGTGGAGGTGCCTGAGCTGTCGCAGGCATCTCACATCATTCTGGTGGATGGTTTCCATCCAGATACTGTGGCAGCCCTGCGAGGGGTGTTTGATGCCCGGTTTGCAGGTGCGCTGCTGTGTGGAAGCATGCCTTGAAACCCAGCAGTACCTCAGCGGCAAAAGAAACCACATGAAAGATGGACTTTGCACATATGCACGCAGATCCACGCGCTACCCATGCTGAGCGTTTCTTGTGGGATTACTGGTGGGTCCAATGCTGTGTGGCCCACACCTTGCTAGCCATGACATGTACGACAATGGATTGTTGCCTATGTGTCCTGTACTACAATATCATTGGGCTTGCAAGGATTACATTGGATGACAACAAAATGCTGTGTGTCCTGCTATGATGACTAGCGATGGCTTGCAAGAATTACAATGGATGACAGTAGATTGCCGTGTGCCTTATGTTTCACGCCATTTGAAGCCTTTTCCAATTCTCTAAGATAACCTGCCCTGACGCATCAACTTACATGTGCAATTTTCAGAGCTGACCCGTCCAGCCAATCCCTGCCTTGCCTTCAGGTACTGCCCCAATACTGCTGGGACGTGTCAGTACAACCTTGTGCGGACACAGGTGGGTGACTCTCCTTCTGTAGGTAGTGCTTGATGAAAAATCGCTGCAGGGCAGTTCATATTTTAGGAAATCCTTGCGTACGCAGGTGTGTCATCCCTCTCTGGTGGTACCTAGTAGGGAATGCCAGATAAAGAATGGCTTTGTTACAGGATATGTAAATACGACATCCAGTAAATGTAGATGCTGCATACTCTCCCTGAAGGTTCTGCATGATCACAATTGGGTTTGCTCCAGAAGCAGTCATTGCAACTTTATATATGAAACATAGCATCTTCACTCTGCACAAGTTTGGTTGCTCCTTTCTTGTTGAATTTCTGACGTGATTAGCTGAAATGCTATCAATCTGAGCTTCTCAGGGTGTAAAGCAGTGTTTCCTTTCTTATTTGCTAAATGCTGTTTTGCTTCTACAAGAGTGGCACCTGGTGTTACAACCTTTCATTAGCATGGGCTGCCTTCATGCATGTTTTGGACTTGCCTGCACCCCTTTCTGCATAGTCCCCTCCGCTCTGTTACTCTTGTTTTTGGAGCAGAAGCAGCTGTACTTGCCTACTTGACATATCATTATGTTATTTTATTCTATTTAGTGGAATCCTTTTTCCTCATTTGCTTTTTGCAACAATAGCTGCACTCTCCCTATTTCCACCAATTCTTGGCAGCCACATGCAGCCCTGCTGTTGAGCCTCCCGTGCTCCTGTATAGCTCCAACAAGGGCATGCGTCAACAGCTTGTTGATTGCAATGCACCTGTAACTCAATGAATGCGATGCATTTATGGCATGATGACCATGTTGCATCATTATTGCTTTTTGTGCTTTATAATTCCTTTAAGCTCCAAGCATTGCAAGCTTGCCAAGCACGCCAAGCAGCTAAGCACTTTGAGGACGCCAAGCATGCCAAGCACGCCAAAAGCAGCTAAGCACTCCGAGGATGCCAAGCGTGCCAAAAAGTAGTCAGACTTTTGTATCTCCTGCCTGTACACACTTAGAACGCTCCGTCTTGTGGCCATGAAAATCTGTGCCTGCAGGCTTCAGCGTATTTCACACCTGAGCTGTGTGCAGAGCTAGAGAATGCTCTGCTGGCGTACGGAGAGTCCCAACTGGGTTGCAGGTACACCGGTTTTGTGGAACTTGCACGTTAACGAGCCTTGGAACCCACCAGTGAAATTGCCCGGCTGCTAGGTTAAAACGCGCAGAGAAAAAAGTAGTAGAGGATTGTTAACAGGTTTGTATTTGACAGTCCAGGTCCTGTGAGGCATTCCTGCCGGCCTATGCCCATCCGACAAAGATCGAGATTGAGGTCGGAAAGTCTGCTTGTTTCCTTGGGACACACTTGAAGGATGCCCTAGAAATGACCATTAGTGTCACTTTGCACTGTGTTTGGTCACAAAGCTGGCCTGATTACCGTCACTTGTCTGCTTGATGGGCCTATTTGCAGGCAACATCATTAGCAGAGGCAAAAAGTCATTGTTATCACATGACCAGCTTCCGCAAGCATTTAGTGAGGGTAACTGCGGCACCACAGAGTACCCAGCGCTACAGCAGACATTTCAGTGCTGCAGCAAGCTTGCAGTGCTTTGCTGGTAGCTAAAGCAAATCTTTCTCCCTCTGTGGCTGTAACCAAAGGCGCACTCCAGTGCCTTGTCCAACCAAAGGCGCATTCCAGTGCCTTTTGTCCATCTGCAGTGCTTTCATTCGTCAGCCATGCATCAGAGGTAACTGTGCTTTGACTCCCACAGCATTTTGCAGGCAAGCAAGCAACTGTGAGCAAGAGCAGAGCAGAGCGACATTGTCGATTCAGTTCATACAGCTATGTCCTGCAGGGCCATCACACCAATCTGGATGTCTTATTATGTGGATGGGATGATGCAGGTAAGTGCTTCAGTACAATTGCTCACATCATCAATTTGCATGCATGCCAAATGAAAATCTTTTGAAAGAATCCCTTTGTGCCGAAGAAATGCCTTCGTGGAAATCCCTGCATCCCTAATAAATCCCTTGAAGGCAGTCTTTCAAGCACTTTTTTGGGCATGGCCCTTCTGGCAGCATAAAAGATGAGTGCAAAAGCTAGGAAGGTGCCACAAAGAAACCCAGCTGCAGCACAGCTTATTCATTACAATTCCACATCGCCCATCTATGCAGGAGTTGCATTGTGACAACCCTCAGGGACCTTTTGCCTTTGTCCTTTCCCTGACAAGTGAGTCCATGCCATTGCCTCATGATTGTCGCTCTTTCTGTATTTTTATCCCAAATTATCTGCAAATGCTATGTTCTTTTAATCACAGTCTTCAGGTGATGCAAGTGACCGTCAGTGCAAAGGAATGTCTCGCTTCCTTGATTATATTTGATTCTCTTAGCGAGCTCCCTGTGATTTAGTCCTTATCCCCGCGAGTACTGGAATAATGCAGCAAGAATGATAACAACCCAACCTGGCTCACTGATTTAGCACGAGTCGTCCCCGAAGCAAGCTGGTGGAAAACAACCAGCAGCAATGACCCAGTTCTCAACCCCAGACACCCAGACATTGAGACTGGTTTCAAGGAATTTGAAAAGCTACCCTCTGGCCAACAGCATGTTCCTAAGAGCATCATCCAAAACCAACAACCCCTCTCGCCGCTTGCTGCATCTTGCCCAAGCCTGGTCCGAAAAGTTCAGAACTGGAAAGAGTGGCATACACAGATGGCAGCTGCCATATCCACCTTGGAAATCAAGTGATAGGAACTGGAGTCTACCACCCTGACAATGATAAGCCCAACTATGTCCAGTACTGCACCGAGTCATGGTGCTTTCTGCTTACTTGCAGGTATGCATGTATTGCTTCTGCCTACGACCCTCAAACGATGCTCCTAACACCAAACTCATTCCAATTTTTTCGTACGCCCTCACATTTGCATGGCAATGGCATGTTCACACACACACACACACACACACACACACACACACACACACACACACACACACACACACACACAAACACACACACATGCCCTTATAGACTGGGAAGCACGTGCATTCCGAGGCGGTGAGACGGTCATTGCAAAGCCCCGCTTGCTCGATTACTGGTCAACACACAACCCTAATGAAGGCCTGGAACATGACGCGCTCTTCACCATGGTTCCCCCCGAGTTTGGCCGGCTTACTGTGTTTGTGAGTGCCGCCTTCCTGGATCTGAACTTATGCATGAGTCTGGCAAACCATGTTGGGCAACAGCTGTTGCACCAGAAGCCCTTGGAGCATTAGAAACATTGGCAGTCCATACTCCAGTATCAAGGGAAAAAGGTAGTAGGTTTGTAGGGCCATTGATGATACTGTGCTTGAAAACCATGATGGCTTTTGAAAATTGTTCACAGTGTTACTCCCTAAATGTTTGTCTTGAATGTTCAAAAATGTAGTTTTGCTGTCAGAGACGCGTTTAATTGTCCAAGTGTGACAGATTGAGAAGGGCATCCCTTGCATCTTGTAGCCATCACACATAAATTTGCACACGCGCACACACACACACACACACACACACACACACACACACACACACACACACACACACACACACACACACACACACACACACACTTCTTCGTCGCAAGGATCCCCGATTTCCACATGGAGTACGGGAGGTGCATGGCACACGTGACCCAAGGGAAGGCCGGCTAGTGCTGCACGGTGAGTTTCAAAGATGTGGTGGAACACAGGCTTTCCAGTCTGTTAGCCGCAGTGTTTCACGTGGAATGGTAACATAAAGAAATATAATGACAGTGATGATGGTGATGGTGGTAATGGCGCCGATGATAAAGATTGTAATACAGGAGATGGTAATATTTCAACTTGATATTACAACTTGCAATGATGCCTTGTTTATCCTAGCATTCTTTATTGAGGGGGGGGAGCTATTGAATTCAGCCATAACACCAGCAGCTAAATGCTGTCTCTAAGCTCATGACAACGCCAACAATGTAAGATTGACTAGAAAACGCTGTGCCGCAGGTTTGCTTACTGCAAGCTCAATGGTTTCTTCTCAATCAACAGACATGCTCTTTTTGTTACCCTGTGACGAGGCTGGGCGGGCTACAAATCCTCTTAAACATATTGTATCGCAAGGAAACTGTGTTTCACTTGAAGTGGACTGGTGCACTTTGAGCAAGTGCCAGAAGGGGTCAGCTGGCCTATATTGCTAGGCATGCCCTTTTTGTGTTGAATATTACCATGCCAACCATGATTATTCCATAAGACATCATGTTTACCAAAAAATGGTGGAAATTGGTTGACCACAGATTGCTCCTCTGGCCTCATATCTCCTAAAAAAGGCCCACAGTTCCACCCTGGGAACATTTTTCACTCCCAAAAATACTCCTCTGACAAAGTGCAAGCTTTGCACAATGGTTGGCTAACATATCCATTCTGACATGTTGGCAAAAAGGCATGTTTCTCTGTCAAAGCATTCACTTAAAAGGATTGGAGTGAGGAAAACCTTTGATAATTTCATTTCAATGGAATGAGGAGAGCCTTCACTAATATCTGCATCAGAGAATGGCTTTGACTTCTGAGGACTTACACTGACTGAAAAGCAAGGGAATGGCTCTGGTTGTGTGTCATGAAGAAGATGTGCACTCACATCCTGCCCGTACATTTGACGCTAAATGCTCATCAAATGCTCTTAATCCTCATGCCTACAATTTTATTTGTGCAGGTTGGTTCACAGCGCCAGAGCCCTTTTTCACAGGTGGACTCAGTGCTGAGCAGGTGCGTGATGATTGCTGGTAAAGCTGGTTCTACTGTGAACATAGAATGGTGCGATTTTTGTGCTGATCAAGGCGCATCTTGCATGTGTCTTGTTTATCTGCTTGGTTGCCTCCTTGCATTATCCTCTTTGTAGCAATGATCTGCCCACTCTTCAATATATTTTTTACCTCAGCGCACGCATTCCGTGCCCCTGTGGCAAGCTTGACCTGCTTTCAGGTAAACTTACTGTGACGCTTGATTAGCTCACAATTGTTGATGGAACTCTTTGTGAATGTTAACTTTGACCTGCACTAAGAAGATTGTCAGGATCTTCACTGAATGTTTAGACCCACTCTGGAGCACTCGCAGTTGCATGTCTTGCTTGCACAAGCTTAGTGTTACTTGGCTTTTTAAATGACGTCACTCAGGGGTTAACGTGTCACAGACTGATGCTTGCTATGCCTTCTTCACATTTCTTGCAGGCGGCCCCAGTCATTGATGAGGCCCTGGAGGGAGCAATCCGGACCCTCCAAGAGGGTGTAGACGACGATGAAGATGAGGCTCCTGCAGGCATCCATGTGACGGGCGTATGGACAGTGCAAATCCATGTGTCTGGCAAGACAGGGGAAGTCACAAGCATCGAAGTTCTGGCAGACACGCTGGTGGGTGTTCAGTGTGTCTCAAAGTGATTGCCTGAATTCCTAGCAGCCATGGGTGTTCAGTTCGTGCCAAAGAAACACCCTTGCTGTTCAACGTTTTGCAAATCCACCTTCCAGTGAATATGACTGGACGTTTTCAGCTCATCTGCAAGTTAATGGTTTAGGTAAGCCTCTCTCTCAAATCTGTAAAGTGGCAAAGCAAGACCTTCATCTCCTGTGCTGGCAGGCAAACCTGTAGAAATCGTTTGAGAGCTGGGGAAAGGGAATTGCAGTCCAAACATTCCTGGTAATGGTCTGCATGAAGCCATTCATGCAGGGTTTTCAGATAATCAGGGCGGTTATCTTATGTCGCAAAATTTGATGGCCAGCATGAGGATGTAGGTAGAGGAGACCTTTGCTAGCTTGCTAGTTAGGGAACCTTTCCTTAATGCATGCGGCCTCATGGCTGGCATAGACTTTTACTAAAAGGTAGAGGAAGCCACGCTGGTAGCCTTTAAGCCTCCAAAGGTCATTGGCATGATCTCTTATTTACAGTGCCACCAGGAGGGTGAAATAAGCATAAATTTTGGCACTTACGTGTTAACTCACATAAAAATATAAATATAAATTCCTAATCCTGAGACTGAGAGGCGTCGATTGGAATATGTATGGGCCCAATCGGTGAGGGGGGAGGGGGGGTAGAGGGCACAGTCCCCACACTCCCGGTGCCCCCTTTCGCAAAACTGTTGAATGTGGTGTGCTCTCCGCACACTGGACGGCTCCGCGTGCTGACCACACCGCTGTATTCCTGAGAATTTCAGCAGAGCCTCCCCCGGCCTCCTCCCCTACTTTTAATGATGCAAAGGTGTTTGTATGTATAAGAGCAAGCCTGCCACCGCTTGTCTGGTGGCCTGGAGAGGTGTGGCTTAGGCAAGCAAGTGCACCCTGCTCGACACAGTGTTCCCTCTAGCGCGCCACACACTGCTCAGTTTCAAAAGATAAGCATGCCTACAGATTCTGAAAGCCTTTGCTGTCTGGTGAGCTGGTTATCATGGCGTGGCGTTCAAAATCGGGGCAGCCGTCTTCACGGTGGATCGCCAGCTTCACGCCCTCCAAGCACCAGTTTGGAGGCAATGAATCCTGGGAAAAAGGGCATGGCCGTGCTCTTAAGAATGCAGGCTATCACCTCATCTAGTTTTTATCGCTCCCGACTCAGGTTTCGGAGAACTGCGGGCGGCTGCCTACAACCCAGTTCTCATGCTGTTTGCCCACGCTGCGCACCACATGCTGCACCGTTTTGGCAGGAAAGCATACTGTTGTAATCCTCAGGTCATAAGCTTTCTGAAGCTCCTTGTTTTGGGAGCCATTTCTCACTGTGCTTGTGGGTGCGCACGGCATGCCTGCCAGCTTCACGCCCCCAAATTTGAAGCTTTAAAGCACCAGTTTGGAGGCATCAAATCTTGGAAAAAAGGGCATAGCCGTGCTCCTGGGAGTGCAGGCTATCACCTCATCTGGTCGATATCACCTTAAGGGACTCTAATTTCTGAAGAAAAGAGGACATGGCCATACTCCTGGGAATACAAACTATCACCTCATCTGGTTTTGATCACTTCCTAATCAGGTTTCAAGAGTCCATCTTAAGTTCGCGACCTCGGGATTCCATCTTAAAGTTCGCAAACTAAGCTTTCAAACAAAAAAAATATTAGCTCAAACGGTGCAGTAACGAATGAGCTAGCACATTCAACAGATTTGGACACAGGGATTTGGCACAGGGCACCGGGATTGTGGGTAGAGGGGGTTCCGACTTTTTTGGACCCCCCTCCAGAATTTTTCTGGGGCATTTTCTCAAAATTTTAAATATATCAACGGATTCCTCAGCTCAAGAACTGTCGATTGGCACCCTCTTAGAGACATTCGGTTGAAATGGGGGTTCAGTAAGGCTGCTCAAAGTTAACCAATGGATTGAGTTCTAGCAGTGTCAAGATGGATGACTTTAAGTGCCCGTACTGCTCCAGACAGTTTGACGATAGGTTCAATAGGGACACGCACGTTGAGGCATGCAAGAGGCAGAGGGAGTCAGGCAAGAAAGCTAGGCATGGCCAGCAGAGCTTGATGGGCTTTCTGCAGCAGCGGGCGCCTGCAGCAGCATCACCCGTGCAAGCGCAAGCGCATGCAGCATCGCCCATGCAAGCGCACAGTGAAGGAGGGCCAGCAACAGCATCCCCACCATCAGTGGCAGCACCAGCAGCATCACCAGCAGGAGCAGCTGCAGACTCAGAGCCCATGGATACAGAGGATGTGCACACGCCTGCGCAGCCCACATGCCAGCGCCTTGCCTTACAGAGACAGCAATGGGCAGCCCGTCTTCTGCCAGATGCTTTCAGATGCTGAAGTCAGCGGCCAGCAGCAGTGCCTTTTGTGCAACACCAATGTCAAAGCTGGAGCATGCGCGAGCACATTGGCTCACACATCTTGCAGCAGCTCGTGGACAGCGATGTGTGTGGCTTCTGTGGCAGCGCCGCATGCACCCCCTTCCTCACGAGCAAAGGGCAGCCGGGCAAGCCTACGGGCTGTGCTGCCTACGTCAAGTTCTCCAGCAAGCCATGTGAGAAGGACAGGCCAGGCTGCAACAACCACCCCAGAGAGTGCCCAGCTGGGTGCAAGGCGGTGGCGTGGAAGTATGGCTTGGAAGCACACTTTGCAGCCAAGCACCAGCAGCAGCAGCTGGAGCAGAAGCAGCCTCTCATTTGGGCCCCAAGGAGCAGAAGCACATGCAGCAGAAAGTGGCTAAGACTGTGCATGCGCCTCGCTAGTTAGGAACAAGCAGCTTAGGTGTCCGTGCAAACATGCGCGCAGATGCTCAAATTCTGTTTTCTGCTCATAGCGTCTTACAGACTCGTTTATTTTATTTCCTGAAGACGCAGGTAGATGTAGAATTTGAAAAGGAGCAGATTGGTACCCTTTTTATTACAAGGGGGGCAGTATTGGGTGGCCTGGGTGGGGGGGGTCCTTTGGGGCCTCCCACCCAGAATCTTGACGTTGTGTCCACTACTGTTTTTTACCCTCCTGGTGCCACCATGAAAAATCAAGAAGTGATTAGCCAAGTATCATAACCTTAGAGGGACCCTGCTTAAATTTGGCGGTACCGTCACGGAATTGATCATTCCGCACCCCTTAATAAAATAATTATTGTTTGAATCCTATTTTAATCCCGCACTCATCACAATATTCAATTTTGATTTTCCTCCATGTTCCTGCGGGGGCAATCAGCCAGCTGTTTCTTGACACCCCTTATGCGCTTTGGGGCCTTTGTTTTGATTGATATCTGGACATTTCTGAAATTATTATTTTTTTCACTGTGACACACTTTCCAGCATGCTCAAAAATAATTATGTTTCTGTAGGTGTCCGCAGCCGTCCCGCACCCATGAAAAACATGATTTTTGTGGGACGATATAAATTCTATACGTTATGTTGAAGTTTGGTATAAGCATGACTTCAATTCCAAAAAGAAGGATTGTCTGGTTAGTGGCGCAGCCTCCTTGTGTGGCAAAGCCCTTAGGCCCCCCTATTTTTTGAGAGGTCCATCTTGAGCTTCATTTTTCAACAATCACGCTCCATTGCGCAATCTAAGGCTTCTGAATTGCACACCAAGCACATGTGGCGGACCTTCATAAGGTTATTTTATTTACAAGTGCCAACTACCACCGCGCACTGCATATTACCGTTAGTCCACGACCAATTCGAATGGTCTTCACTAAAAAATTAATTTCGATTTTAGTTCGAATGGAGGTCCCACAATTAATATTTCAATTCGAATGGGTTCGATTGCTTATGGCTGGCATTCATTTCTCAGTTCAAATACCCAATTCGAATCCTTGCTGCTGCTGCTGCTGCTGCTGCTGCTGTGCCTGATGCTGATGCATGGAAGCTTTGCTGCTGGACTGTTGCTGCTGGAGGGGACTGGAGGAGACTCTGTTCAGGAGTGGAGTTACACAAGCAATCCCAAGCTATCCACAAGCTGTCACACAGTGCTAAACACACAATGGAGCTGATGCATGCAACACCAACTGAGCTGTCACCTGGAAGACGCCCCAGAGGGTTCTTCTCCTTTGCTGGCCGCCCCTTCTTGGATGCCTGGGCCCTGGCAAGCCTGGCTAGGTATCCTAAGAGTTGGGTGGGAGTTACAGGCTCCAGCCACCTAGCTGAGGGGTTGGAGCTGGGGGCCTGGGAGGCCATTTTCTGCACAGCCCTTTTCAGCCCCAAAATTAATTAATTTCCCAATTCAAATGGTTTCGAACGCCCGGCAATAATTAATAAAAAATTTCGAATTTTGGCTCCAGAATTAATTAATATTTGAACTGGTCGTGGACAAACGGTAATCAAATTTGTTTGTTTGTCAAGGTGCAACCATACCTCTCTTTATGCTCTGATGCTTGCAATCATGTTATGTGCCCTGCTCCTGCCCTCTTGCAAAGCAGGTGGCTCTGCCCAGTGCTCCCGTTCCACCCACCATGGCCAGGGCAATGGTGCAGCAGGAGGTGGCTGTGTGGCTGGAGGATGCTTGCTTCCCTACTACCTCTGATGGGAGTGACAGCAGCATAACGTTACCCGTTGTGTTTGAATGAAGCTTTTTGTATGCCTACAAGAAAAGGCACTCAAATAATGTATGGCAGTCCAAAGCCATCCATGAAAGACTCCTAATGACATGATGGGGCCTAGCCAGCGCAAGCGTTGTTCAACATGTGGCAACACGTCAACACTTGTTTGATTGCTCTTGGAGCCCTTAGACATTTTTCAGGTCTAACTTGGATGCTTCGGGTTTTAAGGGCTGAAATCTCTGAGATGGTGTCAAGTCACACCCACTGCCTTTTCAACCCTTCTGTGGAAGCATAGACCTTAATCTCATTTTTGATCATTTCAACCTTGCACTTCAATGCTGGTTCCTGCTTAAATTCCAGGAAAACGAAAGGATGTGCAAGCCAAAAAGGCTGTGTGCCTTCAGGAAGCGTTCCCTAAGTAGCGAGCTAGCATACCAGAGGATTGGAAATGGTAAATGGAAGGCAAGTAAGGTCCGGCCGGGAAGAGGATGTGTGCTACAACACTGCCAACCGATTCCTTTCTGAGTGTGTCAAGAAAAATCCTCTTGGGGCAGGCCTTGCCTACATGGACATATGCAGATCGTCTTTGTCCTACAGAACATGCAGGTACCTGAAAACACTCAACTGTCCCTTCAAGTACAAAGTTTAATTTAGTTTACATGGGGGTTTGGCCTTCAGCTGGGTAATTTGACTGCTCAGCCTGCTGGTCCCTGCCAGCCAAACAAAGCCAAGTATAAAGTTGATATGGTTCCCTCATAATTGCTCAGACAAAAGAGGCTCACTTCTTGCCGCCGCAATGCAAGGCAAGAAGTTCCAAAAACTGAGAAGGATGCCCATCATCAATTTTAAAAAAAGAAGGAAAAAAGATAAGTCTATGCAGGCCAAAGGCCGCGTGCATTAAGGGAAGGTCCCCTAACTGGAAAGCTATAAGCCTTACCAGAAGGGTCTAAACCTACACTAGACACAGCTAGCCTACGAGAGAGCCAGACATAGATATAATGGGGATCTTGAGAATTGCTCGCCATGCTCCTGGACGCCCAGAATCTCCTTCTCCTGCTCTCCACTGCCACGCGCCCAACAACTCCACCCCCAGAAGTCCCCTGAAAATGAGGTGCATGCCTTGTGTTAATTATAATTGTTCATCTTTGGATAGCATGCCAGCTTAACTTGGATGCTAATGATTTAGCCTTTTGCCTAATTAAACCCAAGTCGATAAGAGTTTTGATGGTGTAGTCATTATAGATAGTGCCTGCAACACCAACTAAGATGATGTATAAGGTCACCTTGCTGTTCCTGTTTGGGATTCTTGAGCTGCGGGTTTTGAGCCTGGTTGTAGTGTTGGTATGCTGGGCAGTTGCAGCTTTTAGAGTGGGAAGGGGTTGGTATCAGGTCAGAATTTAAATTTAACAAGATGAATGTCCCTGTCTTGAGAAAGGATTTCAATAGGATTAATGTGTGAGGGTCGGCCTGGGATGGAGCGCACAAAGATAGCATCAGGGCGGCTTTGGTGCCGGGCAAGGGAGCCAATACCAATAGTACCAATAAAACCCAGCCTGGAATAGCTCTTGAGATGTTTTCTGGGACGTGTATGCCCTGATCCAGGAGTCAGAGTTCAACAGTGTTTTTGTTTGGTACTTCAATACATTTATTTGCTGTTTCTGACTCTCAGTGAGAGTAACCTCTGGATTTTGCCAGACGGCGTTGCTGATCCCCTTGTTAGCAAGTTGAGAGATTAGGTTGTGTGCTTCAGTATTTGCAGTGGTGGTGGATGGTATGGTATCGTCAAGTTTCTGCCATCTCTGGTAGTGGTAGCCAGAGATGTCAGCAGAGCCAAGCTTGCGTTTCTTGTGCATATGTGCTTAAGTTTCTCGTCCAGGTTGGTGAGATAGTGGGTTGAGAAAGTGTGGGAGTGGTGCATGCCATCATTTTGTTCGCGAGATGTCTTCAAAGAGAGCCAATTAATTGTGGAAGGGGTCCTTGGCATCTGGAAATGCAATGTCTATGGTGTCTGAGAGGGCGGCGGTGCGAGCGCAGGCGTCAGCCCCCTCATTGCCTATAATGCCAGAGTGGGCTTTGACTTTGTAGAAAAGGACAGGGTGAGGGGAGAGCTCTAATATGTTTGATATTGCTTGATTGAGCTCTGCATGTAGGTGATACCTCATGTGCATTGGATTGAGAGTTTGTCTAGAAATCTGGGAAAGGCAGGATGCATTATCCGTGGCAATACGGGTTTGCTGGAGTGCCACAAGAATTCTGCTCTGGTGATGGTATTAGTAGGCCCATGGCCATTGGGTTTGAGTTGGAGTCCAGGTCACCATCAGAGATACGGTATCTCTGATGAGAAGTACTACTAATTTAGTAAAGGAGGGCGCAGGGGAAATATGGAGCACCAAACGCCAGCCTCAGCAAATCCATCAGCTTCCAAGGTCCGGCATCCTTACCAGCTCCTCCCAGATGTCATGCGAGATCAGTGCCACACACATCACCTTCCTGGGAGCACACATAACTATGGATGTTTTACGTGGGTTGCCAATATCCATGCAACAAAGGACAAGGGTTGCTGGGATTCTGGTTTTGCTGTTGCACTCCGGCACGATACAGCACAGCAATTGTTCTTCTCATACGAAATATACTCAGCTTTGGTACTTGGTTGCCAGGCCTGCTCCCCTACGCCCTCCCCCAGGGCATAGGGAAGACTACTCTGTCCTCTGCTCGGTTTAAACGGTTGGGGAGAGCTGACAAATCCAGACCATTGGAAATTGCCAACCAAGTAAAGACAAGTCCAATGTGGACAATAATTTACAACAACCAGTTTAAGAATAAGGGTAACAGACTAAGCAACTAACTGGTTACCATGATTCAGCAATAACCACAATTTAACGTGATACAGAACAGAGGCATTTCGATCTCATTGAGGTCAATAATGTGAAGACAAGAATCGGCTTGAGACCTCCAAGCAAAATTCTTTGGTGAAACCCTTGCTAGCTTGGGAGTTTGGAATCCTTTCCTTAACGCACGCTGCCTCTTGGCTGGCGTAGAAGAAGAGGGAAAAAACTACGTAGGAAGAGGAAAACTCCCTGCATCGATAGAGTAAAAGGCGAAAAAGAAAAATAAAGAAAAGTCTACGCCAGCCAAGAGGCCGCCTGCATTAAGGAAAGGTTCCCTGATTAGCAAGCTAGAAAGGGTCTCACCAAAGAGTAAAAGGCGTAGACTCTACTTTTTCCTATTTCTTAGCAGCAACACTGCTGCCTCTGTCTTCATCTGTCAAAGGCCTCAGCTTAAGCTACCCTACAAAACCATTGTATTTATTTTGGTCGAAATCACCTGCACCAGTGTAGAAAGGGGTACCCCACAAGAAAAGAAAAGAAAAACTACGTAGGCAGAGGAAACTCTCCCTACATCAATTAAGGAAAAGGAGACACATTTGGATCCCCACAAACTTTGGATCCCCTGAAAAAGCTTTGTCTCAAATTTTATTCATTAAGCCACCAAGCTTGCTTTAAAGCTTCATTCCCTTAAAAACAAGAAACAAGAAAATATGCAGGCAGTGAAAACACTCCCCACATCAATTGAAAAAGAGGAATGGCGAGACCCTTGCTAGCTTGCCAGTTAGGGAACTTTTCCTTAATGGATGCGGCCTTTTGGCTGTCATGGACTTTTGTTTTTTTTTCTGTAAAAAGGAGGAAATCTAAGGCCGAGGCACCATGTATTCCCTCACCACGAGAAACAAAAAAAGAAGGCAATGGAGATCAGGAGGGTTACTAGCAGTATCCCGTGCCTGGTATTGGCCGCGGCGATGAGAGTTGAGAAGCCTGTTCCAAGTTTTTTGTTTGCCATTATGAATATGACAGCTGCCATCAGTGTATGCCCCATGTCCTCCAGTCAGGGACTTCGAGCACGAGGGTTGGAATATATTGGTTAGGTACAAAAAGTTCTTCCCGATTACCTATGTGTGGATAGATTGGATTTCCCGAAAGAAAAGAAAAGAAAAACTACGTAGGCAGAGGAAACTCTACCTACATCAATTAAGGAAAAGGAGACACATTGGCTCAAAAGAGCTGTGAGTCCCCTCCACCACGAAGACTACAAAAAGAATATCCTAATGGGGATCTGGAGGGTTATTGGAAGCACCCGGCTCCATAACCTGACTGCAAGAAGTATTCTTGTTTTCAATAGCACGCCTAGTGGTAACAAGCCTGTTGGCTTACATGACAGAATGGGCATGAAGTTTGCGAGCGAGTTTATTGGCGCGTTGGCCCGATTACTTACATGTGTGGATAAATTGGATTTCTAGGTGTTTGTTGTTTGTCAGAGGGGAACCGTTGGCACTTCTAAAATCCAGGCATATCAGCATGCATTCAATGTTGTATTGAGAGTAGAATGGTTGTAAACACTGCGCAGCTTCAAGTTAACTTCTGGTACAGCCGAAGCCAGGCCCTGCAGCCAAGCTGGGTTGTGATTGTTTAGATGGATCCTTGCAGCTGTGTTCCAGACTGCAATAATTTGTAGGTCCCAGGTGTGCTGAGAAAGGGGTATTTCCTGGTTGATGGAGGATTGTAGATCGTTGTAGCAAAGGTTGGTACGAGCGATGGTTCCAAGTTCACAACAGAGATGTGGATAGGCAGTGATGAGTTTGGAATAGGGGTTAGTTATCATGTGTTGTCCCCAGATAGGGAGGAACATGAAAGTAGCAGTGGCCTCTGTGTTGAAAATGGCTGAGTAGATAGAATGACGCAAGGCCTGAGTCATAGCATTCTCATCATAAATGGGATGGCAGACGGAGAAACCTGAAAATTTGGAGCAGAAGGAGTTATGATAAACATCGAAGAGGGTGTCTCAGGGGTCAGTGCTCCAGTAGTGTTGATAAAATTGGTTGTGGTCCAGTGGGGAGGCCATTTTCTTTTGAATTACCAGGGCCCATTTTAGGAGGGCAGTATGGATGTGGGTTGGCAGGGCCTGCAAAAAGGAATCTTTAATCTTTTTTGCTAGCATACTTGTTTTCTAGCATAGTCTTGCGAGCAAGGAGCCCCTGTAACGGCCAGAATTGGTAACAGTGCTGTGTATAGAGAACTTGATTGAGTAGACATGCATGTTCAGCATATGCACGCACACATCCTTTAGTATCCTAAGTTTGAGATGTATCCTCTGCATCAGGCTAAGGCCATAACTGCATGCACTTGAGAAAGCTGTGCACAGACACACAAACTTGAATGATTGAGTATGCTTGCGACCAGTTGAGACACATTGCATTGAATTTGATAGCCATCTCTGCATTTGTATTGCCCTAAGCTGCTGATGCAGCTGAAAATAAATATTAATTCCTTCTGGTATAACTTCTGTGTAGGTATCACCTTCTGTGTAGCATGTCACAGTGCAAGCATGCAGGCGTGCAGTTACCAGTGTGGCTGAAGAAATTTGGAGTGTGCACAAGACAACATACTTGCACATGTCTTGGTTGGATATAACAGACTTCACTCAGCCACCATGGCATGGATTTGGGAGATACTTTGCAGCACAGACTCGCCGAGCTGACTGTGTTAGTCAAAGTTGATTGAGGACCACACTCACTTGCTTTGCTTATTAATGCCAACACCTTAAGCTTGAGTCCGTTGAGAAAGAAGTGCTTTGCAATTGCTAATGATATCTGCTCTGAGTTGCTGACACCATCAGACTTGCCTTGTTGCAAGAAGGATGCTGGTTCTTCAATAAAATTGGTTGTTACAGCCCCTGCAGCTCAGATGCAAAGCTAGTAGGAGCAGGTGTTATGGTTTCATGTGAGCCGGCAAGCTTGGCCCTGAAGAATGGATTGTAAAGAATTTGAAATCGGTTAGGGGTAAATGAAAGAATGCTGTTTACGTATGTGATGAAAAAGAGGTGAGACTGTCTGAAGCAAGGTGTGAATAACATTGGGTGAAGGCAGCACCAACTCCTGCTAATTCAGCTTGACTTATGGTGTTGGCAATTCCAGCACCAATCGGATCAAGAGCTTTATTTGCTGTCAGTGAGGGGGCAGTAGACACCTGCCCCAATTTCTTATTCGCCATTTTAGGTGTGACAACTTCCATCGGTGAACGCCCAGGTTCTCCAGTCGAGGACTTTGACCGTAAAAATTGGGCTGGATTGGCTAGGTTTAGACACGTTTCCGGCCATCTACGCGTGAAAGAAAAGAAAAGAAAAGTCTATGCAAGCTTCACAGCTCCTACACCCAATCCTAAAATCACCTACCTCCCCGATCTTCAAAATGCCCTCAAGTCTCATATGCATACAAAACACAGACTTGGATATGCCAACTCCAAAATAGGCTACTACTCTTATTATCAGAGTTTGTTACCACATGTAGATAAGAAAATCAGCAATGCCTTTGGCCTGTATATCCACACCCATGGAGCGCACCATCTTACAATATCGCACTGGCACCCTCTATAACCAAAGACATGCGGTTCGCTTCAAAAGGTCCACTAACCCACTATGCCCTCTCCCAGGCTGTCATCAATTAGACAGCACACTCCACATGCTTTCGGGCTGTCAAAATCATATCATCTCCAGCATGAAAACTGAGCGCCAGAATGTTGCTGGAAGAATGATCATCAAATTTGATTAAAAGCTTTAAAGCTCTTAGCAAAAGCCCTTGGGGAGCAAGTTTGGTTAACATGGACATAGGGAGTGGTGATAAGTTGGCGCAGCACAACCTCCAAATCCCTGCACATGCATGAAAGAGGATTATACCCCCTCATCTTTTTCCATGCAATTTTCCTAAGAGGTCTAGACTCACCTCCAACCGTCCTCATGCTATACTGATTACTCCCTATAAAGCCAAACCCACTCCTTCTTCTCCTTCTACCTCCTGCTCACACCATCATGCGTTACGCAGCAGACACAACCCCACACTGAGGGCCACAACAGCCAACCGCGTGAGGCAAACCCACCAACTGAATGTAAACCAGCGGCATGTGCACTTGATTAAAATCAAGTACTGTGAAGACATGAGGCCTGGACAGCAGTTGGAGGCGGCACAGTGGCAGCATGCAGACCTCTGCAAACTCATTAATGCAAAAGTTGTAACTCTCAGCACCATCCTTTTGGGTGTTGGTGGGACTTTCTACACAGAGCACACCCTTAACCAGTTTAAGCAACTGGGACTGGACCATCAAGGTGCCAAGCTAGCTCACGAACTTCATGCCCATTCTGTCATGTATGCCAACAAGCTTGTTACCACTAGGCGTGCTATTGAAAACAAGAATACATCTTGCAGCCAAGTTTTGGAGCCGGGTGCTTCCAATAACCCTCCAGATCCCCATTAGAGTCTTCTTTTTGTAGCTTCGTGGTGGAGGGGATTCACAACTCTTCTGAGCCAATGTTTCTCCTTTTCCTTAATTGATGTAGGGAGAGTTTTCTCTGCCTACGTAATTCTTCTTTTCTTTCCTTTTCATTTTAAAAGGAAGCGTTGGCATGGTCCAGAAGGCATTGCTGACCTTTCTATGGCCTGTGGAAAGTAGACAATGATAATCAGAGTAGTATTTTATCTCGGTGTTGGCCTTTCCAAATCTGTGTTTTGAATGCATGTGCGTCCTCTAGAGCATCATGCAGGTGCAGGTTTGAATAATGTTATGACTTTGGGGTATGTGAGCGGGGGCGTTCCGATGTGCAAGTATGGGAGCAAACAGCTTCCATTCAGGCAAGCCAAGTGGAAAGGATTTCCTTCAAGGTTACGCACGTAAAGGTTGTGTCTGCAGTGGTGTCATCACCTGGATAGCAGGAAATCGAATGTCAGGATTGGGCAGAGAAAGAAAAGACAAACTACGCAGAGGAAATTCTTTACATCAGTTAAGAAAAAGGAGACGCATTGGCTCAAAAGAGCCGTTAATACCCTCCACCATAACACAGTGCAAAGTTTGAATGTAAGATGATTTTTTTTCTGCCTTTATTTCAAATTCATGCTTTAAATTAGATCTGTACATCAACCTGCCACCCTAGCTTTTTTCAAACCTCCATAACACTCGGCAGATTAGCTGGTCCTCATTCAAGCATTGCGCGGACCACTGCCTGCATCAATGGCCCAAGCTCTGACAGTCGTGCTTTAGATTGACGCAGATTGGACAACTCAAAGCTAGCGTTAGTGGCTGGGACTGGGGCGATCTGGCGAAGGCCATCAAATTTAAGCTCCTTGCCATAAAAATTTTTGAAGACGTCTATACTATACGTGCTCAAGTAACCATTTATCTGGTCGTGATGACATCTTGTAAGCCCTTCTTCTGCTGATAAGCGGATGAGGTTGGAAATGTGCCTCATGGGTTTGACTGCAAGCCCCAGTATCTGCAGTATGAGAGAAAGGAAGAGATTTTCTTTTGTGTAGAGAAGCAAAGCCCAATCAGGATTTTGCATCAATTGCCGAAATCACAAGGTAGATCTACAAGCAAGCATTCTAATATGCTATGCCCATTGCTGGCAGCCACATGGGTGCTGTCTGTGTGGCACTGGAAGCGCAATCTTACCTGCAACTTTTCAGCCAGGCAGAGGAAGAGAAGGGGATCAGCCTTTCCAGGCAAGCCATTATAAAACTCGTACTGGAAGCTGGCAGCAGCTGCTGTGCAATCGACAAGGGCTGGCTGAAAATTGAAAAAGTGCGCCACCGGCAGCACTTGCAGTACCAATCCTGGAGTGAGGGTGGCCCGGGAGGAGGAAGGGATCGGGTAGAGGTAGGTGAGCATATACCTCCAAGCTGTCTCGGGCCCTGAGACCTGCAGAGACACATGCTGGCATTTCATGTCATGTTCTTGGCAAGTAGAACATGTGTATGTGCGTGCGTGTGCGTGTTTGTGTGTGTGCGTGTGTGTGTGCGTGTGTGTGTGTGTGTGTGTGTGTGTGCGCGCGCGCGTGCGTGCGTGCGTGCGTGCGTGTGGGTGGGTGGGGAGGGGCGGGGGGGTCACATGTGTGGCGTAGACTTTTCTTTTCTTTTTCCCTTGTTGTGTGTGTTAAATCCGAATTATCATATGAGCCATAAGCGCGTTTCCATAAGCGCATGTGGGAACCCTTTTTATTACCACTCAATCCAAGCTTCCAAGACTTGCCTTTCGGCTCTCCAAGCAAGGCTCAATGCTTAGCATGTCTGGGAAAATGCTGCTGGCCTGGCAAAGAGGGCCCTGTATTGATGACAAGGCAGGCACTGTTCGTTATGCTGGAGATCATCTCAATGATTTGAGACAGCTTCGACCAACGAATACGCATCCTCAAGGTGGGCCCACCTTTGGTGCCTCCAGCACCTTTTCACCCTCATCTTCAAGAATGAGCTTGAGGTGATCTTTTGCCCTCACGTCTGGCACGTCAGCCTGAAGTGCGTCCGCCATCGCCTGAGGCCAGCTACCTTCAATTATAGAGTACGACATTTTTGATCGTTTGTCTGTTTTTTTGCTAGTTTTCACGACCAATGGATTATGGCGAGGCGGGGAGCCAATGTCCTTTTCGTGCGAAAGTGCGGATGCAAAATTTCTACTTTCAATTTCCATTTTCCATTTTCCATTTTGGAGTTGCGCGGACCTGAGCAATAGGCAACTTCCGGCAACTCCAAATCCAGCTCCGAGCAACTCCAAATGGAAAATGGAAATTGAAAGTGGAAGTTTTGCATCCGCACTTTCATCGCGAAAAGGACATTGGCTCCCCCCACGGCCATAAGCAATTTTTATCAGAGTTACGTAACTCTTTAAAAATGTGTGCTTATTGAAACAAACACTACGTTCCTGGAAATGTGCTATTGTCAGCTGTTTGAGTCCGGGCTGTCATCGAGGTGATTGCGCTCTCCACATTAATTAATGTTACCATGGTTTGTCTGACATGAATTTGTCTGTAACATGAACTATCCGAGCGCCATGACGTTGCAGCAGCTAGCATGATTCCTAAAGTTGTCAGCGAAGGCCAAGAATGATTTATAAACATGTTATATAACTAATTAGCAAATCCAAAAAGAAAAACAACTGCTTAGGCGGTGAGAACACTCCCCACATCAATTCAGGAAAAGGAGACACGTTGGCTCTATGAGCCGTGAGTCTCCCTCACCAGAGGGTAAGAGGGAAGCTAGTGTGGGTCTGTTCCTGGAAGCATGCAGTCCCAGGGCACCAGAGTGTTATGATGGGTATTTTTGATTTCAATAGCACGTCTGGTAGAGGTAAGTTTTTGCGCATGTTGTACAGAGTGGGCATGGAGCTTACATGCAAGCTTGGTAGACCTTTGCAAATCAATCCCTAGTGTTCCAAACTGATCAGGGTATGGGCAGTATAGATAGTCCCACCCACACCCAGAAGGATTGTGTGGAGAGTGATCTCAGCACCTTGAAGTTGTTGGCACAGTTGTGTGGAGAGTGATCTCAGCACCTTGAAGTTGTTGGCAAAGTTGTCGTTGCTGTGAGGCTTCAAGGCTTAGAAGTTCAAGGGGGTTACAAGGGAAAAAGGCCTCAGTCAAGACGTTTGACTGCTAGCCTGTTCATAAAAGCAAAGTTATGAAAGAAAAAAAAGAAGTTTGATGTTTTTTTCTGCTAAAGAAAAATGTACATGTCCAGTCATGGCAGAGGGCACACACGTGTACTAAACTGCAATAAGTTCGAGGGCAGAGATGTACAAGCCAGAAGAAGTCCCAAGGCTTAGAAGTTCTAACTGGGCACCAGGCCTTGTATCTTCACAATATGTGATTTCTATTAAGTGGATGCGGCGGTTTTGGATGTTTAATTCATGAAATTGCCTGGCTGGAGTTGTGCTGCTTCTTCCTTCTTCATTACGTCTCGTACTGCGGAGTACCCGATGTGAGAGGGAAGTAGGTGGTCTATTTGGGTTAGCAGGGCAAGGAGTGACCAAGATAGCAACAGGGCGGCTGGAGATGCGTCTAGCTTGATCAGAAATGCTGGGGTCAAAGAGGTAGGGAGGCATAACAAGGTTAGAGATTTGCTCAGTGATGTGCAGGTCATGCTGAGCCAGATAGTCTGCGCTGCCTGCATCCATTTGTAAGAGGTTCGACCCATAAGAGCCTTCGCTGACCACTTTCAAAATCATTCTGCTAGCAATGTTGTGACGCTCAGTTACCAAGTTACGGATGGTGGGGCATTGGCAACCTGAGAGAATGTGGAGGGCGCTATCCATATGGTGACATCCAGGGAGGGATGATAATTTTTTGTTACAAGGTCTTTAAATCATCAAAAAACACCCAATTTGGTGCAGTGTGAGGTCAGATGTGGAGTTTTGGTGGTGAAAAATAGGATTCACGCCGCGGCTAATTTGGCATGCTTCCCGTAATTGGCACCTCTGGAACTCTAGTGCTACAGAAAGGAACCAAAGGAACTTAAGTTTGAAAGGTGTCTGTTACGGGTCACATATGCAGGGAGCATGCAAAAAGCACCTGATTTTGGGCCTCAGATAACCCCCTCTGCAATTATTATCAACATCACACATGATCTCCATTTTCAGGGGGTTTCGGGGGGGGAGTTTGCTGGGCGCGGGACGGCAGAGAGCAGGATAAAGATAGTCCGGGCGTCCAGGAGCATGGCTGGCAACTCTCCAGAGCCCCATTAGCTCTGTTTCTGGCTTTCTCCTAGGCTAGCCGTGTCTAGTTTAGGTATGAGGGCCCTTTGGTGAGGCCCTTTCTAGCTTGGTAGTACCTTTCCTTAATGTGTGCGGCCTTTTGGCTGGCGGTAGATTCTTTTTCTTTCCTCCACAATAAATCCATATAGCCATGGATCAACCAAGACACAGTCAATTCAGCAAACTAAGCTGCCATTTGTGTTGCTGTATAGCGCGATTACACTTCAATAACATTTGACTGTGCTCTCATTTCATCAAATTATAAACCAGCTTTTCAAACCCACGAGCTCACATCTACTTAAAGGCATAGTAGCGCATATTGGAATATCAGAGATTCTCATACTCTTCTACAAAGTAAAAGCACACAGTGGCATCCTTGGAAATGGAGGCACTGATGCAATTGCCCTCCAAGCAGCAAAGACACCTGATACAGCTAAAAAGTAACTCAACCAAGCAGAAATCCCTTTCTCCATCTTTACTGGCTCTAGCTACACCAATTAAAGACCTGGCTCAAACACAGAAGAAGTTTGGGCCCTTTCCAACTAACAGGACAGGAAATCAAAACAAAAGAATGCATGACAGAAGCTGGGAACAGCAAAACTATAATAAAAAGCTACATAAACTGGCAAAGCCTCCAGAGAGGGTTCAATCACAAATCCACTGCTAATTTCAAAATCAGCAATACCTTCTGGCACATTAAAAAAACTATAACTCTAATTTAGAGTCCAAAAGAACAAATACATGTCATCAAATACCGAACGGACACCCTTTTACAATGAAAAGCATGCCAAGCGCGGACACGGCCACACTGGACCTGCTCTGTGCCCCTTATGTGGCATGCCTGGCAAACTCAGCTGCAGCGTGCCCTGAGTCCGTGCTGCAGGCCTGCGGACTAAGGAGGGCTGGCTGATTGAATTTGTGCAGTCAGCTTACGGGAAATCTGTGCTAGGTTCGTGATTATTATTACTAATACCGTGTGTGTGTGTATACGTGCGCGTGTGCGTGTGCGTGTGTGTGCGTGCGTGTGTGTATGTGTGTGTGTGTGTATGTGCGCGCACGTGCGTGTGTGCGTGCGTACGTTCGTGCGTGTGTGTGTGTGTGTGTGTGTGTGTGTGTGTGTGTGTGTGTGTGTGTGTGTGTGTGTGTGTGTGTGTGTGTGTGTGTGTGTGTGTGTGTGTGATTGTGTGTGCGCGCGCTACTGCGATGGAGACATCTTGTACATCGCAATCTATATCATCGGCCTGCGCTGAAAAAGGTGGAATGATGAAGCCGAAAATTACCGTAGTTGCCGCAAGTGGCAAACCATTTGTCGAAATGTAAAAAGGAGTGTGGGTGATTCCCACTAATAATCAAGACAAAAATCGGATCTGCTCACGAAATGATATGGATATACATAACTTGGAAATTGCCCAAGCGACGGCACCGTGATTTACCACGGTTATTTACAAGCACAAAAGTTTTTCCACTCATTCTTCAAATGCCTCTAATCAAGTAAAGTTAAGATGCTGCAGATGACAAAGAAATTTGTGAGCAACGAGCCTCCTGCTATCTGCAGCTCCCGTCTCGGTCGCTTGATGTTGAAGCATGCAGATCTCCTGCAGAATTTCACGTGGAAGGCACTTGTTTGCGCACTTGTGCTTGTGTTCTGCACATGCACCTGGCCAAAGCTAGAACAGCAGGAAAAGCTCACTACAGACGGTCTCAAGTTGACGAGTGACGTTCTGTTGCCGAACAGCTTCAAGCCCAATGACCGGGCTGTGCTTCAAGTCCATGATGGCAACACAAGTGCAGCATATGAAGTCCATAAGGTAAGGGCAGCATTCAAAAGATGTGCTGGTATTCGGCAGGAAACATCCTTTTAGATCTTTTACATTTTGAACGCTACTTGTTCCTTTCTTCCATTCCAGCAGGCTTCGCTGGCGCTGGCGTCTCCCGTCTTCAATGACATTTTCAAAAATGATCCCAAGCGCAAAATCTTCCAGGTATGGTTACCAAGTATGCAAAAAGAAAGCTGCCAATAACATCAAGAACAGGAAGCATGACACACACACACACACTGTTGTGTGGAAGTGAGGGACGGGAGAAGGAAAATCCAATGCGTCCAATCATCAACAACCAATCAGCTTCCCGTCAGCTGCAGTTCCTGGACAAACTCGTTCTATTTTGGCCTAAGGACCCTTTGGTGAGACCTTAGCTAGCACGCTATAGCTAGCTAGGAAACCTTTTATTCATGCACGTGGCCTGGTTTTGGTTGGCGTATTCTTTCACACAAAAGTGGATAAATGATGTGAGCTAAAGGCACAGGTCTGCGTGCTGTCACCCATGAATGCAGGTTCAAGGAACAGTGATGGCTTGGGAATGGCTTCTGCAGCACTATATCTATCCCAGCCCCCTCTCTGCTGTGCAAGCCTTGACCCCAGACGAGGTCCTACAAATTCTGCCAGTGGCACACAAATTCAAGTTTCAGCCTGCCCTGATAGATTGCTTGTCGGCAGCAGCAGGATTTCAGTACAAGGTACAGAGCTCTGACCCAGGAATTGCCGATCCAATACCCTTCCTTCGCCTATCAGAGCATCTTCAGGTGAGGCACATCAGGAAACGAAATGGAACTCAGTTTATGCCCTGATTCGAAGTCACAGTGATTCTTAGTTCATGGTGAGTTCCAAAAGGGCTGCAAACACTTTCTTCCATTGTCTAACCCTGCCTTTTCGCAATCCCCTGCCTCTTGCAATCCGTATATGCAGGTTTTTGACCTAGCAATTGCACCGCTGGCACATTTTGGTCAATTAATGCATCAGAGTGCAAGGATCAAGGAAGCTAACATGAGGGCTGCAAATGCGGAGCGCAAACTTGAGGACATGTTCTCAAGGAACCAGATCCAGCACTCTGGTATTATCAGAATCAGGGACGAAGATGCACACTTTCTTGTCAGCCAACGTGATGACCCAGCCACTGAAGAGCTTTCACAGCTGTACAACACAGTGCAGGATTCTGCGCAGCTGGGTCCATTGCTGCAATCTATTGTTTTAGCCTTGTTATCAAAGACAATGTAAATAGTAATTGATGCTGGAGGGAATCGATTGTTTCTGCCTTTTCCTGATTTAAAACCTTAATGGTGTTTCGGCTAAGCAGCCATTGTAGGCAAATTCAGCAATGCAATTCCTCTCCTTTCCCTAAAAAGAGAAAAGAAGACCACTGTGGGCCCATAAATAGGTCACATCCATCTACTGTGAGAATACCAGGCCCAAAAATCAGCCCAAGCCCTCCAAGGAGCAACATCGTAACATCTGTTGCCATCCTTCAAGGGCCTCAGTTCAAGTAACCCTCATTCCATTATATTAGGTCACACGGTGTTGGTGGGGCTATCTACACCCCTCTGTCATGACAAACGTCTGCTATGACGAGAGTGTGCTGCAAGCTAGTTGAGCTAGTTGGACATTGGTATTTATGCTTGCAACACAGCTGAGGCAGTGTTGAGATAGTCTTAATGTATAACACCATCTTGTTGTTCGTGTTAATAACTAAATTCGTTTAGGCAAGTAGTCTAGCCCATAAGTAAGGAAGCCCAGATGCTATAATGACAACACCATTTGGCAGGCATTGTCTATTATGACTACACCATGAAACCTCTGACCAGCTTGCAAGCCAATTGGGGCTAACCAGGCAAAAAGCCAAGTCGCTAGCATCTGAATTGAGCTGCCATGCCATCCAGAGATCAACGACTATTATCAGTACCAGACATGCTATTCGTTTTCAAGGGGCTCCAGGGGGGTTGGGGTCGCTAGTGTGTGGCGGTGGAGAGCGGAAGAAGTAGAGTCCGGGTGTCCAGGAGCATGGTCATTTCTCCAGATTCTCATTAGCTCTATTTCTGGCTTTCTCCTAGGCTAACTGTGTCTAGTTTTGGTTTGAGGGCCCTTTGGTGAGACCCTTGCTAGCTTGCTAGTGAACCTTTCCTTCATGCATGCAGCCTTTTGGCTGGCGTAGAATTTTCTTTGTTTTTTTAAATCTACGCCATGAATCTCCAGAAGGGATCTCCAGCCAAGCCTGCTTCTTGCTGTGCGCCACAGTATTAACCCACACTTTCCAACTTTGAGCGTGGGATACTGTTTTGGCTGCATCACTTTCTCAGCCTGACAGCTCACATTATAGCCCCTTCACATTGGTCTTGACACTTAAAGAGCCTTAAAGCTTGTTTTGAAGATCCGTGCTCATCTTTCCCAGTATGCTTATAAACTTGCTTGCACCAGGCGCACTATTGAGAAGGCTCTTCATCAACTTAGGCACGGGGTACTGCCAGGTAGCACCTTTTCTATATTAAACGTAGGGAGTTTTTCCACTGCCTACATAGTTGGTCTGTGTCGTGGGGCCCTGCCTTTCAGGACAGGTGACCTTTCCTTAATGCACGCAGCCAGACTTGGCAAGCGTAGTCTTTTATTCTTTCTTTCATTCTTTCTTTCCTTTCTTTTGCAAGGGAAGGTCCCAAAAACTACAAGTAAAACTTTTTTTAAAAACCGCATGAAGCCATGAAAGCTGTAAAGATTAAAAATGGAAATACCTTCCAGAAGAAGCACCTCACAACTATCCCTGGGAACAGTCTGGAAAATCAGAACCTGTTCCTGATTCTTTCACCCTTCAATCCCAGATTACAAAAGAGGAACCACAAGGAAGCAAGCAAAGAGACTGGCTGCACTCTAAGATCCTTGATAAAAGTTCATTCAATAAATGCATAAAATCACTTAGGAATAGCAAATCACCAGGTCCCGATGGCATAGTGGACGAGATCCTCAGAATGCTCCCGCATGACATCCAAGAATGTGTCCACAAACTTTTCACCATCATGTGGGCCACCAGCCTTACCCCAATGTCATGGAAAACTAGTGACACTATCCTGATTGACAAAAATAAAGGGGAGGAGACAGAAATCTCATCCTACAGACCCATTGGGCTCGCAAACACACTCTACAAACTGTGGACTCGCATGGTCACAAATACACTCTATGAGTATGCAGAAGCACACTCCCTACTGAGCTCCACTCAAGCTGGGTTCCGTAGCCAAAAAGACACAATCCACCAGCTCCAGAATGTCATTATGGGGCTTGAGGATGCTAACGCTTTTAGTTAAGGCATTTATGCCCTCATTGTAGACTTCACTTCCGCTTTTAATACCACTGATCACGACCAAATGCTTTGGATCATGTATGACTTGGGCTTCCCTACTGGTGCCATTGACACGGTCAAAAACCTTTATGAAAATGCTACCACTCAAGTCAGATTACCCTCAGGAGGAAGCACCAAACAAATACCTGTTCAGAGGGGCACAATCCAAGGTGATACATCATCTCCCTTCCTCTTCTTGCTCTATATGGAACCACTCCTTCGATGGCTCCACGTAGGGGGCCGTGGGTACCAGCACAACTGCATCCCAAACCAAAACGCTACGGACACCCACCTTGCTAATATCTTGAGCAGCGTGGCCTTGCTGATGACCCCCTGCGCCCTACAAACACAATTCAAGACCTCAAAGTCCAAGCCCGTAAGCTTACTCTGCACTCAAACTGGGCAACACTCATCATCTCCGGCAGCAAAACAAAGGCCACTGGTATCCTTCAAAGAAAAGAAAAGAAAAGAAAAGTCTACGCAGGCCAAAGGCCGCGTGCATTAAGGAAAGGTCCCTTAACTAGCAAGCTAGCAAGGGCCTCACCAGAGGTCCCTCAAAACTACACTAGCTACAGCTAGCCTAGAAGAGGGAAAGAGACTGAACTAATGAGGATCGGGCGGGTTGTCAGCAGTGCCCCGAGACACCCGGACTCTCCTTCTCCTGGTATCCAACTCCACGCGCCCAGTGACCCCCCCCCCCCCCCCCGAAGCCCCCTGTAAGCAAAGAGCATGTCTGGTGTTAATGATACTGGTTAATCTCTGCAGGGCATGGCAGCTCAATTTGAAAGCTAGGGATTTAGCTTTATGCTTGGTTAGGCCTGAATTGACAAGAGGTTTGATTGTGTACTCATTGTAAATGGTGCCAGCCACACCAATGAGGATGATGTGTAGAGTCACTTTGTTGTTCCTGTTTGGATTCCTTGAGCTGCGGGTTTTAAGTCTGGTTATAGTGTGAGCATGTTGAGTTGCTGCAGTTTCCAGAGTAACGGAGGGGTTGGTGTCTGGACAGAATTTCAGCTCAACAAGGTGGATATCCCTGTCTTGAGGAGGGATCTTGGAGGGATCGAGGTGGGCTCGTCGACCTGGGATAGAGCGTACAAAGAGAACATCAGGACGGCTTTGGTGCCGGGCAGGGGAGCCAGTACCATTGGGAAAGACCCAGTCTGGAACAGCTCGTGAGAGGTATCCTTCAAGGATGAAGTTCATAGTCACCCCCTCAAAAGGTAACAACGGGGTATCACCCTCCCAAGCCCTCAGTCACCACCTCCAAGGAAAGATAGAAATCCAAGGACAGGAGATGCTGTTTTTACCATCTGATGAGCCATTCCTTTGCCTTGGAGTCCAACTCACCATGGATTAAGACTGGAAGCACCAGATCCAACGTATGACTTGTAACCTGAGGGAAGGGCTTGAAAACCTCAATTCCTCCCAGACCTCCCACCGTCAAGCCAAAGATATGATTAACACAGCTATCAGTCCTAGTCTTGCCTATGCCTTTGCAGTTACTCCATGTACCCCAGCAGTCCTTATCATCTGGGACAATATGATTGGCAGAACCATTAAACATAAATACAACCTCTCAAACAGCACAGCAGTAGCAATGATACGAGAGGATATGAATGACTTTGGACTAGGACGCCCCTCAATCTGCGTCGAACACCATAGGCGCATGGCCTCCGCACTCACATCCAGCCTAGAGGACCCTTCAGCCAGACATCGCGCAGTTAGCCTTATTCTCCTCAACAATCAAATAGCACACCTCAAGAACCTTTCCGCGGACTTCCTCAACAAAGGTGAAGGTACCAATCTCCATGTAAAACGACAACTCAACTACTGCATGCGGGCCCGTCAGCTAATCAGTATCCACCTTAGTGAGCTCCACCTTAGAAAAGAAGGGAAAAGCATGTTCCAGGATGACCTAAAAATCGTAATTAAAGCTCTGTCACTGCGTACCCCCCCCCCCCCGTAATCTCTCCAACCTCATCACATGTATTATACAAACCCTCATGGACCTTGGTATTAATGGGATACATGACCTCACATCCCCCTGCAAAACCATGGTCATCACAGTGGCTCAACTCCAGGCAAAATACTCCAGGGTGAACGCCAAGTGTAAACTTGCACTCAATAGACTGACAGCCCTCATCCACCTTCCATCTACTGAAGAGCTCAACACTGATACTATCCAAAAAAAATCCTCACACATAAAAACACTGAAGCCAGAGTTCTTGCTGCTCACCGCCGAATAAACAACCGTTGACACCCACATTAGCGCCTTCATTGATACCCACCTAAATCAAGCACTCAACCCCTCCACCAATATTGATGCTAACCCTCAACCCAGCAATAGCCACCCAACACAGGAAGTACCAGCACCACAGCCTCTCTCCACAACTTACTTCAGGCATGAGATCACCAGACGTCGCCTCCCACGGACACATAGTGTCAGACCTGGGCCAGCTCCTAGAGCAAGCCCTCCCAGTACGACCACAACATTTCTGATATATCCTGAAACAAAAACATCACCCTATCCAATACTCTACCATCAACACAACAAGTCTGCCCTCAGACAGATAATATGACAAACACTGGAGCAACAGAACCACAAAGCAAGCCGCACAGTAAACGGACACGCTCAAGACACAGAGCAAGCACAACTTCTCCTATGCGCTCAATCCACACTCCCATGCAAACCATTGTTCTGCCCTCCACCCAAAATATCAACCCAGAAGACAATGATGCTCTCAACATCCCACCTGGAGATGGTTCCACTATCAGTGCTAACCTGCCCGGGATACAAAGAGAAACCCCTAAAGATGGGCCTCCCAGCAAGCGTACACGCTCCACAAAGAAGCAAGAATCTAGGAATACGTTTCAGCAATGTAGCCAGGACACCTCAGGACCCAGTGTCAATCAACATAACACTCTACCAGACTCCGGAGTCTCGGAGACTCCTCAAATCTGCCCTGAGACGGAGGAAATTCTAGAAACAAGATCTACAGAGCCCGATAACGAGCTCCCCACGAAAAGAAAGCGCTTCAGACACAGGGCAAGCATCACTCCCCCTGTGCACTTAACTCATAACCTCTTACTTAGCACAACTCAATCCGACACACTGCCCCTCAACCTAGGAACGCTTTCAACACCCCGCTTGGAGATGCCTCCAACATCAGAGCTAATCTGCCTGGCCTACAAACTGAGATCCCAGACGGGCCTCCCAGAAAATGCACACATTCTACAAAAAGGTGCGACTCCAGTTCCATTCCCCTCATCCATCCTGACACCCCAAACAGCCCAAATACACAGATTGGCAGCCATAACCCTAGGAAAAAGAGGAAGAAGTTACTACATATTGAGACAGAACTTCAGACCCCTACCATCAACCCTCTAGCTTCAAATTGTGATGACGGTAGTATCTGGAAGTACAGAGAAACCTCTGTGAAGAAGCTGGCTCAGGAAACCACAGCAAGCCACGCCATCAACGCCGTCTACTACTATGACTTTGACATCACACTTATAAATGCATGGAGGATCTGTCCAGCCAAGAGAAAGGACCCGAACAATGACCCCTCACCCCAACAAAAGCGGTACCACACACATTATGCGCCCATGATAATAGAGAAGTGGGTCCTGACTTTCTTCAAGAAAGCTGGCTTTCAACCAGCAAGCATCTGCACTGCTGCCCGCACCGACATCGAATGCGCATGTTGTCAGATATGCAACTACCCCGGAGGCCTGGAGCCTATAAATTCAGAACCCTCCTATGTTGACATGAACATTTGTGATGCCTGCCAACGCACTTACCACAGGAAATGCCTGACAAAGCTTGGTTGCTACACTGATGAGCAAAGACAAGAGGTCCACATAACTGAAACCTGGGCTTGCCCTGCCTGTGCTAGCCTCAACAATGAAGACGAACTCAACAGAGAAACAAATTCTAGAGAAGAGCTACTTAAGGTCAGCTGGATACCATCATGGGAGCCAGAGGAAGCAAACACAATCTGGCCAACCTTCCACCAGAGCATGCAAGAATTTGAAGCCCAGCAAAGCAAACCCAACCTCCTCCTCCCCATAGCGTACCTCTAGCCCTCTCCAATCTAAAGAGACAAGGATTCGACAAACTGGATGCAAGCAACACCTGGAAGAAGAAATTAGACACATAACTTTGCAACAAAATTACCTTTGATTTACATCCCACCATTCCACAAACAGATACCAAAGCCACAGGCTCGTGTAAGTTCTGGATCCAGGAAATTGAACTTGTTAAACATTTTGGTGAGACCCTTGCTAGCTTGCTAGGTGGGGAACCTTTCATTGATGCACGCGACCTTTTGGCTGGCGTAGGTTTTCTTTTCTTTCTTTCTTTCTTTCTTTCTTTCTTTATGTCTTTAACATAAATCCAAGTCACACACTAATCAGACTCCACCAGATGCTACAACCCATACTCCCCCTTCTACTATCCTACCTACCCTCATCCTCCCAGAAATATAAAGATCAAGGGTGGCATGTTTCTGCAATACGGAAGGCAAATGCAGTGGGATGATGACCCCTCACCGTTTTGGTGTCTTTTACAAAGCATTCCACAAAGCCAAAGCGCTTGGCCTACACAATAGTATCTGCCCTCCACCAGCAAGCTTTGCATCCGGACTTATGGTGCTCCTATTCCGCAAGACAAAATTGGAGAACAAATATTAGCAAAAGGATTAAAGACTCCTTTTCACGGGCGCTTCCACCTTACATTCACAGTGCCTTCCAAATTGGACAAAGGCCACCCAAGAGGAAATGGCCTCTCCCTTGGACAAAAACACTCATTACCTTAACTACTGGAGCTCTGACCCCATGACACTCTTTTGGTGCCCAACACAATTCCCTCTCATCCAGATTTGTGGGGATTTCCATCTGCCACCACATCAATGACAATAAGGCCACGACAGTAGCCCTGCAACATGCTATCTACTCTGCCATTCTCAATACAGACGCTACGGCCACCTTCGTGTTTCTAACAGCAAGCGGCAAGCTGATAATAACAGATCCCTATTCATAACTTCTCACTGCTTACCCATGCATCTGCTACAAGCTTGGGACCGTTCCAAAATGTAAACCTACTTATGACAATCCCAAATCCTGGCCTAGCCAGGAATTTTCTCTCCCTCAACATACCTGGGACCTACAAATTATTCAGTATGGAACACAGCTGCATGAGTCCACTTGAACAACAACCAGAACCCTACCTGGCTCCCAGGTTTAGCCAGCGTTATTCCTAAAGCAAAGTGGCTCGTTAAAAATGTGAGCAATGCCTCTATCCGTAATGCAAGGCACGCCGTTATGCCTGGCATAAGTAAATGCAAAAAGCTTCCCCTGGACAAGAAGCAAATTGCCAAGGTCCCCCATAAACCAGCTGCAGACATAACTGCCCCTATTCCTTGTCAGTCCAACCAAAACCTCCAGCTCAAAGTTGTAGATTGGAAGTCCTGGGCCTACACAGACGGCAGCTGCCAGGTCCAGAACGGCAAGATACTTATAGGGGCAGGTGTGTACCATCCTATGAGTGACTCAAGAAATCTAGTTGAACCCAATGGCGCTGGTATTATCAACAGCATAGGAAGAGCTAAGCTGGCTGCAATAGCGGCTGCACTCACTCACAAAAATACACACATTGCCACAGATAGCCTCAGCTCACTTCACCACCTCAGAAAGCAAGAACTGTACCCAGAGAGCACAGACATAATGTACAAGGAGATGTTTTGAAGACAATACCAAACCTTGCCCGCACCTCTCAAGGTCTCATCTTTTCCTATAAGGTTAAACCTCATGCTGGAATAGCTGGGAATGAATGCGCAGATACAATTGCTAAGTTTCAGGCTAGCCTAAAAGATAACAATCTGACCGATACCAGTATTCCTAGTGCTGGCCTAGGCGGCAACCCCTTCTACAATATTGCTTGGCCGGCTCGAGAAGAGCCAAGTCTGAGTACACCTGAATCTTCCCCCCCTATTCCCAATCTAGTATACTTCCTAGACCTTAAGGATGCTTTGAAATCCCATATGCATGCTAAACACAGGCTTGGATATGCAGGTTCCAAACAGGATATTACACTTATTACCAGAGCTTGCTACCTCATGCAAGTAAGGGCATTAGCAATGCCTTTTGGAACATGCCTTTTGGAACATGCCGTATCTCAACCCGAATGAAACACACTATCTCCCAACACCGCACAGGCACCCTCTACAACCAAAAACATGCGGTACGCTTCAAAAGATCTACTGCCCTTGTATCCACTAGCCTTGTATGCCCCCTCCCAGAATGTCATCATATGGATAGCGCCCTCCACATTCTCCCAGGTTGTCAATTGATTGCAATATCCTGCCATCTGTAACATGGTGACTGAGCGTCACAACATTGCCAGCAGAATGATTTTGAAAGTGGTCAGCGAAGGCTCTTATGGGTCGAACCTCTTACAAATGGATGTAGGCAGCGCAGACCGTCTGGCTCAGAATGACCTGCACATCACTGAGCAAATCTCTAACCACGTTATACCTCCCTACCTTTTCGACCCCAGCATACCTGATCAAGCTAGGCGCACCTCCAGCCGGCCCGATACTATCTTGGTCACTCCCTGCCCTGCTAATCCAAATAGACCACCTCCCTCCTCACATCGGGTACTCCGCAGTATGAGACGTAATGAAGAAGTAAGAAGCAGCACAACTCCAGCCAGGCAATTTCATGAATTAAACATCCCTAACCGCCATATCCACTTAATAGAAATCAAATACTGCGAAGATACAAGGCCTGGTGCCCAGTTAGAAGCCTCACAGCAACAACACAGTAAGCTGTGCAAACAACTACAAGGTGCTGAGATCACTCTCCACACAATCCTTCTAGGTGTGGGTGCGACTATCTATACTGCCCATACCTTGGATCAATAAAAAAAAACTAGGGATTGATTCGCAAAAGTCTACCAAGCTTGCACGAAAGCTCCATGCCCACTCTGTGCAATATGCACAAAAATTTACCTTCACTAGACGTGCCATTGAAATCAAAAACACTCAACATAACTCTGGTGCCCTGGGGCCGCATGCTTCCAGGAACCCACCAGACCCACACTAGCTTCCCTCTTACCCTCTGGTGAGGGAGACTCACGGTTTTTTGAACCAATGTGTCTCCTTTCCTTAATTGATGTAGGGAGTGTTCTCACTGCCTATGTAGTTTGTCTTTTCTTTGTGTCTAATTTCTGCTTCCACTGGCAGGTGTTGCTTGCATCCGGTCTGTTAAATTCTAGACAAGGCCCTAGCTAGCTAGCTAGTTAGGGAACCTTTCCTTAATGCGCGTAGCTGGAGATAACGTGCTTGGGGAGGGTCTGGCTTGGTCTTTCTAGAGGAGGAACCCCTGGGAGGGAGAACTTGAGGAGCTTACACGTGTCCCTTATTGGCCCGTGTGTCCCTTTAGAGCCTGTGTGAACGCTTTAGGAGCCCCCGGCTTCTAGTGCTGGGAGAACGTTTTCTGTTGCCTGTCTTGGAACTTGAAGGAGCCCCCAGCATCCCTTACTGTGTGTAAGCTTTGCACTTTGTCTGCCTGGGCAAGTGGCTTTAGGAGCTCCATTTTTTGAACAATAAGGAGCCTGCCTCTCTTGCCTTCTATCTGTCTGCCCCTGCACCTCTTGCTTCCTTTTCTTTTTACGCCTGCCTCTCTTGCTGCCTCTTATATTGACTGGTTCAGCAGATTCTTGCAAAGGTCTGCATGCTGTTGCTGAGAGGCCTCTTAATTGCTTGCTTTCTTGGCCCGGTGTTTTAAAAATACTTAATCTTTCTTTTTCAAGCGAGTGTGTTTCTGGTAGGCGCTCAGAAGGGGAGGGTGTCTGAAGGGGTTGTTAGTCCGCCGTCTAAGCCCTAGCCTGTTGGATATCACTCGGTGCACTGCAAGCAGAAGGAAGAAAAAGAAAAGGTAGGAGAAGAAGTAGTAGTAGAAGAAGAAGGTTTGGCACGGTAGGGAGTGACCAGAATAGCATTAGGAGGGCTGCAAGTGAATTTCTCTTAGTTCTCTTAGGGAAGCCACGCGGTAAGAGTCAAGGGGGAATATTTCTGAGGCAGAAATTTGAAGCTTGCGCCAGCCGATCACCACTGATTAAGATTGTATTTACCAAGCCTGCTCCACATAATCCATTGCTAACTGCTTTTGTAATGATTCTGCCAGCAGAATTGTGGCGTGCAGCTTTCATGATTAAAATAGTATGACTCGGTAGCCTGAGAGCATGTGGAGTGCGCTATTTATTTGTTGTTTTCCTCCCCTTGTAACCCCTTAGTTGATGACAGTCTGGGAGAGGCTTAACGGGGTAGTGAATCTTTTGAAGCGGACCTCATGCGTTTGCTTACAGAGGGTGTCTGTGCTACATTGCATGATGATGTGCTTCATTAGTGAGGAGATACAGGGCATTGCAGATTTTCTTATCTACATGTTGTAACGTCATTTGATCAAAACTTTTGACAAAATAGTATTAGCCTGTTTGAGAATCTGCGTATCCAAATCTGTGTTTTGCATGCACATGGGGCTCGAGGGCCTTTTGGAGATTGGGGAGGTAGGTGAGTTTGGGAGCGGGTGCAGGAGCTGTGGATATGCCTGTAGCATGCTCTCTTTTTCCTCCTTGGCTAGCTAGAAAAATGTTTTGCCGATCCCAGCATAAGCCAAGCCAAACAAACAATGGGGAATCGTGGGGAGCAACTACTGGACGGGCTGCTTACAGGAAAGGAAAGCACCCTTCTTTGTGCTTCAAGTCACCAGGGCATTCCAATTTTCATCTTGAAGGATTTGAATGCCACAGAGCATCAGTTGATCTTTTCACTATGCTAATATAATACACATTTAAAACACACGACACAACTCTCAGCTGCTCTGTAAGGAAATGAAAACATTGCAGAACACACCATTATGCTGATGCCTGAAGCATCCAAAATGTACCTGGCATGAGCATAAAATGTACACCAGTAGACAAGCAGACAATGGGGACCGAGGCTCCAGGAGGCTTACAAAGCCTATCTTCCCCACAAACAGTCCCAAACAACGGCAACAATCTTCACACCGACTATATTTACATGGGTTAATGGGCATTCAGCTTACTCCTTCACTTCCTGCCCTTGTATATTTCAGGCTTTGCGTCAGCCGACCACCCAAATATACCAGTGCTTCATCCTGCTTTTCTAGTCAACACTTGAAGACGCTTCACACAGCCATCCTGCGACGCTGACACACACACATACACACACACACCACGCCCACACACACACGGCGACGCACAGTCGGGCAGCCCCACAGCCAGCACACCAACCACCCTCATAGCCCCATCTGCCCATCCTGCAGCAGCCACTCCGCCATTTCTTGCAGCAGGGGGAACCCGTGGAAGGCAGCCACGTTGCGGAACACCGTGAGCTGCGTGCGGCGCACGTTGGAGGGCACCGTGCAGCGCAAGTCACCACCACATGCACCACATGCTCCACGAAGGTGGCTGCTTGTGACTGCCCGGCAGCGCACGCAAGCCAGGTCCTGTGTGCAAAGGGGCGTGTTAGCGGGTGTTAGTCAATGCCTGTTGGTGGATACGTTGGTGCGCTGGTGAATGCCCGGCAGCGCACGCATGCCAAGTCCTGTTGCAAATGGACGTGTTGGTGGTGAGTATCTCAGTGCTTTCATTTACATTTCCCTATTCATCTTCTAAGGGTGCTCTGTGGATGCGATCAACAAACGGCAGGGCAGGGTCAGGGCTCAGGGTGTGAGGAGGCAGCTTGCATGGCTGGTGCTGCCTTTGGGAAATTGCATTGCATATTTAGCATTGACCCATGTGCCTGAGACAGCACAAGCATGGTGCAGTTTCCACACAAGCGCCTGAGGGCCAGAGGTAGCAAAAGCATGGCACAGGATGCACACGAGCGTTCAAGAAGCACAAGCATGGTGCAGTTTCCACACAGGCGCCTGAGGGCCTGAGGTAGCACAAGCATGGCACAGGATGCACACAAGCGTTCAAGATAGCACAAGCATGGCACAGGATGCACACGAGCGTTCAAGATAGCACAAGCATGGCACAGGATGCAAACGAGCGTTCAAGATAGCACAAGCATGGTGCAGTATGCACACGAGCACCTTAGGGAGCTCAAGCATGGCAGTTTGCCAGAGGTGGACAACTCCTCCCCGCAAAAAAGATGTTTCTAAAATGCTCATTACTTTGGGTGCCCCAAGCCTGGGACACTAAAATTTTGGTGGCAAAATGATTCAACGCCCTTCAGCTTAACAGTCCCAGAAATAGGGCACCCTGCCAAATTACCTGCGGCGTGAACCCTATCTTTTGACCGCCAAATCCCCATTCCAAATCACCTGCTGCATTGGGTAATTTCCAGTAATTTCAGTCCTTGTACTGAAACAATATCATCGCAAAAGAAAGGAAGTGAAAATACCTAGTGTTGGTCAGGTACAGAATTCCAGTCATTTAGGTAAAAACCTAAGAGAAACACCAAAAACGGTGCCAACAAGGTTAGATTTTGACCTCGTTCTTTTCTTTTTTTGAAGATGCAGGATGTAAGCAAAATACACATAGGTTATACATGTTCATTTCGGTGAAATATCCCATGGTGGAGCTGTGGGCCGTTTTTTGGTGATCTGAGGCCAGGAGAGTGATCTGGGGTACTCCGATTTCCATCAATGTTTGGTGGAGCTATTACTTATATGAAATGAACTTGGTTGACATGGTTAGATTGGAGACAAAAAGCCGGGAAAGAGCGTATCCAGCGATACATTGGAGTTGTCCACTTCTGGCAGCTTGCACACTAGCACAAGTATGGCACAGGATGCACACGAGTGCTTGAGATAGCACAGGCATGGCACAGGATGCACACCAGCACCCAAGGTAGCACAAGCAGGCGGTTTGCACACTGGCACAAGTATGGCACAGGATGCACACACAAGCGCCTGAGATAAGAGAAGCAGGGAAGTGTGCACTTGAGAATCTGATCACAGCTCAAAGATCGCGGGAAGGGAAGGCAGTGCCCGCCTTCCTGAATGGACCAGATCGCTCATTCCCTATACATGAAAGTACGGTGCTTTGCCTTGAATGAGGACCACAATCACCTTCACAGCCAAGTATCCTGATACTTGCAGGATTCAAGACGCATGACAACTCGCTTGAGACCCACCTGCAACTCGTACGTGCGCACATGCTGGTTCAGGGCTAGGACAAGCCGCTGCTCGATGGCCTCCATGTCATAGCTTTGTCTGCACTGACGGCAGCACCAGGCCTCGTCTCCCTCAGCCCTCCTGAATACATAGAATGTATATGAGGGTCCTCGTGAGCACATCATATAAACCAGGAAGGATGGACATGACAAGTTGTAAGACTGGCAATGAATGGCCTCCTTGTTGCAAAGTCTCCTGGAAAAAAACGCTGCATTGCTCTCACCAGGCATGCACCTTTTCAAGCAGCTGACCCTCAACTCCATTGGTCATGCCAAGAGGGCAGAGCCTTTCAGTTAAAACTCATTTTATGGCTCCTCAGCAATGTTTTGAACATATTGTGGTGTGGTTGCATGACATCTGGCGGCCTCAAGTATCGGGCCAATGTTCAAGTGTGTTGGGATTGGTTCCGCTGCCTCTGCTGTTCCTTCACCTCTCTTTCCTCGCATGACCTCTCACTGAGTGACACATGGCCAGCAGACATTGAGATGCAAGGTCATTTTGAAGCAGCAAGAGGGCCTGCCGCCACTGTTCTTTTCCTTCTCCATTCTTTCTTGTATGGTATTTTGATTGATCAACACACAACCAGCAGAGAAGTTGCGATGCAAAGTCATTCCAGGACAGCGTTTGCAAAGTTTAAGTAGGGCCAAAAAGGATGGGGAGCGCAAGAGGACAGAAAAGCCGGCTTTTAATGAAGAAGAATGCATTAAGATGGCTCAGCTCTTCAAGAGCACAAGGATGATTTCTAAGGGGACGAGGGTGATTTCAAACTCCTTTTTGTTCTGCTTGCTGGCACTGCATACAGTGCTGCACTAGCTATTCGTCACGGCAAACAGAACTTTGTTGTCCTCTCAACTCAATATCAATGATAACTTCACTGTTGCATGTCGCACTGGCTTTGAGGTCCTCCTGCTTGCTGTGCTGCAGCAGCTGCTCATTGCTGCTCATCAATAATAAACCTGTCAAACCAATAAATCAGTTCACCTGTTGCCTGCTGCACTGGCACTTGGGTCCTGCTGCTTGCTGTGCTGCAGCAGCTGCTCGTCACGGCATAGGTCCAGGTCTCTGCAGTCGTTGCAATAGCTGCGATGCACAGGATGGACACATGCAGCGTAAGATCATAGACACATGCATATTAGAGACAACAACATCCTACTGCCCCACCCATATCAAGGCGAGTAGCATTTGCGTTACATCATTGACAAAGTTTTGATGCCTCAGCTGAACATCACATCCCGCAGTGTGCTTGCCTACACATGAACAACATCCTACTGCCCCCCCCCCCCCCTATCAAGGTGAGTAGCATTTGTTACATCATTGGCAAAATTATGATGCCTCAGCTGAACATCACATCCGGAAGTGTAAATTTTCGCCGAGCACGCCTCCTTTACGCATGCCAAAAGATTGTCAGCACTCCGATTCCTCATCTGCAAATACCATCCGGCAGCGCGCGCGCCAAAACATAACATTCCGATGCTCACCTGCAGATCACATCTGGCAGCGTGAGCGCCAAGCACGCCTCCTTGAAGTCCGCCGCCTGCGAAAACTCGCGGACCTTGAGCAGCTTGAGCAGCTGGCGCCGCAGGATGGCCACGGCGTCCATGCAGCGCAGGTCCAGGGACAGCAGCGCACAGATGGTGCGCACGAAGGCCAGGGCAGGGCTGCCCAGCTCCTCCTGTGGGGGGTGGTGGAAAACACATGATGTGAAGACGTGAGTACAGAGACAGCAGCACAGGTCTAAAGGGACAGCAGCGCACAGATGGTGTGCACGAAGGCCAAGGCAGGGCTGCCCAGCTCCTCCTGTGGGGGGTGGTGGAAAACACATGACTCTAAATGCACGTACAGAAACAGCAGCACACAGATGGTGCGCGCAAATGCCAGAGCGGGATTGCCCAGCTCCTCCTGTGGGCGGCAGTGAAAAACATGCAATAAAAAATAAGTAGGCACAGAGACAGCAGCAGAGGCCCAAAGAAATAGCAGTGTACAAATGGCGCGCGCAGAGGCCACGGTGGGGCTGCCCAGCTCCTCCTGTGGGCAGTGGCAGAAATTGCATGAGGGTGGAGCCTTGAGTAGGGGGGAGGGAGGACAAGTGTGGGATGGGCAAAGTGAAGAATGCTGTTGTCATCCCTGCACACGGATGTTGCGCACATTCACTCTGCACCATTCCAGTTCTAGCATAAAAATCCCTTTGGAAATGCAGGAACCAAGGGTGTTGTTGTTGGGTGTATTGAATGAGTGAACTGGTGCAGGGTTGCACAGCAAGGGCTCACGTGATGTGGAGGAAGGCCAAACAAACGGCAGGGTACAGGTTGTGATATGGGGAAGGTGGGATGCATGTGTTATGAGTCAGCTCAGCCAAGCTATGTGTGAAGATGAGGAGTTAATGCCCCGCTGCAAACTGAGTATGCAGAATGGTATCTGAGGCCCTTAGGACTGACCCTGCAAGCGGGGGATGGCAGGAGGACGGGGTCATCTGAAGCCGCCCCTCTTTTCCCTTTCGATTTCCTATTAATTATTTATCGAAAATATTTTTTAAATTTTTAAAAGATACTTTTGCATGATGAGCGACCAAACGGAGTCATCCTGTCCGGGTCCCCCCAAGTCAGCTGAGTACTTTTTGCTCCTGGCCAAGCAGAAACGTCAAGTTGGTCAGATTAGTTCTGCTGCAGAGTCTGTTGCAGAGGCTCAGGCTGTCATAGATCAGGCTAGTGAGGCAGATTGGGCTGCAGCTCATGAAAAGGCAAAGCGAAGCAAGGAGCTGTGGGATCATTACACAGCAACGGCTTCAGAAGCTGCTGCTGCAGCTTGGAGGCAACTGCAAGTAAGTATTGCAACCAGTCTGGGGCACAGACCTTACATGTTTATGCAGACATGGACAAGCTTGTTCTTAAGAACAAAAAATCAGCAGGCACAGCAGCCAGGCTTCAACAAGATAGCAAGAATCAAAGTGTGCTGGCGCACAAACTGGCACATGCAGGGCGCCACACAGCAAGCACGCAAAGCAGCCGAGCAAGCAGGCACAGCAGCCGAGCCACCAGCAGCACCTGGACCGTCATAGTCAGGAAATTCCTGCTGCAAAGAACAAAAAGAGATGATTGCTTAGACATATGTTTGAGTATATATGTTTGAGTGTGCTGCCATGTACCAAGTTTTGTTTGTCTCACAGATGAACAGATTTTGCACTTCAGTTCATCTGTGAGACAAACAAAACTTTGCACTTCTGTTCATCTGTGAGACAAACAAAACTTTGCACTTCTGTTCATCTGTGAGACAAACAAAACTTTGCACTTCTGTTCATCTGTGAGACAAACAAAAGTTTGCACTTCTGTTCATCTGTGAGACAAACAAAACTTGGTACATGGCAGCACACTCAAACATATATACTCAAACATATGTCTAAGCAATCATCTCTTTTTGTTCTTTGCAGCAGGAATTTCCTGACTATGACGGTCCAGGTGCTGCTGGTGGCTCAGCTGCTGTGCCTGCTTGCTCGGCTGCTGTGCCTGCTTGCTCGGCTGCTTTGCGTGCTTGCTGTGTGGCGCCCTGCATGTGCCAGTTTCTGCGCCAGCACACTTTGATTCTTGCTATCTTGTTGAAGCCTGGCTGCTGTGCCTGCTGATTTTTTGTTCTTAAGAACAAGCTTGTCCATGTCTGCATAAACATGTAAGGTCTGTGCCCCAGACTGGTTGCAATACTTACTTGCGGTTGCCTCCAAGCTGCAGCAGCAGCTTCTGAAGCCGTTGCTGTGCAATGATCCCACAGCTCCTTGCTTCGCTTTGCCTTTTCATGAGCTGCAGCCCAATCTGCCTCACTAGCCTGATCTATGACAGCCTGAGCCTCTGCAACAGACTCTGCAGCAGAACTAATCTGACCAACTTGACGTTTCTGCTTGGCCAGGAGCAAAAAGTACTCAGCTGACTTGGGGGGACCCGGACAGGATGACTCCGTTTGGTCGCTCATCATGCAAAATTATCTTTTAAAATTTTATAAAATATTTTCGATAAATAATTAATAGGAAATCGAAAGGGAAAAAAGGGGCGGTTTCAGATGACTCCGTCCTCCTGCCACCCCCCGCTTGCAGGGTCAGTCCTAAGGGCCTCAGATACCATTCTGCATACTGAGTTTGCAGCGGGGCATTAACTCCTCATTTTCACACATAGCTTGGCTGAGCTGACTATGAGCAATGCATCTCAAAGTGGGCAGGCGCCTGAAAGTGAGCATAAGTGTCGAAACCTACATTGAGCTCTTAAAGAGGGTATGGGTCTTCAAGAGAATTATGTCTCAATGCTAGGCCCAGGATTGGCAGGCAGGCTGAACATGATGGAGCAGATCCTGCCTTTGCGCAAGCCTACAATGAGTGACCTGGTGTTGGGCTTGCGCAAACTAGTTTTGTGTGGAGCATCCCATGGGGGAAGTTCATATGCATGACCGGGCATTGGAGGTGCATCGTAGATCTGTGTATGACTAACTTGCAGTGCAGAACGTCCTCAGCACCTGCTGAGGCAGCAGGAACAGACGCTTTCATTGCATCTTCAACTCATGTTCATCCACATACATGCTTTTATTAAAAACTGTTATTGTGCATCAAACAGAGCAGGCCCTGCCCTGGGCTAAGCAAACAACGCCTGCGGTTGGGCCAGACCAGCGCTCCTCATATGCTTCTTACCTTTGACAGGTATGATCCCGCGAGCTGAGGAAACTGGTGTGCCGGGTGTTCACTGGATGGCAGGATGGAGCGTGCAGCCTGTGTACAGTTGAAGATTGCACCGAGGTGTAAATGTGTACACACGCTCTGGTTGTGTATGTGTGTATCTGTGTGTGTGCGCGTGTGTGTATGTGTGTTTGTGTGTATGTGTGCGTGTGTGTGTGTGTGCATGTGTATGTATGTGTGTATATGTGTGTTTGTGTGTGTGCATTTGTATGTAAGCATGTGTGTGTATGTATGTGTGCGTGTGTGTGCATGTGTACGTATGTGTGTGTATGTGTGTGTATGTGTGCCTAATGGTCAATGGATGGCAGTATGGAGCAAGCTGCTTGCGTGCAATGTGAGGTTTGCACTGAGGTGTAAGTTTGTGCAGAGTGCGCAGTGTGCGCAGTTAAAGATCGAGCAAGCAGCCCGTGCAGGTGAGGGTTGCACTGAGGTTTAATATTGTACACCCTGCGTGTGTATGTGTGTGTATGTGTGTGTGTGTGTGTGTGCGTGCGTGTGTATGTGTGTGTGTGTGCGCAATGGGAGCAATGTGCGCATTGAAGGGTTGTGTAAATAAAATAAGAGGGTGCAGCTGTGGAAGCATGACTCTCAGGTTTCAGCATCTTTCCACAGTTTCTGCAATCTGCCCTTCTGGATCACGTTCAAGAAAAATCTGAAACATGAAGCCGTGGGGTTTTGCATTTGTCCTCGGGTCACTCTCACTTTTGACCTCTCTCTGCAGGGAACCCGATTCTTGTGAGTCCCAGAAATAATTTTGTTCCTGATGCCTGCCAGCAGAGAGCATTGCAGCCAACCCACCTCTCCAGCAAGCTTGAGCAGCCGCTCAGTGAAGTACCCCGGCACTGCCTTTTGTAGGTATGTGGTCTGCGAGCAGGGTAAAGGTTGGAGCTATGCACTGAAATCCATGGCTCGAAACACTCATGTTTTGCGTGGCCGAAAACACTGATTCTTTCCACCCTTCTTACCTGCAAAGAAATTATGCGGTGCACTTAACAGGCCCATAGGTCACGCAGGCTGGGTGAATATGGCAAGGATGTGAGGAAGGAGACGCACAAGTGTGCACCCACTCATATGCGACCCTGCGCATCTCGATCTGTTGCACCATGTCTGCTGCCAGCAGACTCACTGCCTGAGGGGTGTCCTGCTTCTGTGTATACTATGTGCAATGTGCAATGTGCATCTATATGCACCTTTATCTGCATGCACCATGTGTGCTGCTAGCAGACTCACTGCCTGAGGGGTGTCCTGCTTCTGTATAGGCTGTGTGCATCTTCACCTACCTGCACCTTTATCTGCATGCACGGTGGCTGCTGCTTGCAAGCCCACTGCCTGATAGGCGTCCTGCTCCTCAACTACTTGATGCGTCTGAAATAGGCGCACAAGGACAGGCCCCCTTCACTCGCGCACCTGCACGTCCTCAGCTGTGTGCGCCACCGCCACTGCCTGTGAGCCTGCAGCCTGGCTGGCGCCCTGCTGCTCAGCTGCCTGGGCTTCTTTCCATGGCAGGTAGATGAACTCCGTTAGCAGTAGCACCATCTCCTCTTGCAGTGCGGGCGGCAAGTACTCCTTCAGGTTCCACTGGTACCTGGGCATGGACAGGCACACCAGCAAACAATGGACCAGCTGGAGTCAGACATGTGCAGGCACTACGAAAAGGGAGGACCTGGCACACAAGGTCCAGCTGCGTGCATACAAAGGAAAAAGGTTCCCAAACTGACGAGCAAGCTGGGGCCTCAGCGTGTGTGAGGCGCGCTATGCTGCACGACTAGTATGCCCACCTTTTTCACGCACTGGACAGGAGGCCCTCGCATGCCCTGATCTGGCTGTGCTGGAAATCTGGGCTGCCCAAACCAGGGTGCATCGCATGGCATGGTTTGGTTCATGCTTATGATTTATGTTTGTGGCTTTTTTGCTAGCTAGAGGGCAAGGGGGCTGTTCCTCGATGCAGCCAGATGTGGCTTGTGCAACCTTCCCTTTTCTTCCTTTTTTCCCCCATTTGCTCTGAGCACTCACTGTGGGCTCTGCGTCATCCTTCATTTAGCAGTGTCAGCCCATATTTCTTTTCCATTTCTCATCATATGCTTTGAGCACTGATCTGACCGTTGGATCTGCCTCATCCATCATCTGACAGTTCAAGCCTGCGCAATCATCTCTTTCCTTCCTTTCTTGTTTGCTTTGAGCACTCACCTGACCGTAGGTTCCGCCTCATCCATCATTTGGCAGTCCTCCTCAGCCTCACTCCTACCCACGCCTGCCAGCTGCTTGGCTGCAGCCACGTGCGCCTGCGCTCACCATGCATGCATGCACGCAGGTTTGCACACACACATACACACACAAATTTTCCCTCCACGCCTGCCAGTTGCTTGGCTGCTGCCACATGTGCCTGCGTGGCACCATTCATGGTCCATGTGTGCAGGAGTATGCGGATTGGCATATGAACATTTGCGGACTTGCACGCCTATCCCTCTGCCTTTTCCTTCATGCACGCGGCCTGTGGCCTGCGTAGACTTTTCTTTTTCTTTTCTTTTCCTTTTTCCTGTGCCTCACTCCCAACAATGCCTGCCAGCTGCTTGGCAGCAGCGACGCACGCCTGTGCTCCCAAGCACATGGTGCAGATGCATGCAGTAGATGTTCCTTCAGGCAGAGACTGTGTGAGGTATAGGCAGATGCAGGTTTGTAGATTTGCAGAAACTTTTCAGGAACAAAGACAGCTGGTGCAGCCGTACAAATGCATCATACATGGGAGGCTGTGCGACCATAAAAATGCAGGTATGCAGGCTTTTTCTTGGTCCCAAGAAAACCCAAGTGAGCAGGCACAGCAGGCAGACAGCAATGCTAAGGGTGGGTCGAGGGTAAGTGAGGTATTAAAGAAGGAGGAGGCCTTGATGGATGCGACAGCCTGTGCTCATTAACGATTTGCCTTCATTTCCTCATTCTTCTTCTTCTCCTCTCTATCTTGGAATGTGCCTGAGCTCATTTGAGATCCTTTCATCTTGCAGGAATAAAAGGCTCAGTACACCAGGCCCACTAAACCAGGCACATACCTGACAGCACTTGGGAACGCCTTTTTACTTTCAATTTGTGTGCCCTTTGAGGCGCTAGGATAACATCAACAACATCAAGGGAGCAGCAAAGCACGCACTTCTGGCACGTCGATGCCTCCCCAGTTGTAGGGGTCCCTGAAGAGCAGCACATGCCACCACCTCTGGGGTGCCAGATCCAGCCATGAAAACAGTTCTCGCTTGCGCAGTGCGTCTAGCAGGTATTGCGTGTACCTGCGCATATACAAGGGTGGGAACATACAGCTTATGTTGCGAGGTTTGCAAGGCATCATCACAAGGAAAGGAAGGCAAAGATAAGCACAAAAAAAGTTTTGATCGACACTGCGTGCACCTGACAGCTTGCACGGCAAGATCAGGCACGGGCTGTTGAAGCGCACAAGCAGTTAGAGAAGCAGTGTTCAAGCAGCAGCTATAGCAGTTGCGTCAGCATTGGCTTCAGCAGTGCTCAAGCGAAGGCTGGTGGGTTGGATGCTCAGGCAGTGGCTATGGCAGGTACGGAGTTGACAGAAAGCCTTTTGCCTCTATACGAATGAGAATCTCAGTGTTGAGTGTCCACGCAGAGCAGGGCTCAAATTGATTTCTATCGCCTTAAGAGGAACTTTGAGCGTTGACAGGCAAATAGCACAGAGCAACTCAGGTGCTGAAATAGAGCAGCATATGAACCACAAAGGAAGACCATACACTCAAGTGGGGCAGATGACAGTAAGCTGAGGCTCTCATCACTTGTTGAAAAAAGCAACAGTGATTGTGACGCAGGCCTCCAAGGCTTGATCTTTTCAATCATTACAGTATAGCTTTTCATGCCTCCAAACCAACAGCAATATCACAGGCAACATCAGCAACAGCAATTTAGCCATTGCATGGCACAAGAAACAAAGCAATGCGCACGTATATCAACTGATCAGTATACAATTTTCCTGGAATGCACAAAGTAATATGGAGCGGCAGAACAATTGCTGTAGAGGCAATCCACTTTTATTGAAGTGAGCAACTGAGAATAAGGGCCTTTTCCTTCCAATAAGGGTGTACTGAGGGTTCAACTGGAGTTGTCTTCAGGGCCTGCTACTCAAGAAGAGTTCAGCTCACCCCACGGCCGCTGTTGCGTTGCGTTTGCCGGTGCAGATAATGACGGTGTTGAAGTTGGCTGCTACGATGACGGCTCCCAGCCGCCGCATCTCACTCACCAGCTGCGGCAGCAAAGATGCAACAACAATGGTGATGCAGAGCGTGAGCTTTTTGACTTGTGCTCCAAAGACATCTTGCTGGGAACTAGAGATGCAGAGCAAAGATGACACTCGCCTGACACATATGTCGCTCCAGCGCGCGCACACAGACATGTACACACACATACACACACACACTCCCCCGGGGCATGCGCCCACCTGTGCAAACAGTTTGGCCATCAAGGTCTGGAGGGCAGTCTGCAGCGCAGGGTCCCTCAAAGCACTGCTGGGGTGGCATACCCAGCGGTACAAGCTCTGCAGCAGCGCGTCCGCAATCCTGTGTGAACGCATGCACAAGCATGTGTTAATGACTTGCAAACATTGCTGGGATGCCGCACCCAGCGGTACAAGCTCTGCAGCAATGTCTTTGCGATCCTGTGTGCACAGGAGTCAGCATGCATGATTACGAACCAACGCGCAAGCCCCCTTAATTGGCACACACAGGGATGCAAGTAAAAGAGCAATGTGGGTCTGCATGCATTAGCATGAGCAAAATCGATTCCAGAAACGAGTGGCTTTCAGCCAAAATGCCTGACTGCTGGCCTGCTCAACAAACAAGAGCTCATGGATAATTCTCCATGTCACTTTACTCACTGGTTCATGTTTGCCGAAGCATCTTGGAGCCATGCGGCAACAAGATTTTTAAGGACCTGCAGGAGGGCAGCACAACAATTGATTGAGACAGCAGAGTAGGGGCCTTGCCAAGCATGCACAGCAATGCAATGGAGCGCGATTGCAACATGATGGCGAGGCGCAATCGCGCACCAGAGGAGGAGGCAATGCAGCCATATTTCACGACCAACTATGGAACACAATTCACATGTGGGTATGTTCCCCCTTCCTTTCATGTGGCGGACACGGCCAGACATGAGTAGTTGTGCACACCTTGTGCGTAGCAAGAAGGGGACGCGGTTGAACATGCCCACCATGTCTAAAGAACCTACTAGCAGAACCAGTTGTTGTGCACACCCTGTTCATGGCAAGAAGGGGACGTGGTTGAAGATGCCCACCATGTTTAAAGAACCTATTAGCAGGACCAGGTGTTGTGCACACCCTGTTCATGGCAAGAAGAGGACGCAGTTGAACATGCCCGCCATGTCTACAGAACCTACTAGCAGAACCAGGTGTTGTGCACACCTTGTGCATGGCAAGAGGTGGGAACAACGGAGATTAGTAGCGAGGGACTGACCTTGAAAGCCGGGCCTGCTGACCCGCTGGCTCCCTCTACGCTCGATGACCCCTCCAGATCTCCCAGTGCCGCAGCCTGGGGAGCAAAGGCGTCAAAGGAGGCGTAAAATAGGCATTACCAACAGAGGACACACCCCACTCCACAGCCCAAAGAAGGTTTAAGAAGCTGGCCTGTCCAGATGCACTCCTTCATGGACACCATTATTATCCAAACGTGACAGATCAATCGACAGCGGGAGTGCTGCACACACTTGTGCATGGCTGCCACTGTCAGGTGCATTGATGTAGGGGTTACTTTTTCCCACTGCCCCAGTGGTTTTTCCTTTTTTTTCTGCACTCACCTGCTGCACAGCCGCCACTGCTGGATAGTGCACTGATGTAGGGAATACTTTTTTCCACTGCCCCAGTGGTTTCTCCTTTTCTTTCTGCACTCACCTGCTGCACAGCTGCCACTGCCAGGTGGTGCAGCTTGAGCTCCACACTGATGGATCGGTAGGCACCGGCAGACACAACCTGAAACATGCAAGCAAGCAGACATTGTGAGCAAAGGCATCAGTGATTGAGTGTGCCGAGATGCTTGAGCTCCACACTGATGGATCGGTAAGCACCGGTGGACGCAGCCTGAAACATGCACGCAAGCGTGAGGACGAGTAAGCATAAGCATCATGACAAAAAAAGTCGAGATGTTTGAGCTCCACACTGATGGGTCGAAAGGCACCGGCAGACACAACCTAAAAAATGAAAGCACAGGGACATAATTACAAAGCCATCCGCAACAACGTGCGTCAGAGATGCATGCGGAGCGCCAGCTGAGAGCCCCTTAGCGCACTTCTCTGACCCACAGGTTTGCCACAAAAATGCGTTTGGCATGCACTCGCAAACCAGCTCAGCAAGCCTGCTACCCAGTTAACCTAGGTCCTGCGATCTTCCAATCCAGAATAGAACAATTACACAGATGAAAAATTTATGAACTTTTTTGTTCAGGGGCAAACAAAACCTGACATTACACACATACACACATACCTCTGGGGACACGCCCGCTGTATCACGCCTGAGCGCTGCCCCTGCTCCCACATTGCCACCTGCGAGCGCAGCTGCCCCCGCAGCAGCAGCGGGCAGCACCACGTGCGCTGCTGGCAGGGCAGTGGATGCAGCGTCATCGACGTCACCATCATCACCCTTGCTCTCCACACCTGGCAGACAAGCACACAAGCAGTCTGGATCAGCAGCAATGTAAATGCAAGGAGCACCATGAGCACCAGTTTCCAAAGCCCCACGAGGTGATGAGCATGCGTGCCAAAAAGGTATGCAAATCAGCCACAAAGGTATCTTTTCTGGCAAACAGACAAATATATGAAACATAGTACCAACAAGAAAAAGACTCTTAGTGTGTGCAAAGCAAAGACCATGTCAAGATGACACAAGGTCAAGGTGGCACACAGCAGGGCCTGGCAGGGATTTCTCATGTGTGTGTGTGTGTGTGTGTGTGTGTGTGCGCGCGTGTCATACGCACCTAGATCAGGCAGAGTGACGTCGCACACCCACAGCAGGTGGTTGGCGGCTCGCAAGTTGCGCGCAAACAGCACATCAGCCACGGCTACAGTTGCATCCCCTGTGGATGCAAACCACCGTGTGGGCAAGGCCAGTGGATGAAGGTCCAGTGCATGCACACCAAATAAAGTGGATTAAAGGGCAGACAAGATTGACAAGAAGCACCTCAGGGCCAGGCTGATGAGCGAGCATGGTATGCACCTGGCAAGGAGCATCTGTAGGGAAGCTCAGTTGCTTTTAGTTATTATGATATTGGGGCTGCGATAGAAATAAATGCATGATGATCCAAAGCTTGCCTTGTCTCAGATGCATGCAATGCAAAGAAGTGTGTTAGGATCCAAGATGCAAACACATGCGCGTGGAAGAGCCACAAGCATTTCCTTCAAGCAAGCACCTTGTAATGTCAAAAGTACAGACAAATGATCCCAGCTGGTCGAATCACACATCTGTCTGCCGCCACAACCTGAGCTGACCAAACTATAGGCCCAGCTAACTAGCTCACCTGCTAAGTTTGCTAGAGGCACATGCGCATATCGTGCCAGCGCTGCTCGCTCCCTCAGCCACTCCCCTATTGCTGACACTCTATGCGCTGCCCTCCTTGCTGCACGCGCTTGCCATTGTAAGGGGGGGTACCTGAGGCGCAAATGGCATACGCTCAGTGCTGGTAACAGCTCTGTTTTCATTGCTGATTTATGATGATTCACACCTCATCAAATGTTTTTGCTACCTCTCTCGGCTTGACCAGTTCGTGTTCTGAAGTACTGGCATTTGCTTTGGTGTGGCGGATGCTTCCAGAAGCGCCCCGACGTGTCAGGCAGGCCTGTGGCTAAAGCAACAGAGCCTGACGCTCGCAGCATGTGTAGCAAGCATCTGCCTCTATAGACAGGGCATAAAACTTGCATGGAAAGCAGCGCTGCATGCGATGCGTGCACCCATGTGCAAACGGCTGGCGTTTGCACAGTCACGCTCAGGGTGAGGGGGATGGACGCCTGGCCTAACTTTGAGTCACCAGCAAATGAGGGCACCAACCTTGCACTCCTGACAGCAGGCGCTCACACAATCACACTTGGAGTGACAGGGTGAAGCACCTTCAAACCCACTCCCATGGGAAGGCAAACCACGCTGAGCGTGCACCCCTGACAGCAAGCATGTGTGCTCAAAAGCATGAAGTCCTTTTGATGGGCACACATACTCACTTGGAGTCGCCAGCATGTGAGGGCACATCCACACATGGCACCTCTGACAATGCAGGCATGGCGCTCACAGCCAGGTGTCCGGAGCTTTGGGGTGCCTGCGACAGGCAGCGCACGCAAGTAAGGGTGGATGCACAGTGCCAGGTGTGTGGAGCTATGGGGGACCTGGAACATGAAGTGCACGCAAGTATGTGTGAATGCACACTGTGTGTTGCACAGTGCCAGGTGTGTGGAGCTTTAGGGGACCTGGAACATGAAGTGTGAACATAGAGTGCCAGGTGTCCTGAGCTTTTGGGGGGCCTGCGATATGTTAATCACGCAGACATGTGCGAATGCACAGTGCCACGTGTGTGAAGAGCTTTGGGGGTCCTGCGATATGCTGTGCACAAAAGTTTGAGTGCATAGTACGGCTCCTTGTGTCAGGTAGGGTGCTGTCCCACGTTCGCATGAAGACCACCTCCTTCACAACCCTCTCCTTCTCATTCCCCTCCCCTCCCCTTTTCATTCCCTTCCCCCAACCCTTCACAAGCCGCTGCATTTCTACCCTTGCTTACCATGCGTGCAATGGGAAGGCCCTCCCAGCCTTTCCTAACGCCTGGGGCCAACCTGAAATCCTCAACTTCTTCCCAATCTTGAACCCACAGCACTGACCATGGCCCCCCTCTGCTTCCCTTTGTGAGACCCACCTGCACAGCACAGACCATGGCCCCCCTCTGCTCCCTCTTGTGAGACACCAGTGCCCGCTGGAGCAGCCGGCCGGCATCCAGGGCATCACGCGCATACTCCACCGTCCACTCCACCTGTGCATGTGTGTGTGTGTGTGTGTGTGTGTGTGTGTGTGTGCATGTGTGACTGAGGGCACAAGTGTGTGCGTTCAAGCATGCACTCTGCATAGATCAGCATGAATGCCTACAAATCTGCATCTACCTCTTTACTGCAGTCACCCTGCTCAACACGCATCTACCACACACCGTAAGTGCCAGAGCATTCGATCGATTTCAATGCAAATACATTGAGCACATGCTCGCCCACTCAGCCCAACATGCCAGCTGGACTGCGTCCCATGCCAACTTGACTGCTTGCCATGCACGCGTGCAAGCGTACCACTCTGCCCAACTGCCAACATCAGGTAGCACAGAGCCCACAAAGCCCACTGGTTGCCTTACTGCCACTGCCGCTGCAGCATGGACATCCTATTTCCATGCAAGCTCCGGCAGTGCAACTGACACCCTACGATTACCATCATCTCAGCCTCATGCTTCACAAGGCATCGAACTGCAAATGTGCTTATCAGGGACATGACCATGCTCATCTGCATATCTGGGGCGGTACGTAGCTCACTAGCTCTCCCCTGCCGCTGCTGCAGCTGCACTGGCATTTTCAGCCTCCTTCCACGCGTTTTTAGCAGTGTAACCGACACCCCACAGTACCATCATCTCAGGCCCATGGTTTGCAATGCGTCACACAGCAAGCATGCTGATCTGCATACCTGAGGCGGCACGTAGCCCACTGGCTCCCCTGCTGCTGCCGCTGCTGCTGCAGCGTGGACAGCCTCCTTCCAGGCCCGCTCCAGCAGAGCCACTGACACCTCACGCACAGCAGATGCAGAGGGCTGGACCACCACCAGGAGGGCGCGGCAGGATGCAGGCATGTACAAGCAAAACACGGCACGGCCCTGCAAATGCGCAGCCGCCAAAAAGCAGGATGTGGGCATGTGTACGTGCAGAACAACAAACGCGTGCCAGGTGTGGACTCATGCAAGTACAGCACAGTACGGTCCCGCAAACAAGCACCTTGAAAAGCAGGACGTACAGACATGCAGGATGGGCTGGGTTGCTGCAAGCTTCCCAGAGTCCATCATTTGGGTTGCCAAAATGTGTCCTTATTTTGTTTCAGTGATCAGAGGGGCGATGCATTCATCCATGACACTATATGCAACACAGGCTCTGGCCAACCACTTTTTGTGTGATCACAATGCTTCAGTGCACGGCAACAAACAAGGCCACTTCCACCCCCCTGCTCAGGCTACTCAACCCTAGAGCCTCTTGAGCCCCCGTGCCTGCTCTTCTATTTCCTTTCGATCGTAGACAGTCCCCGTGCTCATACATCGCTCTTGCAGTACCACATCAGAGGTCCATCCACCATGCCATCATGCATGGCATGCACATCCCCTGAGCAGAAAGCACTTGCACATCTGCTGAGGAAAGGAAACACCCTCAATGTGCACGCACATGGCTCGCATCCCCAGAGCTGAACAGCGCGACGTAGCGGAGGTTGGGGCCCAGCGGCTCCTCCTCCACAACCGCCCCCTGAGACTGCTGTGACTGTGACAGCTGGCGGCTGTGCATGCTGGGCGGCAGCTCCAGGTAGGGTGTCTCTGTTGAAGTGCGCACCTGCGGGAGCACGCAGGGCAGCAAAGAAGGGGTGGAGCATCGTGCACATGTAGAGTGAGGACGTTCCCGTTGAAGTGCGCACTTGTGCGTGGCATGTAAGGTATCATGTGGGGTAGCAGCACACAAGAGGTGGGGCATCATACAGGCGCGAAGGGAGCGGGCATAATGGTGGGGGTGCATATGCAAGTATGTGCACCTTCACGCACCCAGTGGAGCATGCAGTAGGTGGGAAGTTGCATGGTTATTTCATGAGATCCCAGAAGGGTTCACAGGATACACGGAGGAGGGGGAGAGAAGATGAGAGATCAAAGTGACACAAGTAGGACTTAAAGGGAAGAAAGGAGCACAAAGGAGAGCAAGAATGGTGACTACTGCGATTCTTGCAAGATGAGATCCCTCCCCCTTTGGATGGACTAAGCCACCACCGAGTTTCCTTGCATCGCCTGATACTGTCGGGCCTGGGAAACAAGCAGACATCTCACAGGAAGAGCAGTCCAGTACGCGAGGTCAGCACAAAGCAAGTTGCTCACCTTGAAGTCGGAGATTTGGAAGTCGCCTGTGAGGGACTTGTTGGCAGCGTGTGGTGCAACCTTGACCACGCAGCCCAAGGCCAGCGAAGCTGACAGGGCCAGCGGCATGCGCTCCTGTCAGGGAGGGAAACCAACAACATGTTGCAGAAAAATGAGGGGGCCCGCTCAGAGGTGCTGACAGGGACAGCAGCATGTGCTTCTCTTAGATAAAGACAATACTGTAGGGATATGAAAGTGTCCAACCAGCATGCTGACATGGACAGCAGCATGTGCTCCAGCTTTAGTTCAGGGAGGAGGTCAGAGAGGGAGTTTGAGATGGAATCAGCGCTGGTGCAAAAAAAAGGGTATCTGCCTAGACTTGGCTTACTATGCTCATGTGCATGTGTATTTGTAGACCGAAGCAGCAATAGAAATAGGGCAAGCACAAGAGGATGGTGACGAAAACGGGTCCAAGCTTTGTTCCCAGCAGGACGACGCACACCAGCCCAACTGTGTCTGCATGCAAGACCATAAGTCTTTTTTGCCTCAGCACACACAAGACAGTCATACGCCAACAAAACCAAAAACACTGGCTATCTATGGGAAAACAGCAAGGGCTATACTACAGGGACAAGGACTGCCACTACTGCAACTGCTACTATTGCGACAAAAGCAATTAAATGTCAAGCTTACAAACCTGGTGAAGAGGGGCAGACAGTACGGTGGACAGGGCTGGCACAGCCGCCACACAAACAACACCGACACATGAACAGCAGCAGCAGCAGCAACAGCGGAAAACCCTCACCTCATATACAGATCTGATGTGAGGGGCAGACAGTGCGGTGGATAAGTCTGACACAGCCGCCACGTACTCAGACTCTGGCATGCTCATCTGCGCAGGACACAGCGGAAGATCTTCATTTGTGCGGTCAAATGCATATGCTAGGGCTCTTCCATCCATGACATGCAACATTGGCAGGTGAAAACAGAGGCAGGTCTTCTCATATGCACATGAGGAAGGCATTCTCTCTGTACACTGCAGGGAGAAGGGCCTTTCATTAAGACTTTTATCAAGACAGCTATGAGGAGAGGGTTTACGCACACTAAATAAGTCTTCACTCGTTCATCGATGACCAGGTTGCATGCACAGCCACCCCCTCGCAGCTCTAAGTGACACGCTCCAGCAACCATGGCCACAAAAAAAAGGAAGAAGAAGAGGGCAGGCACACAGCGCACTTCACACTTCATACGGCAATCAAGATCAAAGCACGCCCCACACCTGCAAATACCACCACAACACGCCTCACACTCCAGCCACCACGATCACTACACGCTCCACACCCACTTTCATGGGGAAGCTACCGGCACAGCCCAGTCCAAGCAGAGGATGCTGGGGCCCACGTCACTCGCTCACCTCATATAGGTGGACAGGCTTCCTGCCTCCTGGCAGGATTTTGTTGGGCGCAGGCTGTAGCACGGCCCCAGGTATGGAGGCCACCAGCATCATGAGGCCATTGCCTACATACATTTGGACACACAAAGCAGAAACAAAGGGTGGGCTGTAGCACAGCCCCGGGTATGTAGGCAGCTACCAGCATTCCGAGGCCATTGCCTACATATATTTGAAGTTCAAATTTTGAACACACAAAGCAGAAACAAAGGGTGGGCGGTAGCCCAGCCCAAGGTATGTTGGCAGCTACCAGCATTATGAGGCCACAGCCTACATGTTAAAACACAAAACAAAGCAGATATAAAGGGCAACTTAGGGGTTTGAGGGTGAAGGAAGGGTGATGTACAGGTGACTGAAAGTAAAGAGACTTCCTAACATGACAGGTGGACTCAGGGGTAGCTTGCACGCCCAGCACCAGCTCCATGCCCACCCCCACCTGGAGTTGCTTGTGAGAAGCGTGCGCTGTCTGCAGGTGCGTTCTCAAGCACAATCTCGCTGTCCACATACAGGGTGCGTGGCACACACAGGTGCACGTGGTGTACGCGACCGTCGGCCAGGAACCACATCTGCGTGTGTACGCAGGGGTGTCCGCACGTGTGTACAAAAGACGGCATTCACCTTGCGAAGCAGATTCCGAAGGTATACGGAATGCAGATGCATGTGGAGCACACAGCCAACAGCCAGAAACCACATCTGTGTTATGTACAGCGGCTTTAGTACGGTGGTGTAAGTATGGGGGTGTGAGGTGTACGGAATGCAGATGCATGTGGTGCACGCCGTCAACCGCCAGAAACCACATCTGCATGAGCCCAGTGCTGGCAAGTGCATAGGATGATTGCAGCACATGGAATGATTGCAGAACCCAAGGGTGAAAACTTGTTGCACAAACCCTCACCCACACCCACACCCACACCCACCCATACAGATGCTTGCGGTACGCGCACACACCAGCCAGGATGCGCTTCATAGCTTGAACCTTTGAAACTGCCCATTGCAACCATGAGTCGCATCAAATCCAAACACAGGAATGGTTCCTGCATGAGCAGCCCCCCCCCCCCCCCCCCAGGCGAGGAGCTTCAATTTCACAGAAAATCCGACCCAATTGCCAACACTCCTTTGTCATCTTCCTCAGCGCGCTTCTTCCCTTCCCCACCTTGAAGCGGCCAGGTACTGTGGTGTCGGCCAGCTGCAGCAGCTGCCAAGGCACAGCTGTCACTGCCGCCTGCTGTTGCCTAAACAAGGCTCCCACTTGGCCCTTGGCGCCCCCTTTGCTACCCCCCACGATTGCACCCGCATCCCCGGCAGTTCCACCGCTGCCTGGTCTACCTCGCGCAGCCGCGCGTGCTGCCGCCTCTGCATCCAGCTTCCGTCGCTGCGCATATGAGGAGGCACACATTTGGAGGGAGTGATGCTTCTGTGTGTGTACGTGTGTGTACGTGTGTGTGTGTGTACGTGTGTGTGTGTGTGTGTGCGCGCACGAATGCGTGCGCACGCTCAGGGTGCTTTAGGAGGGAAGGGGAAGAGGAGATGAGTGAGCTTGCAACATTGAAATGCCATACCTCCACTATCTGCCTCGACATTGGTTCCGAAAACACACCGTGCTGGTAAACTACGCTGAGCACAGTTGCAGGTAGACGTTTGAAGGGCAGTATAAACCATATGACTTGGTGGCAATATGACCCCGTATGCCACCCCCTTGTGGCAGCACACCTCGTATCATACGAGTCGTATGTGACCCACCTTGCTGCATACCCAGTGTGCAACACACCTTGCGCTCGCCCCTGTGCTGCCTCCACTTCGCCTTCTGCTGCCCCATCAACAATCTTGATACGTGACCCCCAGTATCCCAGTATCTATGCTGCATACCACTTAGGCCAATATGAATACCAAGGAACATCCACCTTGTGGTAGCAAACCAGCACATGACCCACCTTGCGCTCGCCCCTCTGCTGCCTCCACTTGGCCTTCTGGTGTCCCAGCCACCCCGCGTAATCCTCGCGCAAGCTGGGAGGTGGCCCCACGGGTGTTGTGGGCGCTGCTGCTGCAGCACCGTTTCCAGCGTCTCCTGCCTCTACACCTTGAGCCGATGCCCCATTTGCCGCTGCCACTGCTGCTGCTGCTCCTTTTCCATTTGCCTGGGCGCCTTTGGAGCCCTGTGTGAGCACAATTGGACACGTAGACAGCCTGAGGGTGGGCTAAGCTCGCCATATGGGGATTGGCGAAACACACTGTTCATCAGGATGGGGAAGGCGCACGCCACTGTGCGCGAGGGTGGGCAGGGCGCACATCACTGCTTGAGCATGGGCCAAGCTCACATCACTGTGGATGCGTTTGGCTTCATGAGGGGAGAAGTTCGAAATTTGCAGACATCCCATGGCCCTTAGCCTAGAGCCCCTCCAGCCCACCCACCCAAGTGCCTCCCCACCTCCATCACACTGGCCCTTTAGTTAGCCTTCCCAGAGTCCAATAAGTACAGTGAGACCCATACACTCAAGTGCCTCCCCACCTGCATCTCATGGACTCTTGAGCATTTCCAGAGTCTAACACAGTCTATGCACACCCACACTAGCCCTATAGTTAGCCTTCCCAGAGTCCAACAAGTACAATGAAGCCCATCCGCCCAAGGTCCTCCCCACCTGTATGCGGGTCACGTGGGCCACGGACTCGCCTCCTGCTGCACGCTTGCCGGGGCCGCTCCTCCCCGCCAGCTCCTCCATGTCCCCCACATCGCCACCCCCTTGTGCGTGGCCGCCGTTGCCCTCCGCCGCCGCGGCAGCTGCGGCTGCGGCGGCTGCAGCGCAATAGCAGGGACATGCAAGGCAGCGCCTTTGGAAGTTCCTTGTAGGAATGGGGCTGTTTGTGCAATTAACAATAATGACAATAAAACCAACAAAAATAAAAACAACGGAAGTGTGCTTTCTATATGTGCCTCGGTGATTTCATAGGAAGACCCAACTTTGTGGTGGGCCGGAGGATTAAGACCCCTCTGATGCCCAAACATGCACATTTGCAGGGCTGAGGAGTGGGCAAGGGCTTCCACTGATATAACATCAAGGTCGCACCTATGCTCTTGAACTAACCATCAAGGTCGCACCTTTGTTCTTGGCCCCTGCTGCCCTGAGCATGGGCATCATGGCGTCCAGCTTCAGCTGTTGGCATTTGTCATTCATCTCTGCCAGCTTCTTGTGCAGCCAGTCTGGATGGCGCACACGCGGCACTGGGTTGGCCACTCCCTGCGTTTGCATGCAAAATGACATAACAGCCAGCTTTTTGTAGCAGCTGCTAGTGCAGCCAGTCACGCAGCACTGGGTGGCCAATCCCTGTGATTGCATTTGCATGCAAAAATGTTAAAAATGATTATGAGCCTTTAGTGCATAAGGACCTGTGGGGTGCCTCAAAAGACCTTGCAAAGCAAACATAATACCAACTGAATCAGCAACTGCCACGAAAAGGAAGCAGTCTGTCTTGTGTCCCCCTATACAATGCCTCAAAATATGTTGCACAGCAAACAGACCAGAATGGCGTCCAGAATGGGAGCAGATGGCATGGTCCGCATTCGCAAATGGCATGGTCAAAACGATAATGGCAACCGGGCTTGGACTGTATCTGCTGAGCCAAAGGATCAGGTGCTGTTCTCAAATCCTGTTGCAGATGTGCCATTACCTGCATGGCTGCTGGGATGGTGATGATCTTTTGGATGGTGTTGCCCAGGCGCTCTCGGTAGTAGTCCCAGTCCACAATGTCCCTCACATCAGGCACAGCATCCGCAGGCGCTGCATTAATGCAAGCAAAGATGTGTGATCAACGTGTTGAATGTGCATAAAAAAAGGCTAAGCGGATGCATTAATGCATTTACTACATCTCAAAGATTCAGCTCAGGGAAGAGCAACAAGCACCACAGGTGCGATTGGGCATGCGGGTAACACACACACACACACATACATACACACACACACCTGAGCCAATGTCACCCCCGCACCACTTGCGCAGGAAAGCGCGCGCAACTGCTGGCTCTGCCGAGAAGATGGACACTGGGATGGCGCGCTCTGTGGTGGATTGTCCTTCAGGCCTGCGTGTGGTAAGTGCGTGGTGAGTACAGCGGGTGGTGTTTAACAGCAGCTTGTGACATTGCAGCTGGCACTGCCAAGAAAACAGGCACTGGAACGGTGGACGGCCTTTCAGGCCTGCGTGTGGTAAGCGCGTGGTGAGCAAAACGTAGCAACGCTGGCCCAGCAGCAGCCTTATATTGCAGCTGGCACTTCAGTGTAGAGATAAGCTGGTGTGCTCTGCGGTGGACTGCACTGCAGGCCTGCATGTGCGTGTGAGCATGCAGGGCGTTTTTGACAGCAGGCTATTGTAATCGCTTCGTTAACGCCAGTGTTCTCCGGTCCGCTTGTGCTGTGCACACTATTGCAGATGTTAAAGCATGCATCTTTGTTGGGTGTGATTGCAGAGCAACGAGGTTAAACAATAAGGCTTGCCAATTGGAGGTGACCCCTTGGGAAAATGCGATGCAGATTCAAGACTAAAACCTGTGCCGTCGGAGGATTCTCTGGGATAGCCTCCTCCCCCTCAGAAGCAAGACCAATCTCCGTACATAGCAAACGGACAAGCTGGACTGTGTTTCTAGAGGCTTGGTCTGTACACCATCAAAGACTACATTCATGGGTAAGTACCTGGTAAATACCTTAAAAACTTTGCAATTATGAGGAGCAACACTGCACTTTTTTATGCGTTTTATCACTCACACCCAGGCAATGACATGGGCGCAGTCCAGCCCATCCATACATTGTTTCTTTTTTTCTTTAATAGGAAGATTGCAACGCAGACATCTTAACACAAAGTGCAACCCACTTCTTGGCAATGACATGGGCGCATTCCTTGGAACTTACATAAACCTTTTGTAGAGTAGGAAGAGTGTCACACAGACATCTTAATACCAAGTGCAACCTACTTCTTGGCAATGACGTAGGTGCAGTTCAGCCCCTTATCCTTGATCTGTTCATCCCCAAGGAAGGCCCCCAACCGCTTGGCGCATGTGATGGCACAGCTCTTGCGCCCTGCAAAGTGAGGTACATGAAACGTTGAGAATCTACAAACAGCCTGTCTTACCAAAGGAAGGATGGCACAAGCCTTGCAAGGTGAATCTACAAACAGCCTGTCTTACCAAAGGAAGGATGGCACAAGCCTTGCAAGGTGAATCTACAAACAGCCTGTCTTACCAAAGGAAAGATGGCACAAGCCTTGCAAGGTGAACCTCGAGCTGCATGCATTGCACTCAGTGACTGAGCACCAAAATTTCAAAACTACGCATGGCTCCTTTAAACCCTTTCATCCCATTTCTTCACTAAGCACGCGCCTTATTAAAAAAGCACCCATTCTCTCCTGAGATATGCATTGCTCCTTCAAAACCCTTCCATCCCAAAGCTGGTGTATAAAAAGCACAAGCCCTGACCACCTGCAGGCAGACCTCCAATGCTTCCTTAGGTATCAAGGCACTGCTCAACCTCAAACTCATCAACGCCTGCGCTCATGAATCCCACAAGCGCAGCTCACCATCATACTCGTCGATGCCCTTGCTCATGGTGGTGGCCTCACTGATGTGGTCCACCAGCTCCTCATCCGTCAAGTCAGTGCCCTGCGCCGTGCCGAGAGGCAACATGACAGTAAGGAATGCGTGCCCTACAGTGCGCAACTGCCCTCAGTGTTGCTGTCACAGCGTAAGCAAGTAAACACCGGTGTGTCAAGCAGGACAAACCACCTGTTAGCCACCGTGGCTACAGCATGGTAGCGCTCCTCCACTGCAGTACCCTTAATAATTAACAACTCGTCCTAAACAAGTACGCATTTGCCCTGGACATTGCCTGAAGCACGACCTCATCTGTGTATGAAGCAGGTCCTTTGGCACAGTGCGGTGCAGTGCAGTGCCCTGGTGAATTGTGTGCGTGCCCAAACAAAGTGTGCCACACAAGTATTTGCCTTGCATATGCCTGAAGCACGAACGCACCTGTGTGTCGAGGAGGTCCAGCCACCTGTTTGCCACTGTAGCCACAGCATGGCAGCACTTCTCTGGTGCAGTACATCGCCCCGAATCAATGTACCAAACACACGCGCACACACACACACACCTGTGTGTCAAGCAGGTCTAGCCACCTGTTGGCCACCGAGGCCACGGCATGGTAGCACTCCTCTAGTGTACTGCCCTCCAGAAATTGCTCGAACACCTGCTCAGACGCAGGCAGCAAGCCAAGGACTGGATGCCGAAGCAAGAGTGTGCTGCTGCTGCTGCTGACAGCGCAAAAACTGGATCTCAATCGCGCGTTTACAAACAAATTTGGACCAGGCTGGCCACTTCAGTCCTGGATGTGGCTTGTACAAAAGACAAGAGGAAAGACTCACCTCTGCCTGGAAGACCTTGATGAGCTTCAGCTCTCCACGCCTCTTGATCTCAAACCCCTGGGGATGACAGGTGGCAAGGTCAATGAAGGAAGTGCACAACACTCTGCACCACACGCATCCAGTCACGAGATTGGATTGGGCAGGAGCAAGCCACAATTCCTCCACTGGCACACTGCCTCCACCGGCAACTGGGGTGTGAACAGCCAATTCAAATGCATCAATGAGCTGTATGACACACACATGCACATGCAGAGGTCAGCAGCAGGAATTACCTTCAGTTCTGCCAAGGATCCATCATCATTGAAGACCGCATAGCGCTTCTTGATGGTCTTGCCCTCCTCCTTGCTGGCAGGCAGAATCATAGCCTGTGCAAGCATTAGTTTTTTCACAACACAATTGCAACGTAAGAAGGGACAGTGAATAAGGATGGTAGCCAAGCAAAACATACAGCGGATGAGCAAGCCACCTCCAGCAGAACAAAAAGTGCAAGCAGGGATGCATTCTGCAACAGAGGACGCAACTGAAAAGTGCCTGGAAATTTATGCAGCTGCAGCGTCTATACTGGTGGTGCTTGGTATTGCTGGTGGGCACAATCACGACTCAAGCAAGCTCAGATGGAGCAATAAGCGTACATGGCAGATCAGAGCAAAAATGGGCTGGGCTGAAGCCCACTCAGCCCTCACCTTGTACGGGCCATCCACTTCAAACTCGATGCTCATCTGGCTGCTTGTCTCATATGTCTGCACAGGGTTTGGCACAACAATTTCAAAAATGAAGGGCTCAGATGCCTCTGTGTTGCAGACACGTGCAGTGTCCACTCAGCAAACTTGGCAGTACTCCACTTGTCATGTTTGCCTGGCTGCTTGCACAACATTCTTGAGCACAGATGGTATGGTGAGACATTCACTGATAGGTGTCCGCACCTTCTTCACAGGGTCCACGAGCGTCTGGTACTGGTCATTGGTGTTGTGGTCCACCAACATGACGTTCAGCATGATGCAGGGGTAGCTGATCTTCACATCCTGCACACAGGAACAGCTGAAGGAATACATGAACCTGGAGCAACGAGGAGGTATGCTGAAACAAGCTTGAAATGCACTTGTTGGCAGGTTCACGCATAGAGATGTCACTGGCTACAGTGGGTCAGTAGCCTGTTCAGCTAGCGATTTCACAGATTTCATCGCCCTAGCCTGACAGATTCCATGTTCACAGGCCACCAGCCAAATTTTGTTGGTAGCCTGTGCAGCCGGCATTCTCCAAAAGGATTTTATTTTAGCTCGCTGTGCGCACTGCCAAGCCCCCACCTTCCAGTCTTGCTACTTTTCAACGGAACTGCTATGTGTGAGCTTGAACACCTCATGCCCCTTACCTTGCCAGTCACTCCCAGCTGTCCTTGAGCTTCAACACCTCACGCCCCCTCAGCTGTGCTGTTCTTGAGCTTCAAAACCTCATGCCCCCTCACCTTGCCGGTCTTGCTGTTCTTGAACTTGAACACCTCAGGGAAGGAGGCAGGCAGCGCGCACCAGATGCCATCTGTATCCAGCTCCAGGGGCCGGCCCAGCTGCTCCACGAGCTTGCAAGCACGCTGCAGCCAGGACAGGAGAGATGCAACAGCTAGGTGTAGCACTCCCCAGCCGCTTCCTCCAAAGCACACAACAACCAAAATGGTGAAATAACAAGGAAGCCAGAAGGCAGATATAGATGTTTTCATAACATCACTGCAGAGGGCTTGGTGCTAGGCACGTGCAGCTGGGCTCCAATTTCTAATGCTATTTAGCACTGCACTCACCAATCAACAGTGAGTGCACGAATTTACACCAGATCAGCGAAGGAGCTTCTGCTCCATATAAACAGCCTTCAAAAATCTGTCTACACCTCACTCCGTGTGCTTGTTATGGTGCACAGCTTGAAGGAATCCTGCAAAGCCTCAGCAGGCCACTACTGACCTCAATGGTCTCAGCACGAATGTAAGTCACCTCACTGTGTCGTTGGCTTGCTTGGCACTCATCCATTGCCAGACCATGCAAAGCTTGTGCCTGCCGTCATTGGCCAACCTCAGTGATCTTGGCGCCAGTGAAGCCACCTCCCTTTGCCTGTCGTTTGTTTGCTTGTTTGGCACTCATCCATTGCCAGTCCTTACTGAACTAATGCTTGCCATCATTGCCTGACCTCAGTGATCCTGGCGCCAGTGAACGCCACCTCCCTTTGCCTGTCGTTTGTTTGCTTGTTTGGCACTCATCCATTGCCAGTCCTTTCGCTAAACTAATGCTTGCCATCATTGCCTGACCTCAGTGACCTTAGCACCATGCACATAGCCAGGCCTTGCGGCTGAACACCTTTTGCGTGTATCATGCCGCCAGTTTCACAACCACCACTGACTGACCTCAATGATCTTGGCGCCAGTGTATGTCACCACACCAGCCATCTCCATGGAGTACCAGCGCGCACCCTTGCGCATCACATAGCCATAAAAACTGCGCAGCAAACATCCAGCACCAGAGGTTTAAGTGATAAGCAAAACAGGCAAGATACCCAGTGGCAGCTGTGTGCACCCTTGCGCACCACGTAGCCATAAAAATTGTGCAGTACAAAGCCATAACAAAGGCAAATAGAAAAGGTGGTATGAGCTGTGCTTTGTGCAAATCATTAGACTCATCTGCAGCAGCAGTCATTGTCTAGGTGGTCATTTGGCTTGAGGATATGAAGCTCATTTCTGTGCAAGCAAGCGCCAGCCCAATCAGAGGATACCAAGTTCCACAAGTGTGCTGTTTGAGGCTGCATCCAGGCTGCAGCATGCTCGGTTTTGTGATGCACATGTATAAAAAGATGTGAATTATGATGCACACGAAATCACCTCCGCACGAAGCGCGCCTATACCTGTTGAGGATGCACTTGTGCGCCAGCTGCAGCGACTCATACAGCACACACATGTCTGCCGCCTCCTGGGTCTTCAGCATGTCCCCCTTTGCGGCATCGAGTTTGTTCTTCCACGTCTGCACATGATGAGTCGCAAAGCACATGTGCACTTATCCTTTGTGCTTGTCCTTCCAGGGCAGCACATGTTCATAACCCAGAACAAGAGCCTGGTTGTCTCTGTATGCAGCAGGATGCACTTTGCACTGCACTGTACTCAACAGCAGTTGTCAGCACCTACAGGCTCCACTTCAGGCAATTTTTACCGACATCACTCCTTGGCCTTAACAAAAACTTCGGGCTTGACTTCCCCTAAAAGCATCCTTGGGTATCCTCAAGCGTGTTCATCAGTGACAGGCTTGCCCTGTTCAGGGTCTTGCACTTAATGCATTGGACATGGAGGCTTGACACATTCAGCTTCCCAAAGAGTCTTTGCAGCTACATCATCACTCCCTAGGCTTGCCTTGTTCAGGGCCTTGTACTCATAGCGTCGGTCACGGAAAGCACGCACAGTCCCCACCTGTACAGAGGCGGTTGTGTGAGCACACACAGGTCAGCAATTTGTTGCATGATCGGGTGCACAGGCAACAAAGGGGAGTGCTCAGTGCGGTGGAAGACATATGTAAACAAACTTAGTGCAAGGATAATGGACACAGTGCAAGGAGGATAACATGGACACAGCGTAAGAAAATAAGGCAGATGCGAAGCAAGCACAATAACACGGATTCATTGCGAGCAAACTAATACGAACACAGTGCAAGGCAAGTTACACGAACACAGCCAAAAAGAGCATCAGCTGACACTGAATATGGGACATTCGGAAAGCAAGAATGCTGGGAAGATGACTTTTATGGGTCGGCATCTGCTGTGGGGAGACACAAATCCATGGGATGTTGCAAGCATCATCTCATAGGTGATAATACAGGTCAGCACTCCTTCAAAACCTTGATCTAAATCCAAAACAGCTCAATCCAAAATTAGGGTGATGAGGCAGATCAGCATTCCTCCAACACCTCGATTCAAAGCCAATACTCAACCCGAATCAAGTGGTGATAAGGCAGATCAGCATCCCTCCAACACCTCTAAATCTGAATCCAACACATCTCAAGCCCATGTTATTGGGTGGTACGGCAGATCAGCCAAACACGAGTGTCCACCCACGTAGAAGTCGTTCTCCTTTTGACAGATGCCAGCTGTGCGAGGCTCAGTGATGGGTTTATCATGAATGCGCTTGTAGACCTGTGACCAATCGGTATGAAGGAAGTGCAGGTCGCAACAAGATGTAAGAGACTCAATAACGGGCTGGGCCTATAGGCGCTTCAAGACCTGTGTCAGTTCCACACAAGCAAAGCACGCATACAGATTCACATGCAACTTACTGAGAAAATCTGATAGAACCACATGATGCAACGCATGCAGCTCACCTTATGGGTGTACAGCTTCAGGCGGTCCTTAAGCAGCTTGGCACGCTCCTCTTGTCCCAGGTCCTCCCAGTATCTGTGCACAAGACAAGAATTTGGGAATGAATGAGAAGTTGGAAGTGCAATTCATTAGGACCTCTAATGTTCCTGGATCTGTTTATTGCCCCTTCGATTGCAAGTTCCTGAGGGAGCGTGTACATCAAAAGAAAAGAGATGCTTTGCAAGGCTGGAACTTGTTTGCAAGGCAGGAACTTGTGGTACACGTTGTGTTGCGTCACACAAAGCATCCCTCTCTCATTGTCAATATGTAGGTCTTTAAGTCCATCTTATTTGGCATGCAAATCAACCCACTCCTAATTCAAGCAGGCAAAAGGAAGGGCGTCCCCCGATGGCTTTCCCTCAAGCTAAGTAGGTGAACCTTGGGAGCATGCATGTCAAAGAAAACACTGCCCAGCAGCAACTCGATGTGTGATCCACCTAGTCTCCTTCCAAAGCCAAGTAGCCAAAAGAACATGCTACCTTGGTGGTCCTCCCTCATATTGAGGTGGGTGCGCCTCCGCCTGCAGCTGGTTCTTGACAGCCATGTACTCAGCTCGGCCTGCAGCGTAGTGCTCTCCTCGCCATAGCTGTAAAGGCAAGAGGAACAAAAAGGTCAATCAGTGGAAATCAAAACAAAGAAAGGAAAGAGGCCATTAATTTTGGAACTGGCAGGAGACCTACATGTTTAGATACCGTGCGTAGGAAAGAAATATGATAGCGTACAGCCTCTCCACATGGAGCTGTTAGAGCCTCACCGTGAAGCCCTGGCTTCTTCTGTCAAAATATTATAACACATGTTCATTCCCATCGCATTCATTCTATTCAATCTTAAGGGGCTCCATTGCAAGTCTGTTTTTGTCTATTCCACCCACCCATTCCATCTGGCGCAGGCACGTCTTGCCCGGCTTGTTGAAGTCACAAGCGGCGCAGTCCTCATCAGTCACAATGGAGGGCGGCTGGAGGCGGTTGGTGAGGATGATGTTGGGGTACATGGCTGCCACATCCAAGTGGTAGATCAGCGGGGCTTCCTCTCTGAGCAGCGGGCAGCATGGATAGACAAGTCACCAATCAGTTGCATAGGATTGATCATGTTATAATGTTAGCGTGCGCCTCTGTTGGGTTGGGGTGGTGGACTAGGAAGGCTTGCCTCAGAGGAGCAGCAGCATGGGAGGTCAAAACAATGCTTCAAACAATGTAAATGTGTAGCAATTGAAAAGCATCAACCATGCAGAGATCTATGTAAGTGCATCCACAGCACCAAAAAGCCACACCAAGAACTGTTGAAAAGGAACCTGCATGTCCGCCTGCATTGCCAACCTGTTTGGGTGGTGCATGCAAACCAAAGCAGCTTCCATTGTCAATTACCCTACTTCGATGGTGCATGCAGACACACCCACCTGTTTGGTGTGTCCCTCAGGCTGGTAAGAATAGCAGCGATCTTCTCGCGCACTTCGGCGTAATTAGAAACGTCCTCTACCTGCGAGTCAGGCATTCCAGATTTCCCTGCACCTTGAAACATCAATCACATTTTGCAATATTACCTCTGTTCTGCTCATTCTTTGGGCCTTTACACATCACCAGTCCCAAATGTATGATCTTTCTCCTCTTTTCAATCTCAAGCCTCTCATGACACGGCATGACACTTTTCTCATAACAAAACTCGTGCGTTCGATTTCTCATCGCTAAGGAAATGTCCATATGCTGTGACTCAGGCTACATACCTGCATCTTGCACTCGTGCGTGATGGCGTACTTCAAATCGCTGTCCAAGCGGTCAATCAATCCCTGTGTGCGCAACGCATGCATGGTATGAGAAAGTCGGGGGAGGAAGCAAAGCAGTGGGTCTGCTCAGGCATTTCCTTCCATGCACCGGCTCAAATTGCTAGTAAGCTTTTGCCCTTGTCTGAACAGAGGATGCGCCGCATTTGAAATGAGGCCGAAGCCTGAAGAAGGCCAGGATGCATGGGGATATCAGTCCAGAAGGAGGCCATTCAACAAAGGTCCAAATCTAAATTGCAGCACAAATTAGCAAACACGTGCGCGTGTGCATGCGTGTGCGTGCACACACACAAACACACAGAGCTAATGTATACCTACAGGCGTACCTGGTAGGCGGCTGCCTTCAGCTTGAAGCGCATGGGCAGGTCGGATCGGAACACGCCACTCTCAATGGCCTCCACTTTGCCTCCAATGTACGTCTCACTGTCCAGCAGGTGGCCCTGCGCATACAAAGCCATGCTTCCAGCTCGATTTTGTCGTTGACCTGACCTGGTGCTGCATTGGAGATACTACATGTAAACAGTGAGCAGTGTCAATGCCCACAGGGTGCTTGCTAAGTGTGCAGCACAGGCACAGGTGCCAAGTGCTTGCAGAGTGTGCAGCAATGGCACAGGTGTCAAGTGCTTGCAGTAAGGAGTGAGCAGTGCAGCAGTGGCACAAGTATCGGTTCTTGCAGAGTGTGCAGCACAAGCACAGGTGCCAATGCCTGCAAGCCCCCTGTGTAGCATGGGTACATTGCAGTCGACAGGGTAGGGGTAGGTGCCGTGCTGGCTGCTTACACTAATGAACTTGCAGTGAAGGGTCAAGAATTAGTAGGAACTAATCAAGAGCCTGGTGCAGATTGAAGTTCTGATAACAGATGACTGACCCTTTAGTACACCAACAAAAGGTTTGCCTACCAAGGCTCGACGCACGCCCACCTTGTAAAACACCTCCTGCTCCGATGTGTGCTTGTTGGGGCACACAATCTGGGACTTGAAGGCCTGCACCATGAGCAGCTGCTCACAGAGCGTTCCGGAGCCTTTGCGCAGCACCTGCAGCAGCACAAACAGGATGCACTTAGGAAGAAGAGGATGGGAGCTATATGGAATTAAAGCATGGGGCAATCTGTGCCACTCACACTGTAGCCGAAAGCAATGAGCAGCATAGCACAGGCGTGAAAAAAAAACTGATTCTGCAGAATGGCAAGCTCCACCGGCACCTCAAACAGGACTTAGCTGAGTGTAAGGAGGATGGAAGCAAGGTCACTGTGTGAACATGAAACATTCCTCCCTTTTTATTTTTTCCTTTGAAGCATGGGGTGGTTTCTTCTCCTCTGTTTGAAGCTTGGGATATCTGTGCCTATCACACTGTGATTTTTTCAGGCGTGAGACCTTTCCTCTTTTGTTTTAGCATGGGACATCTATGCCTATCACACTGTAGCCGTTCCTCCTGGCGCAAGCATGGCAGCAACGACAAGCATGGCAGGCGCGGCAGGACAGGGCTGGAGGACTCCTCCAGCAGAGCAAGCTTATGCATGGACTTTGATGCTCAAACCACCATTGGGTGAGATGGATGCATGTGCAGCGTTCTAGCAATCAATGACTATTATGAAGGCTAGGAGACTAGGAGTAAAATGCATACAGGTTCAGTATATCCTACTTGGCCATCTAAAATGCCATCTTATTATCAAAATGATTGCTCCTCAATTCTCCCAGTGCTTGACAGCATGCAAGGCATGAATCACTCAAGGTGAAAAAAGTGAGATAGTGAAATGGCTGCGTCCACACAAATGCAGGATGCCGAGTCAACATCAAACACACCTCATCAGGGGGCATAGGAATGATGGTGGCCAGAGAAAAGATGAATGGATTAATGTACCTGCAAGCAACACGGTTATGTACAAATATGTATGCTGGGATCAGTTCGAAGCTCCATTTAAATCACACGCTTGCAAGTTTCGTAGACGGTTTGTCCATCATGCACATTTATTCTTTTCAATGAGCTTTTGCTTTAGAAATGTGGTTCAAAGATCTTCTCCTTGCAGGCTCCACGCTGAATAGCCACCAAACAGGCGCATCCAGCAGGTCTGACCCACCAAATTGTGGAGGGGCTTACATGTCTCTGAAACACCTGACCACCTTGCCAATCCTGGATTCTTTTAGGTTGCTTGAGACCTCACATCAATGAGGCATCACCATTCTAAGAATGCCACAACAAACACACTCAAGCACGCTTTGCACTCACGTCATGTACAGGTAGTAGGTGGACACCGCATCAGACACTGAGTAGGCAGCCATGGCCTGCAATCAGCAAAAAAAGCACGGGAGTCCGTAGCAAGACATGTAAATGGACATGCAAAAGCAAGTAGAGGAAGTGCAAAGCAGAGGGATGCAGAGTAGGTAGCCATGGCATGCATTCAAAAAAGCAAGGCACACATAGCAGGATATGCATGCAGACATGCAAAAACGGTCCTGAGTGAGTGGACAGCACATGGAACACAAAAGCAGCAGCCAAAGCTTGCACACACTACTACGCAGATGTGTACCCTGGCCTGTGTACCCCAGCCGGTGAACAGGCAGAAAAACAGCCATCTGGCAAAAGGTGCGTGCGTGTGTGTACGTATGTGTGTATGTGTGTGCAACCTTGTGCACACCGTGTCCTGCACACGCATACATACGCTGCGCAATGCTCTCTTTCCACGCAGGCCAAGGGCAGTTTTAGGTGCAGTCAGAAAAAGAAAAGCAGAGAGGCCGATAAGGTGTACCACACCAGTTGCAAGCCGCAAGAACAGCTCACCCTCCTTCTTGCCCTGAAGAGACGGACCTGAGGTTGCTCTATTGCCATGCAAACGATGTCCTCAGGAGCAACTCCATAGGTTTCTTGCCCTGAAAAGACGCACCTGAGGCTGCTCTGCCGCCATGCGAACCATGTCTTCAGGAGCAACCTCCACAGGGTCGTAGCCCAGCTTGGCTTTGGTCACCGCCTGTTGTTAAAAAAAAAATGCATGGCTGGTGGCTCAGTCACTCCTAAAAGTAGGCCGTATTTTCCTGAAGCAAGGTGAAGAAGCCCGGAACAGGCTTCTGCATTACTTTTGTGCCAGTGCAGCTGGATCAAGCTCACTGGGCCAACACCGGGGGACAGCAATCAGGATAGAGACCACATAGCCAACGTCTAGCATGAAGAGGGTAGAGCTTGCTAGGCATAGGGGGTAGAGCTCACTAGGCCAATGCCAGACGACAGCAACACCAGGATAGAGCCCACATAGCAATTGCCTAGTATAAAGAGGGTAGAGCCCACTAGGCCAACGCAAGGCAACAGCAACACCAGGGTAGAGCCCACATAGCAAATGCCTGGCATAAAGAGGGTTGAGCTCACTAGGCATAGGGGGCTTAGAGTTCACTAGGCCAATGCCGGGCCACAGCAACACCCTCTGTGCAGGTTACCCACTTCCTTTTGGAGCACTCCAGGGTATTGAAAGGGAAAACATTGGATTCAAGTAGGCTTTGGACTCCCCTACCTTGAGGCCCCTGCTGCCTTGGGGCAGGTACGAGTCACGGTTCACCCAGTGCAGGCAGTCCATGTGAACAGCATGCCGTGCGAGCACCTCTCCAGAGGATGCCACCCTGCAGGGCATGCAAGCAATGCAATGAGAATGCGATCCATGGTTCACCCAGTGCTGGCAGTCCATGTGAACAGCGTGCCGTGCGAGCACCTCTCCAGAGGATGCCACCCTGCAAGGCAAGCAAGCAATGAAAATACGATCCATGATTGACCCCATGCAGGCTGCCCATGTGCACAGTGTGCCTCGCAAGCACCTCACCAGAGGACATCACCCTGCAGGGCATGCAAGCAATGCAATGCGTTTCAAAGATCATCCAATGCAGGCTGCCTATGTGCACAGCGTGCCTCGCAAGCACCTCACCAGAGGACGTCACCCAGCACGTTAAGCAAGCAACGGGCGGCCACTTGTTCAACCGTGAGCATTGGTGCTAGGAACAGAACAGATAGGAAAGTAGCTATCCAGGTCAAGCTGCACCTGCATTCACTGATTGGGATGAACAGTAGGCATGAACAGTAGGCTTGTACTCACTTGAAGCCCAGCTCCTGGTACAGGTCCATGCCGTTCTTGGCAGCACGCTTCTCCACAAAAGGGAAATCAAAGAAGTCTCCGTTGTAAGTCACAAACACAGCTGGCTTGGTCTGTGACAAGCAACGATGTAACGGAAGAAGGCATCAGTAGTGCAGCAAACAGTGATATAGATAGCCTGCTCTTGAGCAGTAAGAATACATATGCTGCCTCTTGGCAACCTTGTATGCGTGTGTCTGTCACTTGATTCACAAGCCTGCTGAGGTTCGCATACAGGGCACAAGGAAGGAAAAACACAACCTCTCACACTTCACATGCCACACAAAGCAGCCTACAGACACTGAGATGAATTGAGGTCAGGGCAGTAGTACATGGCGGTACAAATAGGCACAGCACAATTCAAATAAACTCGTGCTCCCGTACCTCTTGCATATGGGAGAAAAAGCGCTTGAGCAGGGCTTTCTCATTGGGCTCATTGAAGATGATGAAGGGTCCCTCAAACTCAGGCTTGGGTGTGTACTCAAACTCCTCGATCTCACTGCCCACGACCTGTTCATCAAACCAGGTTGAAGATTTGAAACGATGGTGTGCCTCAGTGTACATACAGAATTGGGCCTCAGCTGTGTGGAAAACGCACAGAGGTGAGCCTCAGCGCACGCCGTGGTGACTGTGGAAAATGCACGGACAGAAGTGTGCCTCAACATGTTGTGGTGGTGGTATAAAATGCACAGACAGACGTGCGCCTCGGCCATGCCTTAAGAGTTGCGAAAGCGCATGGAAGGAAGTGTGCATCAGCACATCTCTGTGGTTGTTGGAAAGCAAGGGAGCACAGAGGAACCTCTGGCTGCCTGCGATGCCAATGCCATTCATCTGCAACAATGACAGGATCTAGCAGGCAGCAGCTGATGCAGGCAACAAAGAAAAAGTCACGTAGGCAGCGAGGACACTCCCTACATAATGAAGGAAAAGGAGACACATTGGCTCAAAGAGCCATGAATGTCGTTCCACCAAAACTAAGCTTAGGAAGATCAAAAGCCAAAGGGAAGCAAGTAAGCAAGAAGAGAAGCAGCCGGGCACTTGGCAAAATGCAAGATGTAGGGAGCACATGCACCTCTTGAAATTCTGAAGTGCTGGTGGGGTGATTGCAAAGCCTATGCTACAGAACCTGTACAGACACAGATAAAAGCCAGCGGAGACCAAACAGTTGCACAGGTTTTAGCTAAGCTCTTTTTTTGAAAATGTACAAAGCGCACCTCTCTGTTGGTGATCAGGTAGCCCTGTCGGTCTAACATGTAGGAGATCATGAAGACCTGCAATTTCAGAAGAGTTGATACGGAGGTTGGTGTTGGCCTGAGGGATGAGCACGCCAGAAATTACAAGCGCCACTTAAAGCGTACGTAGGGAGAATTGATTTTAAGCCTCATGGCCAGCATTAGATGATTAGATGAGAAGAGTGTCTTACAGCATAAAGCAGCTGCTTGTTCAGCCCAATGATCAAATAGTCCAATAGAAAAGGCGATCATGAACTTCGCATTCTGTAAGCACCACTGAGTCTGCCATAAGTCCATACATGCAGGGGTCATGAGCAGGGCATGAAATCATTTCCTTCTGTTGCCCCAAACTGCCTAGCTGCCTAGCATCCCAGGTGCTGCTGTTGATAAAGCTTCTGACCAGAAGCTGTTGCTCCTGACCAAAGGCTGTTACCCCAAGCTGCTTAGCTGCCTAGTATCCCAGGCACTGATGTTGGCCAAGCTTCTGACCAAAGGCTGCTGCTCCTGACCAAAGGCTGCTGCTGACCAGGCACTGACCTGGTCGTACTCAGCATTGGGGAACTGCAGGGGCAGCTTGGTACACTCGATATCCCACGCGCACACACGCGGCTCAGCGCGCTGCAGCAGGTCTGATCGCCATTCCATGGTTGTCACTCCATCCTGTTATGCATCATTGCCATCACTGTTGTTACAAACACACAGCAAGAGGAGCCTCGCCACCAGAAGGCGTGCGGCAAGGATCTGACAATGCTGAGCTTACAAGCAACAAATGCTGTCTGCACATCAGTGGCAGCAGGTTTGTGTACTGGATGCCACCAAGGCCAGTTTTGGAGTGCTGCCTGGAAGAGCTGCAAATCCCTTGGCAGATACTTTTCGTCTCAGCCCTTCCAGAGACACAGGGGATCAGGGCATTTGCTAGATATAGAAAATATAAATGTGCCAAGCTAGTCTTAATTAAGGTTGAATGCAGGCTACACATGCTGGATCCCTTTGGCAATTTGTGAGTTAAGTACATACATACATGGACACACAACACACACACCTGGCACTTGACGTTGTACCAATACCCGCAACGTATGTCGCAGTCAATGGCGAATCGCACATGGTAAGGCACATCGTACTCGCGCATGTCCTCCAGGTACTCCGTCACATCCTGTCAGCAAAATGGAACAGTCTAGGGTCCTAGATTGCATCCAAAGGGATTTGATTATATAAGGCTGGGATATGTGCTTCATTGTCGCCTCAAAGCACATATGATACGCAAGCAATAAAACACTTCAGTGCTTTGATTGCATACTCTTGATTGTGAGGCTGGAACGTGTTCTTTCTTGATGCCTCTAGGCACTTGTGGCACACATGCAAAAGTTGGTCAAGGGGAGTGATGATTGCTGAATGGTATGCAAACCGTGCAGCTTGCAACAACCATGAGGTGCATGAGCTTCCAGTGGTAAATGCAAGCAAGCACGAGGAAGACGAAGGCGCGACCATCAGCAGCATGCTGAAACATAGTTCCTTTGAGCAGCCTCAGGGCACACGTCCTTCGACAAACAGTGCATGCTTGCGCGAAAAGTAAAACACTATAGCGGCGTTCACGCGCACCTGGAGGTTGTTCCCCTCTGCTGCCCCTTGCATGGCTGCCAGCTCAGCATACGCCTGCACACCAGTAACATGTGAAACGCGTGATCTGAAACGTCAACATAAGAGGGCTATACCACAATCAGAGGCCAGCAACACCCTGACATTTAAGTACATCACCATTACTCTGAGTCTAATGCTTTTTACGCATTTAAGCACAATCTTCAAACTCTCAAGTTACGCAGGCATGCATTTGTCATACAGCTTGAACACAAACACACACACAAACAAAAACGCATACATACACACACACACGCGCACGCACGCATGCACGCACCCACATCCACAGAAACACAGGCACACACACAAGCATGCACACATACAGACACACCTGTGTTGTGCGGGCCCTGGCCTTGTTCTTGGCGATGATGGGCTGCACCTCCCGCCGCACCTCCATGAGCTGCTGCACATTCCAGAAGCTCAGCTTCAGCAGCTTGCGCTTGAGGCCGCTCAGGTGGTTTTTCTGCGCAGCAACAAAAATTTGCGGTAGTTGTTCAGGCGCTTAGGCTGCTCAGGTGGTTTTTTTGCGCAGCAACAAAAAATTGCGGCAGTTGTTCAGGCGCTTAGGCTGCTCAGGTGGTTTTTCTGCGAAGCAACAAAAATTTGCGGTAGTTGTTCAGGTGCTTAGGCTGCTCAGGTGGTTTTTCTGCGCAGCAACAAAAATTTGCGGTAGTTGTTCAGGCGCTTAGGCTGCTCAGGTGGTATTCAGTCAGGGCAATGCAAACAACAACAATAATCCAGGAGCTCGACAGCCTCGTGGTTTCTTTAAGACAACAGAGGTCAGCACAACAATTCAAACTTATCAAAGGACTCCCCAACAGGCAAAGCATGTCAAAAGAAAAGCACAGGTGTGCACTTACACAGAGCCAGCGCCCTCATGTTGGTCGGCCAAGCCAAACATGTTTGTACACTCATTCTACATGTTGATCAGCAAGTTCCACATGTCTGCCCTCACGACTCAAAATTTGGGGAATATTGAGCACCACTAATTCATCAAGAGGGCTGGGTAAAGAGGGTCAAGCATTTGGTAAAAGGCTCAGAAGAGCCTAATTGGGCCTCTTCAGCCGTCCCAAGATAGAACACTGATCTTTCAGGGATCTCACTATAAACGGTGAATATAAATCGGGAAGCCATTTTGCAGCCTCATAAGTCTGAATAATTCTGCCAAAAGTTCACAAATGAGTTTTGCTGCTTCCCAAGTAAGTGCACCCCCACACTCACCAAGTCCAGGTCCTCCCGCTCCACCGGCTCGACTTCCTTGATGAGACCCTCAAAGCGGCGGCGCAGGAAGCCTTCCACCTCAAATTCCTGGTTGTTGCAAACCTGAACGTGTTTGCGCGTGCGCACACAGCAAGTTTCTACGCCAGAACCCTTGTTGAGACTTCACCACATTCCACTCCATCTGGTCCATGTGCCTCACAAGGACATTATGACAACGAGCAAAGCACAACACGCTTTCCCCTGAGCCTACATCAGAATTCTTCAGTTGACTTACAATTGCCAGGAGTGGCAGCGGCTGAAACCCATGACTCTGAAGGGTCAGGCTGTTGGCTACACTTTTGTTTGCTACAACTTTGCATTGCTTCAGTGTAATCCCATCCTCAGGCTCCACACAGGTTCTATGACTGCACAGAGGCCATGACTGCGCAGAGGCCACTCCTGCATCGTGGCCATGACTGCACAGAAGTCCAACTGCACAAAAACCAAAGCTGCCACCATGGTTTGCAACAATCCTTGACCACACAAACACCTGCATTGTGGGCATGCATACACCTGATTGGACAAAGACCACAACTGCATCGACCACGACTGCGACCAAGATTGCAGAGCTCCGCGCAGAAACGCAGCGCCATAACACAAGGACACAGCCTCCAAAGACGGAGCAGAGGCCAAGACCGCATTGTGACGATGATTGCAACGTTTTGATTCCACAAGGCATTGCGACCTAGACACAGCCTCCAAAGACGCCCAGGCAGGGCGCCTGAGCTGTTTGCTTGACCCTCACCTGGAGGTAGAAGTAGGGCGCAAAGGGCTGCCTCGATTTGAACATGGTCCCATCCTGCATTCCATCAGGTCAAAGAGCAAGGTTTTGATCTTGGCCATAATCTTAGCTGACAGACTGAAGGCTGGGCTTGTAATAGAATAGAAGGGCAATAGGTACCCCTTTTGTTTTGCACTTGTGTGCCACAACTAAGCAACTGCGCCTCTGAGCAATGCCCATCCACAACGCCATCAAAAACAGCCTGACGAAACAGGCCTCGGCAGTGTGCCCTGACAGCACATTGACCTCATAGTGTGCAGCAGTCTGAGGTGAGGAGTCATGCGAAGGCCCTGCCCAGGAAGCACAGCATACGGACGACATTCTCCAGGGTCACATCAGAACTTGCCTGGCACATGTAGTAGCAGTCCACGGCACTGACATTCTGGCCCGTGTCCTTGTCCTCAGCAGAGGACTGCGTGTGCGCGCGCGCGCGTGTGTGTGTGTGTGTGTGTGTGTGTGTGTGTGTGTGTGTGTGTGTGTGTGTGTGTGTGTGCATATGTGTGTGTGCGCATGTGCTTACTTGTGCTTAACGGCTACTGACAAATTCAACAGGTTTGGTTCAACATGAAGAGGTATGAGTACCAGCGCTTGTTTACTCAGCCTGTTGCTGGGCCTGTCAATTGACTTTCCAAGGAATCACATCTGAGGGTGTGCATGAGACTTTTTAAAGCAAACAGCTGTACGACTTACAGGCTGCATGTTCATCAGCCATCCGAGCTTATCCTCGCCGTCAGTGAAGAGAGGAAAGCCCAATTGCTCTTCCAGGGCATCCTCCGCGCGTGTTTGTAGGAGCTGTGTGTAGTGTGTGCGTGCAAAGAGGCGTGCCAGAGAAAGTTAGGCAAATTGACTGCACATGTACCAAGATTTATGCTTTGAAAGGGATGCTTTTTATCGTTCTTCTCCAAGCATGGAAGCTGCACGGCACGAGTGCTGAAGCATGACAGATGGAAAAAACATCCTGTAACCTTGCAGAAGGGTTTGTTGCTCCTTACCTTTTTGTTGCTCTCCTCTGCTGAGACTGCGCCCTCTGGCTTCCCCCTGTCCCCATTCATGTAGTTGCCATTCAAGGTCTTTTTGTATCCACCACGCCCGCGGCCCCCTCCTTTGCCCACTGCGTCCCTGGCTTGCAGGGCAGGCCCTCGCCCTCTGCCCCCACTGAAACCAGGTGCTTTACCACGCATGCTGCTAGTGGGGGGGGGGGGGAAAGTGATTCTCCAGTAGGCCTCAACTAGGGCCAGCTGTCATCGCTCGTCACTCACTCATTTCAAATCCACAATGCATTACCTGGGTACAAATTAATACATTGAGGAGAAATAATGAAAGTACAGCACAAAAAAACGTTCGAATTCAGTTCGTGACAGCTGGGCGCAGCTAGTTAGACGCGGACCGGGGGGTATATAATATCACAATTTCGAGGATTTCCAAGCAAGGAATCTTGGGAATTACTGCATGACCAGTTGATGCCAGTAATAATTCAACCCCCTTTAGGCTGCAACTTTCGACGAAAAGCGACGAGAATCCCTCAATTGTTTTTTTGATTTGGGTGAAACAATTCATATCTACAAGGAATCCCTGGTTCCTTGAGGGGATGCTGGCCGGGGGTGGGCTAGCATATGAAAGCTGCTTCCTTTTGTGTCAATTGTGACCATACGGTTTACAGTACCTAATAGGTATGTCTTTAGGTTGGGATTCTGGACTTTTATTCTTTACGCTTTATGCTTGTCAATTGTGATAGCATTACTCGTCTTCCAAACTAACAAAAAAAGAACACATATATATAAAAGGTATATACAAACAAACATAAAGAAGAATTCATGTAGTAGGCATTGAGAGCACTTCTTGCATTACCGGTGATTAAGGAAAAGGAAACACACACCAAAGAGCCGTGATGTATCTTCTCCCGATCTAGCAATCAAGACGGTGCGAGCATCATGGCTACACCGGGAAGGAAAAGCGCAAGGCACAAGCCCAAGGAACCTGCCCCTCCGAATCCAAAGCGCCCACTGGAGGTGCGCGCTTTTGCCTCTCAACACCCAGTGCTGATGCGAGACTTGATGCGAGTGCTAGGGAATGAGACCCACAAGCAACTGCTAAACTGTTGCAGCTGAGTGATGTGCTTATGTCTCCCGTCCAGATCATACCAAGCATGCCAACAAGCATTGTTTGGTTTGCATGGTGCTGTGTTGCAGGCACAGCTGGGAGCCCTCATGGGGGAGTTGCAACTGGGAGTCCCAACAGCATTTGTTCTCATTACAGAAGCCACTGCAACTTACATGTTCCTCCCTATCTGGGGAAAACAAATGATAACTAACCCCTACTCTAAGCTCATCACTGCTTATCCACATCTCTGTTGTGAACTTGGAACAATCACACGTATTAACCTCTGCTACAATGATCCACAATCTTGCCTCAACCAGGAAATACCTCTTCCTCAGCACACATGGGACCTACAAATTGTTGCTGTCTGGAACACATCTGCAAGGATCCATCTAAAGAATCACAACCCAGATTGGCTGCAGGGCCTGGCTTCGGCTGTACCAGAAGTCAACTGGAAGCTGCGCAGTATAGGCAACCATTTTACTCTCAATACAATGCATGCTGATATGCCTGGATTCAATAAACGCCAACGTCTCCCCTCTGACAAACAACAAACATCTAGAAACCCAACCTATTCACACATAGGTAATCAGGAAAAACTTTTTGTACCTAACCAATCTAGTCCAACCCTCAAGCTCAAAGTCCCTGACTGGAGGACATGGGCCTACACTGATGGTAGTTGTCAAATCCAGAATAGCAAACAAGAAATTGGAGCAGGCGTCTACTGCCCTCTCACTGACAGCAGAAGTTTTGTCGAGCCCAATGGTGCTGGAATTACCAACACCATATGTCGAGCTGAATTAGCAGCAATCGCTGCTGCCATCACGCACTCTTATTCACACATTGCTTCAGACAGTCTTACCTCTCTTCATCAAATACGTAAACAGCTTATTTACCCTGAGAAGCACAAACAACATATTCAAGGGGATGTTCTTAAAATCATATCTTCTCTCATTAGCAACTCACAAACCAATATTTGTGTCTACAAAGTAAAATCTCATGCTGGCATTGCTGGTAACGAGTGTGCAGATGCTATTGCTAAATATCAAGCAAGCCAAGCCAATAATAACGTGGCTGATACTGGGATCCCTTGCGCAGGCCCTGGCGGAAATCCTTTCTCTCACTTATTTTGGTTAGCCAAGGAGGGAAAAAATGAACACAATGCTGACACACCCATAGCTCCTGCTCCCAATCCTAAAGTCACCTACCTCCCCGATCTTCAAATTGCTCTCAAGTCTCACATGCATATAAAACACAGACTTGGATATGCCAACCCCAAAACAGGCTACTACTCTTACTATCAGAGCTTATTACCTCATGTTAACAAGAAAGTCAGCAACGCCTTTAGAAACATGCCTTGTATATCCACACCTATGAAGCGCACCATTTTACAATATCGCACGGGTACCCTCTGTAACCAAAAACATGCGGTTCGCTTCAAGAGGTCCACTAACCCATTATGCCCTCTCCCAGGCTGTCATCAATTAGACAGCACACTCCACATGCTTTCTGGCTGCCAAAATCATATCATCTCCAGCATGAAACCTGAACGCCACAATGCTGCAGGAAGAATGATCATCAAAGCTCTTAGCAAAAGCCCTTGGGGGGCAGGCTTGGTGAACATGGATATAGGAAGTGATGATAAGTTGGCGCAACACAACCTCCAAATCCCTGCACATGCATCAAACAGAATTATACCCCCTTATATTTTTCCTAGAAATTTTCCCAAGAGATCTAGACTCACATCCAGTCGTCCTGATGCTATACTGATTACTCCCTATAAAGCCAAACCAACTCCTTCTTCTCCTTCTTCCACCCGCTCACACCATGCATTACGCAGCAGACACAACCCAACACAGAGGACCACACGAGCCAACCGCGTGAGATAGCCCCACCAACTTCATGTAAACCAGCGGCACGTGCACTTGATCGAAATTAAGTACTGTTAAGACACGAGGCCTGGACAACAGTTAGAGGCGGCACAGCGGCAGCATACAGACCTCAGGAAACTTATTAGTGCTAAAGTTGTGACTCTCCACACTATCCTTCTGGGTGTTGGTGGGACCTGCTACACTGATCATACCTTGAACCAGTTTAAACAACTTGGACTGGACCATCAACGGGCCCATAAACTTGCTCAAAAACTCCATGCCCATTCGGTTCAGTATGCCCACAAGCTTGTTACCAGTAGACGTGCTATGGAAAATAGTAATGCTTCTCACAGCCAGGTTCTGGAGCCGGGTGCTTCCAGTAACCCTCCAGATCCCCATTAGCTTTCTTCTTTGTAGCTTTGTGGTGGAGGAGACTCACGGCTCTTCTGAGCCAATGTGTCTCCTTTTCCTTAATTGATGTAGGGAGAGTTTCATCTGCCTACGTAGTTTTTCTTTTCTTTCTTTCTTCTGTATTGAGAATGGCTGAGTATATATATGACGCAAGGCCTGAGTCGTAGCATTCTCATTATAAATGGGATGGCAGATGAAGGAACCTGAAAATTTGGATGAGAAGGAGTTATGATAGGCACCGAAGAAAGTGTCTCGGGGGTCGTAGCTCCAGTAGAGTTGGTATTGTGGGTTGAGGTCCAGCTGGGAGGCCATTTTTTTTTAGATACCAGGGCGCATTCTTTGAGGGGAGTGTGGATGTGGGTTGGCAGGGCTCGCGAAAAGGAGTCTTTAATCTTTTTGCTAGCATATTTGTTATCTAGTATAGTCTTGCGAGTATGGAGCTCCTGCAGCTCAGATGCAAAGCTAGTAGGAGGAGGTGTTACAGTTTCATGTGAGCTGGCAAGCTTAGCCTTATAGAATGCCTTGTAAAGAATTTGAAATCGGCTAGGGGTTATCATCCCCACACATTTACCATGTATTGTGTAAATGCAGGCCATGCATGATTTGTAAATTTCTGGGAGGATAAGGGGAGGTGGGGCACGAGGCTGGGGGCTGTTTGATTCAGTGTCTAGTGATGTTTGGTTAGGGTTTTGTTTAACTTTGTACTTGACACGGTCAATGTCATGCAGCCAAAATTAACTGCAACCAGTGGGTTTGATGTCTACTTGTGGGTTGGTGGGGTGTATGTCAAAGGTAACTTTATTGCGCAGTTCTGTGTCTATTTTTTGCCTCCAAGTGTTAATATCATGAGGCTCTTCAAAGCCTTGTCTTTCAAGGATAGAAAGAGCAGAGTCTGCAGTAGGTCGGGATAGGTCAGGCTCACTCTGCTGGGCTTCAAATTCAAGCAAACACTGTTGGAATTTAGGCCAGGTCTCTTTAGTTTCCTCGGGCTCCCAGGAGGGCATCCGAGTGACCTTAATGAGCTCTTCTCTAGACTGACATTCTCTGTCAATTTTCTGTGTATTTTTAAGGCCTGCACAGGCGGGACAAGCCCATGTGTCAGCTGCATCTATATCTTGTCTTTGCCCATCAGTATAGCAACCAAGTTCTTTCATGCATTTTCAGTGGAACGTTCGTTGGCAAACATCACAGATATACATATTGAGGTAAGAAGGTTAACCCTCACACAGAGTACTGCGCAGTATGGGGAGAAGCACAACTTCAGCCTGCCATATCCACTTGATAGAAATTGAATACTGTGAAGATACGAGGCCTGGTGCCCAGCTAGAAGCCTCACAGCAACAACACAGCGAACTGTGCAAACAACTCCAATTTGCAGAGATTACTATCCACCCAATCCTCCTGGGTGTGGTTGGGACCATTTACAATGCCCATACCCTTGATCAATTCAAAAAATTAGGGATTTACTCACAGAGATCTGAAACACTTGCAAGAAAACTGCATGCCCATTCTGTACAATTTGCGCACAAACTTACCTCTACCAGACGTGCCATTGAAAAACAAAAACACTCATCACAACACTGGTGCCCTGGAGCAGCGTGCTGCCAGAAACCCACCCGATCCACATTAATTTCCCTCTAATCTTCTGTTGAGTGAGACTCACGGCTCTTTGGGCCAATGTGTCTCTCTTTCCTTAATTGATGTAGGGAGAGTTTTCTCTGCCTACGTAGCTTTTTTTTCTTTTCCCGCAGCTCAAGGAATTCAAACGGGAATAACAAAGTGACTCTGCACATCATCTTAATTGGGGTGGCTGGCACCATTTACAATGAGTATACAATCACACCTCTTATAAATCTGGGCCTTACCAAGCAAAAAGCTAAACCACTAGCATCCAAGCTTAGGGACCATGCCATTCAAAGATTAACCACTATCATTAACACTAGACACTTTGTTTTCACTGGGGCTTCTAGGGGGGGTTTGCTGGGCGCGCGGCGGCGGAGGACGGGAGAAGGAGAGTCCGGGCATCCAGGAGCATGGCAAGCAACCCTCCAGATCCCCATTAGGTCTGTTTCTGGCTCTCTCCTAGGCTGGCTGTATCTAGTGTAGATTTAGAGGGCCTTCTGGGGAGGCCTCTAGCTTTCCAGGATAGAATAGGGTTACATAGCTGTACCTGCTTACAAGGGCAGCTTAGCTGAAGCAAAAGGTGCTTGTAACCAAACCAAACCAAAAATGTGTAAATGTACAGCTATGAAACCCTATCCTATCCTAGCTTTCCAGTTAGGGGACCTTCCTTAATGCACGCAGCCTTTGGCCTGCGTAGACTTTTTTCTTTTCTTTCTTTGATGCCATCCAGGCTAGCTAGTGTGCCTATGGAGGAGGAAACATGTGTCCTCCTTCATCTGAATGCCAAAGACGGCTTACTTGTACTGTTAGTAACTTACGAACCATACGCTGCAGTACATTGTTCATCAAATGTTTGGAGTATTTGTCTGATCCAACAACTTTGAAGCCATTGAGCATAATCTGCCTCGTGCTATTCCAAACACCAGACCGCAAAGAAAAGAAAAAAGAACTACATCGGCATAGGAAACTCTTCCTACATCAATTAAGGAAAAGGAGACACATTGACTCAGAAGAGCAGTGAGTCCCTTCCACCACAAAGCTGTAAAATAAAGAGTGCTAATGGGGATTGCAATCAACATGATTTTGTTACCTCTTCTTTCCAGTCCAAGTTTGGTGAGTTGAGCATTTTTGGGCCAGGTCTGATTACAGGCCTCATTGTTTCCGCTCAGCTGCCCTTGTAGGTGGATATAGCGGTGTGACCTTACCTTCTGAAACTTGTGTCCTGTAAATGCTTCAGCGCAATTTCCTTGGTTCTGATAAGTTGATTGAAGTGGTTCTATGTCACAAAGTGCGGGGAAAAATCCAGAGACCAGGAGCTCTCAACATCTCACAACAATGAGCTGATATATTAGATGTTTCTGGATGTGCTCTATTGAAGGCCATAATGAGCACGTGAATGGAATTTAGATAGCCGTTACTATTGCAGTAGCCAGGCCACAGGATGGCCAAAAACATTAACATGATTGAATGCTCTCAGAACACAGGCTACATTTTTTTAAGACACCCATAACTGCAAAAATCAAAATATAAGCATGCATGCGCGCGCACACACACGCGTATACACACACATACGCGCGCACACACTCACACATATACACACAGGCAAACCCCCTCAATCCCACATTGTTGTAAATTGCTCAAGCTGATGGCATGTGAGGTGCTCCTGACCATTTTGGTCTGCTAGTGTTGTCATTGATCTAAGCCTGGGCTCTCAGATTCTTTTTTCATCTTCTGCCAAGGCATGGGTGGTCTTGAAAGCAACTCCGTGATCAGCATCTTTGGCTGCTTCTGTAAAAAGGGAAGACAACAAGCAGAGGCTATTTAATCCAACAATCTGTGATCAGCATCTTTGGCCGCCTCTGAGATTGCTGAGAAAGGAAGACACTGAGGTGGGCCTTTGGATACTGATTGCAACAAGTTCAGACCAGAAAAACACAAGATGGACAAGCATAGACTTCAGAAAAAGATGCCAGCATGCAGTGATCAAATCAATTCCCTTCACGTCATGCGGGGCTATGCATCAATGCAAAAATGTTGAGCATTGGAACTATGCCATTTTTCAGCAAGTTATCACAGTGTTTGTCGTACATTGTATGAGCAATTGGGATGCAACCCAAGCACATTCGATACCAATGCAGTGAGTGCAGGAATGCTATGCAGAGCTCACCAGCGTACGCATCATCATGGATGCCTTCAGTGCCTCAGCCTGCATAGTAAAAAAAGTGCACAGATTCAATAGTTGTGTCTGTGGCATATCTGGCTGGTAAGCACCTAATAGTCGCACTTGCAGCACTTGAATCTTAATTGGATTTTTCTACTCCTAAACGAGCTTCTCCAGGAGAGCCCCTCGAGGCTGACAGGTTCAGACACCCACCTCCACCGGTGACAGGTCCCCATGGTACCCCAGTTTGCGCTGTCGTTGCGAGCGTGCCTCATACATGACTAACGCAGCAGCCACGCTAATGTTGAAAGATTCCACAAAGCCAGACATCTCGATGATGGCGCATGCGTCTGCTGCCTCTACTGCTTCCTCACTCACACCCATCTTCTCATTGCCCAACACAAAAGCTGTTGGCCTTGTCCAGTCTATATCCTGTGGAGGGAGGGGGGAGGGCGTGTATGAAGCACAGAAGGTTCCACGCTCTTTCTGGATGCAAGCGGAAATCAGTTGCCCTCACACAGTTCTTTTGGGCATGGACCTCCGGACACAAACCACACTCTTCCCGTACCCTTTTCAGGGCAGGCCCATACCCAGACAACATGGGTACCAAGCAGTTCCTTTCTCAACTTTGCATGTGCGTACTTATTCCATCTAAAAAGTGGATTGCAGCAACAGTGCTATGGGGCAATAAGTGAGCAGCATTCGCTCATGTAAAACACGCCCTGCCAGGCATCCGCAAGTGGCTTGCAAGTCCACAAACTGCTTTCCTGAATTCACTATTCAAACTAACACTTCAATCATGTTTAAATTCTAGAAGCTTAGTTTCAGTCGCTGCACTCGGTTGTTGGTCGACTCAGTGGTGAAGATGCAACGCCGAGTCGCATACTTGGCCTTGTCCAGGTGGCGGGGGGTCCCGAGTGCGAGCCCTTGTGGCAGTGGGGGTCCTGCCCTTTCCTAGAAACAACGCTTGAGGTGTTCACCGCTTGCATAGCTTTTCCTTCGAGTTGCAGCACCTTGCCTCTACGATCTTTCCGGCCCACACCCATGCGTCTCTGTTGATGAATGTTGTCTCGCAAATAGACATCCCCCTCAAACCGTTTCGCACCATAAGTGTGCCAAATGAAAAGGCCTTAGCTCAGGACCTAAAAAACAGTTACTTGTGGGATCGACCCTTGCCTCTAAACATTATGAGGATCCTCTCCTCCTTAAACTCCAGTTGTCAAACCACTGTTCTTCATGCAGGCCACTACTTGGCGTCATTAAGCTTGCAACACATTTCCTCCGGTGACTACTCCTGATCAGGGAGTCAAATAATCCAATGACTACTCCTGATCAGGGAGTCAAATAATCCAATGGCAAGGGGTTTGGAGCATGACCTTATCCACAGTAAAAAATAACATGTAAGGACATAACAAACTCTTCCCCAGCCTCGGCTCACCTGTATTGCTACACTGCCTTTGGTCAAGTGTGTTACCACCAGTTGATAACCTGCGCCCTTCACTGCCTCCACACACTCAGCAGTGTTGTCCCACACTCTGACATCCAGCCACTTATCAGCGCCCGCACTCGTCCGTGCCGACTGCTTATATTTCTCATTGCTGCGAGGCGGGTAAGGCAGACACATGGGCAGACTCAGGGAGCTGAAAGTCATGCAAAAAACATGTGCACATCAACTACAGCCAAATGTTACTTGCGGGCACTGGATCGGCGTCATCCAAGAATTGAAGAGGCATTTTGCACCCTGCACCCACCCTTTTATACAATGTACAGACGCCAACCCAAATGCATCAGCAGACCGGCACACAGCGGCTAGGTTGCCCATGTCATACAAACCCTGCAGGAAACTTTGGTGAATGGTCGACATTTTATCCACCCTCTTCAGAACTTGCATGCAGCGCATATGCATCAGCATGAAAATGATGAGAGATGCTCGCAACTATTGTGCCTTGCCATGCGCATACGCCATTTTGCCTTGCTTTCCATGCTACTTACCTCAACGATTGGCAACACATTCTTTGTCCTGCTTTTGACAACCTTTTCAATGCGCTGTATTCTCTTTTCCGTAAGGAAGGGTGTCTGCATGAGAAATAGTTTCAAGGGAATCAATTTGCTTGGTGATCCTGTGCTGTTGGCCGAGAGAGTGTCAGGGACTCAGGTTGCCAACATCTACAGGAAGGTTGATGTACAGAGTTGGAACAAACAAGTTGTGCAACACGTACCAGGAGCTCAATAATCTCCCTGCAAAAAGTTGGATGCGTTGACAGTGTCAATTTGACATGGATCGGGAGATTAAGGCAAACAGAAAGTGTGCAGGGGATAGCATAAGTTATTGCATGATTGTGACTGCGCAGGCACCTGGATGTGAGGCTCTTCCCATTGAAGTCAACAGTCCCCACATTGCTCCCTTCTTGCTCTTTTCCTGCTGCATTTTCCTGCTGTTGGCTGACCTGGCAACTTGTTGACCTTGCTATTCTCCTATTTGAACGCCTAAGCCTTATGCTACTTTCAAGTGACACAACAGGCCTAGAGTTTAAGGGTGCCTGAGAGGGTGTCAGCAACCCGCTTTGTGCAAGCATTTGTAAAAGCTTTAGGCGTTACCAAATCGCAATTATAGTTAATTTCGAATTTCTATGGAGAAGTAAAGCTTGTTCACCATACGCGGTAGTTTCTTATAGCTTATAGCTGTGTGCAAGCCCTAGATGTACAGCTACGGGAACCCTTCCTCCAGTGCTGTGCTGTTGAAAAAGTCACAACACTGTTGAGACTATGTAGGCCAAGGAGTATAACTGTTTGCCTCTTCTGGAGTAGCTGGCACAGATGGGCTCAACATTCGCAGGTGAAAAGAAACGATTCACCGTCCAAACGCCTGCACTTGCAAAAGCTTCAGAGACCTGTCCTTAGATGCCTGGGTACGTTGAGCATGTGGATTCAAATGCTCATCAAAATGCGGACCTGTTTCATCTTCCTCTTGAGCAGGTACAGGTAGCCCATCAAGGGGCAGCAGTCCCTCAAAGAAAAAGAAAGGACATGTCTCAGAAGACTATGCGCATTTTAACAAGGACATGACACACACAGAAGCCCCTGACGTCATTTATGAGGTCCATGACAACATTGCAAACCAGGTGAGAGAAGAGTTGCCTGCATGCTCGTCTTCTTTGTCACATTGTTCATGAAAACTTGCAATTAGATAAGTGTATGCTGTCCCCATTTAATGCCCAGCTTCAACTTCAGGAAAGGACCTGCATGCTTATTGCTTGATGGCATGCAATCCTATTCAACACGCTGAATTTGAATTTCCAAAGACCTGGCTTTTTGGGGTCCTCTTGTACGTCCTGGCTGTAACCTTTTTGGCTCAGGTGTCCTCCCCTCGATGGAGAAACTCAGTCATGAAGCAGGGTGGCCACATCTCCATGGAATGTACTGCGCCTCACGACCCTCGGCAGACACATGTGGTGAGCATAGAGTGTGCCACGTGTTAACACCATTAAGACTGATTCAGGCAGATTCATTGGAGCTCTTCACCCCTAGCAGACCCATGCAATTTGCATTTGTAAGGTCATGACGCTGTAGCTGCCAAAAAGGGCAACTTCGCTGCAGCAAAAGATCATGCCTGTCATTCAACCTGTGTGTGTCATATGTATTATTTGGGGAATAATGCAGAAAAGGTTGCTGCACCAAGTTTAAGAGGAATTGATTGACCGCGCTCATTTCTGTTTGTTTTCTTGACAATGAGAGCACACATGCAAAACCTTAAAAGGATCATGTTGCTTGCACCTTGGACACCAGTGGTAGAGATAGCCAAGCAAGCCAGAATCAGAGAAACAGTTTGGAGCCTAGCATCCTTGATTCGTGTATTTTGTGAGCAGGGACCATGCACGTGTTTGTCCTCATAACTCCTTGCACATCCGCTTTGTGAATAACATCTTGCACAACACACATTCACCTCCATTAAAAAACGAAAGGAAAGGAAAGGGTTTTATAGCTGTTCATGCCTGCAAGAGCAGCTTAGCCCTTGTAAACCAAACAAGCACAAAAGCCATGTCTTGTCCTCTCATTGCTCCTGTGCAGCGTCCAACTACATCACCAGATGTGGGCCCAGGCGCACACAACTTGGACCCCCTGCATGAACATACCACGGCAATTGCACACTTTGAGCCCGGCCAATCACACCACATGGTGGCCTACAGCAAAGACCCCACAAGAGAGTCACCTGCATTCAGGTCCCCACACAGGTAAGTCCTGAGTGGACAACCCAATGAAATGCGCGGATGCCCATGCTCGTATGGCAGAGCTGATCAGAATCACAAGAGCTAAGTCCTTTACATGCCATATGGTTCTGTTACTCTCGGAAAGAGTGCAAGCACTTATCATCATCTTTGAAAAGTAATGGCTGTTTCCGCACGAGCAAGAGAAGGCAATAGGAATTCAATATTTGATCAGATGAGCCTGAGTGAATGCTAGAAGGGTAACGTATTATCTCTTACCAGGAAGGTCTCCCCTGCAGTTTTTAGCGCGGCGTGTGTCAATCCGTAAGGAACCTGTGTATGTTCCATCCTGCTGAATTTGTCATATCCACGGGTCCGAATGGAAATGCTGGGGGAAAAGGAGGTCCCGACTTCTTGGGATCCTCGCTTCAGGAATTTGCTGAGCCATTTCACAGAGACCATAAGGGTGTTATTTAGTGCATCGGCTCAAGCCATTTCGATTGGCACCCTTATGGTGCAAAGCAGTTGAAAGGAGGGGCCTGTGTACATATGGCAAAATGTCAGTGTCGTGCGTGCATGGGTATGGGTATGGGCTGTGAGGGATATGAAGGCAAATGAGCAGTGTTTCATTTGATATTCCAAGGTAATGACAGCTTAAGATCTCCAGTTGATCCTGGCCTTGCAAGCCAGTTTTGGATGCCTGGCCTGTTCATCTGTATAAGTGATTAAGAAGAGGGGTTGCAGGGGGGGCGCAGGGTGTCGAGCTCAAAAGTGGCACATTCCTTCCATAGAAATAACTTTTTCACCGTCGAGGTCAACCGTCCAATGCCCATTGCTCCCAAGCCAACCCTAAATGCAAATACCAGTCCATTTATTTTTTGTATGGTGGTGGTGGCCTAATGCTCACAGGACACCAGCACTCTGAAAAGGTGTAGCGCAGGGGGTCTCCTTTTAATTCTTTTTCCTTAAATGTGTACAGTTTGTGCTTTTTTTGTCCTCTCAGGATCTTTAGGAACTTAGCAAAGCAGAAGGACAACTGCTGCTGCTTGATGCCTAATGGCTGCTGCTCCATGCTTGCTGCCTGCTGCTGCTTCTGCTGCTGATGATGCTGATGCTGATGCTCCTGCTTCCTTGCCTGCTGCTGCCGCTGCTGCTCCACGCTTGCCTGCTGCGACATCATGCCTGCCTGCTGCAACTTTGCAACCTCTTGCTTGCCTGGCACACCTGCTGCTGCTTGATGCTTGCCTAAGGCAAACAGTCCACAAGCCACAGCCGTGGCAAAAGCTCTGGTTTTGACCGTGCCACATTTGTTACTTCCTTCACAAAGGGATGAAAATGCCTTGGGATTGACTGAAGAGCAGAGGCGCATGAGCACGTGTCCATCATGCTTGCACTTATTACGCTGTATTTACCTGTTCCTTCACACAGGGATGAGACCGCCTCAGCTTTGACCGAAGAGCGAAGGCGCATGAGCTGCGTGTCCACCATGCTGCCCCCAGATTACAAGACCTGGACTGCCAAAGGATGCTACACTTCTACCCAGGTGCGCGTGCAAACATGCCAAGCAACAGTTTGTAACTAAAAAAGACACCGGGCAGTGCCACCCTGGAGCCATAATTGGTGTTCGGAATGTAAGGCTGCCCATAGATGCTCTCAAGCCTAGGGTAGGGGGCAGACATGGCTACAGCATGGTGAGGTATGTACAGAGCAGGATGCATGATCAGGTCTCTGCCCCCTGCCCGTATGATGAGGGGCTGGCCAGGCAAACTCCACAAGAAACTTGCTAATAATCCACAGTTAAAAACTGGTGTGCAGCCACAAGCCCACGCCCCATCCTCGCTTCACACCTATGTTTTTGTATTGCAAATATGAAGTGAGAAATTTGTTTTTACTGCGATTAATCTCAAATTCGGTGGCGGTGACCGATGTTTGACTTCAAGCACACTAAGTTGCATATGAAAAAATGTTCATTTGCTTGGTAACCAAGCATTCTTCCAGCATGCTTGCAGAAGGATGATTAGCCTCTTCACCATACTTCCCTTAAATTGCACTAGACCTGCATGCTTTTGGCGGCATGTTGTCTCCACGCTGCTACCTTTCCTCTTCTAAACTTTCTCCTGCTGGAAACGCTGTTCCAGAAACTTGAATGAGAAAGAACGAAGCATTCTGTTGTGCCTGAGGCCTGTCTATTGGTGGTATGTCCTGTGATTACATCTATTGCTTTCCAGCCTTGGTCACACGCTCTGACCTTAAAGATTCACAACCCACGTCCGCACCATCTTTGTGTTGTGATTCCCTGACCCTTGCAGCCTCGGATGATTGAGGCTGACAGATGGGGCCCTTCACTGCGAGAGCCCCGCCCCCCAACAAAGGACCGAAACCAAAAGTGAGTGGACTCTGAGTAGCTGGTCTGCTGGTGCACCATAAAAGAAGCATTTAAGTTCAAGACAATTGAGTGGAATCCACATCACCCTACAAGTCTGAACCAACGCAAAACACTTCAGAAACAGGGACTCCGAGTGTAAGGCACCTTCTTCATGCTACCTGTCAGTGCTTGCAAGATGTGATCATTGCAGTGCATGTGATCACGCGCGCGCGCGCGCGCACACACACACACGCACACACACACACACACACACACACACACACACACACACACACACACACACACACACACACACACACACACACACACACACGCGCGCGCGCGCGCACGCGCACACACACACACACACACACACACACACACACACACACACACACACACACACACAGCGCGCACGCGCACACACACACACGCACAAACTCACACACAAACTCACACACAAGCTAAGGCATCGGGATATTCTTCCTACAAATATTGCTGACCCGCAGCTGCGATGGAAAGATGCTTGCCATTTGCCACACCTATGTGCCATAGGAGCATAATGCCTTTGTCGGCATGTGGTGATTGAAGGTCACCACATGCAATCGCAGGGTTTATGAATTCAAGGTTACTACCTCAGGCTCTCCCGCATCCTGCCAGCATTATGCTCAAGACAGCAAGACTCCCAAGTACAAGGTAGGTCATGGCGTGCAGGTCTTCTTGGCATGCTATTGATTGTACATGTAGCAAGTGAGCAGGGGCAAGCTTTTGCCCCCACTTTCTGGTTTAGCATGCATTTGTCTGCAGTTTGATGCTTAAGCATTAATGTGTCTGCAGCTTGCTTTTGTTTAGGCATGCTTACGTCCAGGCATGTAGCAGCCTGGGTGGAGGCTTTGGGGTAAGAGACTGAATGATAGCCCACCTGACTCGGCGACATGACATCAGCAAGAATGATTGTTATTAGTATGCTGTTTCATTTTGTTCAAGGCACTTGCATAGACATAAAATCACTGATTTTGTCAAAAGTTTGGCTTTATTGCTTTAGAAGCCATGCAGAGGGTCCTTAGACAATGTTTATTTGCTGCAACTGCATATTACAATCAATTCCATGAGTGCACACGCCATGCTTTTCAACCTTTTCAGAAATCTGGTTATGTAACACGAGGGCGTGGTGCTTATCCTCAAACGTGTGCAACCTCTTCCTTTCAAATAGCACTCCTTACTTGTTGCCTCTCAACTCTTTGGTGTGTCCTTTAGGAAGGCACACTTGGTTTACTCTTTGATCTGCATCCACACGTGCACGCACGCACACATACACGCACGCACGCAACGTGCAACACGCAAGAAACACACATGCACAAATACACAAACACATGCACACACGCACACACACACACATCCTTTTCGCACACCAGAGTTGTATTTGGCAGCTAAGTCGGAAGAAATGACAGAAAGAGCTGCGGCACAGCATCTTCCAGGGCTTCATGAAATAAATTCGCCCCATATGCAGGTGCCCTTTGGATCCAGGCTTCCTCGCTTGTCGGCTCTGCCTGCCAACTCTAAACAAGACACGCGCATATCTCCCACCTTGCACCCTCGGTACTCCACCACAGCTGCAGAACTAGGCCCTGGTAGGTGAAGTGATTACATTGGCTCACACACATACACACACACGCACGCATCTTTGCACATGCTCACTGTGAACTTGCGTGTGTATGTGCTCCTAAATGGACAGTCCTCCAAAATGGGTTGTGATTTGTTAAACAGGCAACGTGTTAACCTATTGAGGCCTTTTCTCAAGCTGCGCATAAGCAACTCTCTTGCCAAGGCACCAGTGTGAGAGCAATATGTGTCTTGCTGGAAGACTTGCCTCTGCCATTGCTACATGTTATGAAAATCGCCACTGCCTCTGCCATTGCTATATATCATCAAAATCGCCAGTGTTAGCACTCAGGATCAAAACAAGCTGATCCCTGCTGTTTCCTTGTAAATACAGGCTCCTATGCTTCTGATCTGCCCCAGTATGTCTCACACCACTCAGCGTACGAAGGCAAGCAGGTAAGGTTAATGAAGCTGGATGAAATGCTTGAAATCTGCCTTGTTTTCATCTGCGGGGAAGGTAACCACCTAAGCTTCTCGTATATGAAATCTAGTGAGGACACGAAACATAAAAAAGTAAGCTTAGTTTTATAGTTACAGTAAGGAAAGTCCACATAGAATGATTGACAAGAAATCAATTTTCATTGTATCTAGATGAATGGAAGTCTGGAGATAACAGCAAGAGCTGCTTCAAGCTCTTGGATAGTGGAAATGCAAATTGCTGGATTTGCCTTGGAGGTCAAGGAATTGCTTGGCATCAAATCCAGACCTTTTGCTAGCACGTCCCTCAGGAAGGCTAGGCGTTTCCGGGTGGCCACTGGCCATGATTGTTCATGGTCTTTATGTGCATAATGTTCATGATGCTCACAAACTGGCGCAGAAAAGTGCAGGCATAGTGCGATATCTCCTCGATAATTCTTGACGTTTCAATGCCTCTCTATTGCACTTTTTTCAACCTTGTCCGTGTTTCTTTGCTGCACTCCTTGCCAACGCCTCCCTTTTGTGCTTCTTCCTTGCCAGCATCCTATATTGCATTGAATGTCTTATGGTCCTCTGTGCACATCAGGGTCCTTACCTCAATGCATGCAGCTAGTTTGGGACTGCACATGCCTTTCATTTCTTTCCTTGAAGCTACACCAAACTCCTTTGACCTGGCATCAATTTCACTTGGGGATGCACTTCAGTTGATTGCCATCAGCATGCATTGAAAACACTTAACATCATTATTCGTCTTGATCGTCTCCGTTTTCTGATGCAACAGGTGTACTACAGCCTTGCTGCAAGCCCAACAAGCCCCTCCAACTTAGAGCAGCAAGAGGCTCCTTGGGGAAAGGCTTCTCCGAGGAGTCCCCGTGGCCCACCAGCGTTGAGGAGAGCATCCCGGGGTGACGACGCGCACAGCAGGGCACAGAGCAGCCTCCAGGCAGAGGTGAGGCCAGTGGCAAAGCATTTATGCCGAATTCTCAAAGTGGAATTTCAAGTTAATATGATGTGCGCAGCAGGGCGCAGAGCAGCCTCCAGGTGCAAGGCAATGTCAGTGTGGCATTGATGCTGGAATTCTCAGTAAAGGGTTTTAATCTAGAGCAGCATTTCAGGCCGCCATGCAAACATGTGGCTGTGGACGCTTAATGTCTGTCATTGTGGCGCACGGTAGGCTGGCAATGCGTGAATTCTTTGTTTGTATTTCATTGAGATGATGATGTGGCAGGGGACACTCACTCCCTGCCAATGCAGCGCATGGCAAATGAGCATAGGACAAGTTTAGGACATCACAGCATAGGCTGGGATTGCCATTGTGAAGGAGCATATCCCGGAGGCCAGGCACTCAGCGGGTCCCAGCTTGAAAGGGCAGACTCAAATGGTAGGAGGTGCAGAGCAAATCGGGGCTGCATGGCAAATATGAAAGGCAGAGCCTTCCGGTTTAACCCTCCGTCAAGGGTCATGTATGGTTACGAAATATGGCTGCCTTTTAGATCTGAATTCTCGGTGGTGCCCCATCCGGAGCGTGGGCATGCGTTTGGCCCTGGTGCACACGGCTTGGCCTGAAAATTGATCAAAGATCTCAGCCTTCATTTCTAGATCATTGCATTTTGGTTTATTTGCTGTATGAAGCAAATACCATCTATGGTAAGTCACAAGTCAGCCTCACCCTCCGGAACTTCAACCGCTGTCAGTGACTCCTCTCATCACTCGATCCCTCATACATATCACAGATGGATGCTCAGGCACGCCCGCATACCGTATAAAATGTACATCATCCCGCAAAAATAATGTTTTTGAGGGGTGTGGGATGACTGCGGACACCTGAAAAATCAATTTTTTTTAGCATGCGGGAATGTGCGTGAAAGTGAAAAATGTTTTTTTCTTGAGATTCATTTGGGGCACGAGTTTAGAAGTGCCGGTGGGACGTCGACAGCTAGGAATAGGAAGCTTCCTGAAGCCCCCTCCCATTGAGCAGCAGCGGCAGCAGCAGTAGATGGAACAGGCCAAAGAGTTTCAGCAGCTGATTCAGCAGCTGAGCAGGTCGTCATATTTAGGAGCAGCGTGTGCACCTTTCATGCGCTTTTGAACAACATCCTTCCTTTGAGTGCAAGGGATCCTTACAATCCTTGCAGAATTTTGCATGCTGGCCAATCCTTGCAAGTTTTTACATGCAGGAGCAGCGTGGAGCATGTAAATGGTGTACTTTGGGGGCTGATTGCCCCTGCAGGAACATGCGGGAAACTTGGAAATCCATACCGAGGGTGGTGCGGGATTAAGGCGGGATCCATAAAATAATTATTCTTTTTAGGGGTGCGGAATGATCCACATTAGGTACGGTACTATATTGCACCTGTGCCACCTTTTCCATCCTGCACTCCTCAACCATGTCCTTGTGTCTCCTATACTCACAGGTGGATGCTCAGGCGCACCCCCATACTAGATTACACCCACATCACCAAAACCACCCCACCCACCATCACCACACACACCCCAGAGCACCAGTGCATGGGCATGCGCCTCAGAGGCGTGCGCCTGCCCCAATGACATCCCCTCGGGCAAGGTATCAAGGTATGCTCTCCTGTTGTTGTGGATGGGCTGGGGCAACATTGAAGAAATTGTGCAGGGGTAAGCATGCACCTGCATGCATGGTGGCCAGCACGGGGGCACAAGCATTGAAGCGCTGGTGGAGGGTAGGCCAAAGAATAACTGCATGGCGAGGCCCTTCAGCTCTAATGAGGTCCATTTAAAAAAGCTAGTAACGTGGAAAGCTCGCAATAATGAAAGTGGAGATAACTGGAACTGTGAGGCGCTCACCAATTTTGGTCATTCATGGTGGATTCACACCTCACGTGTCCTCATCCTTCACGCCCAGGATCCGCCAATCTCCCTGGTCATGTGGCTGCAAGAATTTGTGTTTTTCCGAGGGTGTCCTTGCTACACTGGCTTGCCCTTCTCACATGCAATCTGCTTCTGCTTGCCATGCCACCATATGCATTTAACACTTGCTTATTACTGCCATCATAATCAATCGGATTGCCCTGTGCACTCTGGCCCTGTTTGCGCATAAGTGCACATACTCAAGCGCACGGCCACAGTAGCTAATACCATATTAAGCCAATTGAGTGATCACTTGGTAATTTCACAATTCTAGTATGCAAGGCACCTCCTTGGTGCAAATTATGCAAGAATGTGTGACCATGTGCTTGAGTATCATTGCATCACATGTTGCTCTGTACCCTCGGCAAAAAGTTCTTTGCTGAATTGTCAACAGTATTCCTCTTGTTGGGTTGAACTTCAATCTGGTTGATCTTGTGTACCTTCCCAACTTCATCAACCTCCTTGAACCTTTACCTTGCAGTTAGCTCCAGGCCTACAACCCCAGGCTCCCAAACACGCATCCTGGAGTCCCCTGTACCCTTGCCCCTCTATGCCCCCAGCAATGCTGTCACCCGCATCGGCAGCCCCACATCTGCTGCTGCCGCCGCCGCTCGCATTGGGAGCCCTAAAGGGGGGAGACGCCTCAGCGGAAGGCTGTCCACACCACCCCTTGTTAACAGCGGCAGTGGAGGCTTGAATGCAGGGGCAGGTGGAAATTCATCAGCAGCCCAGCAGCAGCAGCAGCAGCAGCAGCAACAATTGCAAGCATCAGCTCCTGGGGTGCCGGAGGTGGTGGTGCGCGTGAGTGGGGGGCTCGGTCAGCTGATGGATTTGGAGGCGGAGGCGAAACAGGTGTGTGTGTGTTTGTGTGTGTGTGTGTGTGCGTGTGTGTGTGTGTGCGCATGCGTGCGTGCATGTGCGTGTGTGTGTGTTGGCAGGGGGATTGGGGAGGGTGAGGGTAAGTAGATGTGGATGGGTGTGGGTGTGGCGTTCGGGTGTGTGCATGTTGGGGTTGGACTGGCTGCCTGATAACTTTGTAATGCATGATTGCTTGCATGTATGCAGCCATGAATTGGCACACATGCGGTGCATATATCATTTTTTGCATGGTAAGGGCAGCGGTTCATGAGTGCAGGTGTGTTTCGTTCGCCACATCCTCTTTGCCTCGTACAATGTAAACAACAATGGCTGTGCCTTTCGTCGCACAGGCAGATGACCACTCTGTCACAAAACCCAGCAGCCATGCGCTGCACCCCTAACCATGTTGTCATGCACCTTTAACCATCCTAAGCTGCATACCCATCAGACGTGTGTGCTGCACAGGCCAGGGGCGGCTCTATCACCCCCCTAACCATCACGCGCCGTAACCCTAACGAGCATGTGCTGCACAGGCTAATAATAGGCCCGTTACCCCTACTCGTCATGCTCTGCACACATAACCGTCATGTGCTGCGCAGGCGAGTGGCAGCACTGTCACACCCCTTACCGTGCCTGAGAGCCGATCATGCTCCCAAGCACTCTCCCCTGGTGACCCTAGCTTCCCGGCGCAAAGCCCAGACCGCCCATTCCGCACACATTGTTCTTCTGTGGAGGAGGGCAACAGCCAGCAGGCTGCTGGTGCAAATCCTGTGCACCTCAACAAACTCGCACAAGGCACACTTGACATAGCAGATCAAAAACCCGGCTCAGCAGGGAGGGAGGCACAGCAGCAGCATCTGCAGCTGCGGCGGCCAAGCACGCAAGAAAAGCAGCTGCAGCAGCAGCAGCAGCGGCCAAGCACGAGGGAGAGGGAGGCGGAGGCTGCTTATGTGGAGGCCAGCAACGCAGACTGGCTGGCACATCAGGTGACTGTGGGGGGAGAAGGGAGGGGGAATGATGTAAATGACAGAGTGGAGGTTTGGGGATTTTTGGTGGATGTGCAAAGGAAAGCAACCGCACATATGCATATGCACCCCCGCATGCTCAGACACACACATAAACACACACACACACACACACACACACATACACACATGTGTGCACACACACATACACACACATGCACACACACACACACACACATACACACACATGTGTGTGTGTGCATACAAGCCCAATGGCAAGTACAATGGAAGCTTCTACTCCAAGATTTCAGCTTTGCATGATAGCTGAGTGACAAATGGAAAGGTGCGCGCCCTTGCACCTATCTGTGCTTGAGCATTCCTGCATCATTCATGTGCGCAAGCGCTCCCCCGGCCCTTATACACAGGCACTCCCCCACACTTACACACACATGCAGGCAGCCATGAGCGCACAGTACATGGCCACCGACTTCTTGCGCGGTACAGCAAGCAGCGAGCTGCGTCGTGCAGCCACACAAGCGAGCCAGCACGCCCACCTTCACCCCAATCCTGCATCTCCTACACACATCAGTCCCGCCTCCAGCTCTTCCATACCCTCACAGTCTCCCGCTTTTATATCTGGAGGGGGCGCTGGAAAACCGCCACCCCTGGCAATTCCTGCGTCATTGGCTGCAGGACGTTCACCGCAAATCTCTCCCTTCAGACTTCAGGCGAGCCCACGCACGGCAGCAAAGGCCAAACTTGCTGCCACAGCACCACCAACTTTGCAGCAGCCTGGGGAGGATGGTGGGGCTGGGTCAGAAGGGCAGTCTCCAACCTCTTCACCCTTTGCCAAAGCTGCGTTCCAAGCACACGCGGACAGTGCCGAGCAGCCTGCCCTGGGATGGATAGGAGAAGGGCAGCCTGTGCGCTGCAAGACTCCTCCCTTTGTGAAGGGCAGGCAGCCATGGATGGGCGGCTTTGAGGCAAGGTGAGGGTGCTGGCAGTGATGATTTAGAAAACGGCTAGACACAGAGGTATTGCAAGGGTAAGGTTACTGCAGGGGGAAATGGACGCGTACCGCTTTGCGACTTTGAAGCAAAGTGTAGGTGCTGGCAGTGATGGGTCTAGGAAATGGCTGGACACAGAATTTTGGAGTTTTGACGATAGAAGAGACAAGACAGGAAGGCCTCAAGCATCTGGAGCATTACTTTTATCCTTCTACGTAATTATGGCTGAAGGTCCTTCTGCATCACATGGGGACATTTTTAATTGATTGATTGAACGAATGATGGATGGATAGACTAATTGATAACTTGGTTGACTGTGGGTTGCAAGGTTTCATTTGATGTCATGGCTGTGCTCAAGGCAGGCATGTGACGTAGCATGGAACAGTCATTTATTGCGTGGTGCAGTACAAATGTGAGTCTTGTGAAGCAACACAGGCAAGCTGATGCTGTACGTGCACTAACCCAAGTATGCCTCAACAACATTGAGCGCAGCTGTTGCATGTTCCTGGACAATGGTTTTGGCAGTGTGATGCAGTTCAACAGACTTGAGTGTCGTTTGGGACCTGCAGGCAAACCGATGCTTTGAATGCACAAGTCCAAACGCGCCCAGATAGCATTGAGCGCAGTTGTGACGTGTGATGTAGCACAACACTTTTAAGTGCTTCTGGATACTCCCAGCCGAGCTGTGTATGCAAGGATCCACACGTCTCCTACCAATGCTGAGCGCAGCTCATTTGCTGAGGCATGAAGGGCGCTTGGCCTGCCTTCCTGTAAATTTTTATCGCGCAAAGAACTGCGTATGTATCACTCAGCTGATGTCAACACCCTCATTAGCAAAGCACCAAGCATGGACCTCATCAGCGAAGCACAGTGCATGGCCCCCATCGGCAAAGCACTTTGCACGGCCCCCATCAGCATGTGCGTTAGCAAAGCACTGTAAATGGCCCTCATCAGCAAAGCAACGTGCGTGGCCTTGCCCCATGCAGCCCGCTCCTTACACATCGTGAAAGCTTTGTCGTGGAGGAGCACAACAATGCTGTGGCGGTGCCCGGCTGGGATGGCCCCATCCCGCCAGGGGCCCTGGCCTTTGACAAGGCCCACTGCGACCAGCTGTGAGTAGCATTATCGCCTGCCTCTTGATGCTCTCACACTATGGCAGCCTGTGGGAAGGCCCACTGCAACCAGCGTTGAGTAGCACCGTTGCCTGTCTCTCTATGCTCTCACGCTCTTCTGTGGCAGCCTGTGGGATGGCCCACTGTGATCAGCTGTGGGTAGGATCATTGGAACCCTCTCAATTTTGCCACGCTCTTCTTGACGGCTTGTGGCAAGGCAGACTGCGACCAGCTGTAAGTAGCATGGTCGGCTGTCATGCAATGCTCTCACATTGTTATGTGCCAGCCCATGGGCATCTGTGCATGTGTGAGCCTGCGTGATGTGTGCATGTGTGTGTGCCACAAACTGTGGGGGGGGGGTGTAAAAGCAGCTGATTCAAGCATAGCAACCTTTGTCAGAGCACGTGAGGGGTTTTCTATTACGTGCATGTTAAGAGGTACGTAATATGATGAAAACTAAGGAAACCAGTCGCCTAGTGCTCCAGGCAACAACATTGCATATCATAGATATGGTGAAGTCAAAGTCCAATGCTGAAGAAATGCAGTCAATTCTTCCTCTCCGCGTGCACCGCTCATTCACACACACCGCCCCCTGCATTTGATTTCAGGTGCTTTTTGAGGCGTGTGGAGCCCCAGCGGACACGGCTGCTCACCCGCTTGCATGTTGTGGCTGACCTGCTTGCTGCACGGAAGCTGGCAAACAGCTTTGGGTAGCCCATGCATGGAATTCGTGGCTGACCTGGCTGACCTGCATGCAGTACAAAAGCTGGCAAACAGAATTGGATAGCCCATCCCTGGAATTGAATCATTAGTGGGCAGGCCTGAATCCAGTTGCGTACGTGATTGTGCGTCACCATTATGACTGCTTGCAGTTGTACAATCAGGGTTCTTTGCCCCGGCAACCTAAGGGCGGGCAGGTGTTTGCCACTCTCCAGGTGTCTATTTTCGCCATGGGTTGTGCTGTTACAAATTACATGTGTCAGGGCATTGGGTGCAACTAGTGCCTTGTAGTTATGAAGCAGTGAACAGTCAACAGTCAACACCGTCTTCTTCTTGTGTGCGTGCAGCCGCACTGTCCGATGGTTCCTCTGTTCCTGGCCACGTGTAATAAATTGAATTTGCAACTCTGCTGTTTCACGTCGAAAATTTGGGCATCAATTAGTGGATTTTTGTTGCTCAGAGTGCAACTTAGTGGAGGGAATTTGCTCCTTACCTTGCTCTGCAAAACGAAGCTTTCAGTGTCCTCAACATTTTTGCCAAGCAATTAGAATGCAAGGGCTGCGTGCTGTGATAGCTTCCACGATTACTCAGGGTGCTCCATGTAGCAGCTCTATTGGGTCCTGCATATAAAGCCTGTCATGCTCAAAGTGATTCAATGCAAGCAATGCAGGTACAAACCAAGGAGGACCACTTGGCGCTCAGGTTTGCTGCTAGGACTTGGAGCTGCTGCCAATTTTTGATTATGTTTGAGTGTGAGTTGAGTTTGTGTCAATATTCAACATTTGCCTTGCTGTTTGCTTTCTCTCTTACCAGCGTGTCTTACATTTGGCTGTCGTGCTTTTCTCAGCCTAAATTGTTAGATACTCCAAGGTCAACGCCAAATGTAAAGTAGCTCTTATCAGACTGGAAGCCCTTGTCAACCTTCCCCCTGAAGAAGGATTGAGTACGTCCTTCTTCCAAAAATCATTGCTTACAAAAACACTGAAGCAAGCACTCTTGCAAATTTCTGTCTAATCAACAACACACACCTAAGTGGCCTTATCAGTACTCACCAAATTGGGAACCAGAGTTCCGTATTGATCTTCATCCGCATGCAGGCTCCTACCCCTTCCACACAAGTTGTGCCACCAAACCTCGCTCCACACCTCATTTTAGGCACAAGCATACTGGGCACCACCTAAGACTTGATTCTGCCTTGCCCGCCCCTACAGTTAACCATCTTACACAAGGAATGTGTCCTATTTCACAAGAAGCAAGGATTGCCACAGAATTAAGGTAACACTGGGATATAACCCTCAGCCAAGTAGTCAAAGAAACACATCCGCAGAGGCCCAATAAAAGAACTCGCTCCAACTGTAGACTGAGCATCACTGCTACACAATGAGTTACAATGGGATTTGACCTTCAGCCAGGTAGTTTGGCTGCTCGGTCTGCTTACCTGTTCCAACAGCACAAAAAATATCCATGAGATCAGAAATAAAGCGATAAGTCTCGGTAGTTTGCTTCTGCAAGAAATGAATAGCATCCTCAGAGCTAGCTTGAGAATAGTAGAAAGTGCCTGAATCGTCCAGAAAAAATATATAAGACGAGGGGAAGTCAGAAAATAACTGTGCATAAGCCCTTCGAAGAGAACACACAGAAGCACAAGAACAAAGGAACACGGCATGCTTTTCATCTTGGAGTCCTTGTTCACATTGATCACAAGTTGATGTGTGCTCCTGCCAAAGTGATGTCTCAACTCTTAAAGTATGAGCATGTAAGCGAAAACGTGCTATGTTTCTTAGCGTGCGCTTGCCCAAATCAAGATGCAAATACCTGGGGACAGAAAAGGGCGCACCATGAACAGACAAGGGTCTCAAAGGAAGTGCCATCCAGTGATGATATTTGGCTAATTTGTTCGTGTGGTCACCATGTTCTGCCAAGGCATCAGCATTCCACACACCTCGCAGCCTTTTTCTCAGATCAACAACAAACTCCCTCATGACTATAGGCTGCCCTGACCGAACACAATGAGTAAACACGTTGCACCTGTCCAAGCCTGTGCAGGCAGCCAAAAATTCTGAAGTCCAGCATTTATGGGAAAGACTGCTCATTTCAACATCTGCTTGCAGTACCTTACTGAGTGTAGTGCTGTTGCTGCGCAGTAAAGCATTGTAAAACCTAGCTGCTGCACGAAACCAATAGAACTGTAAAGGTTCATGCCCACACTCGCGCAGTACAGACCAATTACTGCTACACAAACAATTCATACCTCTTCATACTGCTACACAAACAATTAATACATCTACACAAATTATTGCTCCTGAGCCTAATGCTATGACACCCACTCTACAGGATTCATCTGCAGGGATCCAATTTTGAGCATCGAGCATCGAGCTCAGCTACCGTCATGTTACGGAGCCCTGGTCAAGCGCAAGGAGGGCGACAGCAAGGAGGAGGTCCCCAGATCGAATCCTTGTGGCCGGGGTGGAGAAAAGGTGCCCTCTATCGGTAGGAGCCATTGGGAGGCTCTTTCCTTAATGCACACGGCCGAACGGCAAGCGAAGATCTTCCTTTCTTTCTTTCTTTCATCTGCAGAAGGGCCACCCATCAAGCGCACTCGCTACAATACAACTTAACTCCACGTCCGTGCCTCAACCCCGTAATCAGAACAATCCAGGAGCAAATCGCAGTCAAAGCGCTGTTGACTCAAAATTCATTGGTAACTAGGGTATCTCACTTTTCCAAAGAGGCTCTCCGAGGCTGGAAGAGACGAGGCATGTGGGTAGGGCCTAGCTGGGAGGTTGTAATTAGAAATGTGCTTTCCGTGGAAGGCTCCTTTTGATCCAAAAAGTCTCAGGCTAACCCTAAGAGGTATCCATTGGACATATTGAATGGAGCGGCTTCCCTTCAAGCTGGACTGGGTTGCAACAAAGCATTTGAGATCCTATCCCCCTCTCCTATCCCCCTCACTGCACTGGACCGAATCATCGACACAGGGTGTCCACATCTTCAAAAAGCTGCAATTTGGCCTCCAAGGCATTGGCATTGACCTCCAGCATTGCAACATTACAAATGATCAGCACCTTTGCATGCTCCCAGGCATGACCCAGCATGACCTGAACATCACCGCACATCACTCTAATCGTGTAATATCTTCATATACCTCTTTGACCCTAGTGTTTCTGATCAAGCTAGACATAACGTCAATCGCCCTGACGCTATCTTGGTCACTCCTTGCCCAACCAAAATGGACACTTCATCCCCCTTGACGTCGGGTACTCCGCAGTATAAGAGGGTAATGAAGAGGTAACTTACATTGAACGAGCAGCACAACTCCAGCAAGGCAACTTCATGAATCAAACATCCAAAACCGCCATGTTCAGAGGAAAAGAAAAGATCAACTTGAAGTTGAACTACATAGGCAGAGGAAACTCTTTCTACATCAATTAAATAAAAGGAGATACATTGGCTCAGAAGAGCCATGAGTCCTCTCCACCACGAAGCTGCAGAACAGGAAGTGCAGAAGACAAGGTTTTGAAAAGCCTTATGCTATTAACACCTGGCAACAGAAACTTGACACAAAACTATGCAACAAAGTCACCTTTGATATTCACCCCACCAATCCACAAGTTGACATTCAACCCACTGGTTGTTGTGGATTTTGGCTGCATATCGTTGACATTGTTAAGCACAAAGCTGACCAAAATCCTAATCAAACACCGTTAGACACTGAATCAAACAGCTCCCAACCTCGTGCCCCACCTCCCCTTATCCTCCCAGAAATCTACAAATCATGCATGGCCTGCATTTACAACACACAAGGTAAATGTGTGGGAATGATAACCCCTAGCCGATTTCAAATTATTTACAAGGCATTCTATAGGGCCAAGCTTGCCGGCTCACATGAAACTATAACACCTGCTCCTAATAGGTTTGCATCTGAGCTGCAGGGGCTCCTTACTCGCAAGACTATGCTAGAAAACAAGTATGCTAGCAAAAAGGTTAAAGACTCCTTTTCGCGAGCCCTGCCAACCCACATCCACACTGCCCTTAAAGAATGGGCCCCGGTAACTCAGGAAAAAATGGCCTCCCCGCTGGACCACAACCCACAATACCAACACTACTGGAGCACTGACCCCCGAGACACTCTCTTTGGTGCCCACCATAACTCCCTCTCATCCAGATATTCCGGTTTCTCTGTCTGCCATCCCATTTATGATGAGAATGCTATGACTCAGGCCTTGCGTCATTCTATATACTCAGCCATTCTCAATACAGAAGCCACTGCAACTTTCATGTTCCTCCCTATCTGGGGAAAACAAATGATAACTAACCCCTTCTCTAAGCTCATCACTGCCTATCCACAAAGAAAAGAAAAAGAAAAGAAAAGTCTACGCAGGCCACAAGCCGCGTGCATTAAGGAAAGGTCCCTTAACTAGCAAGCTAGCAAGGGCCCCACCAGAGGTCCCTCAGAACTACACTAGCTACAGCTAGCCTAGGAGAGGGAAAGAGACTGAACTAATGAGGATCGGGCGGGTTTTCGGCCATGCCCCAAGACGCCCGGACTCTCCTTCTCCTTGTATCCACCTCCGCGCGCCCAGCAAACCCCCCTATCCACATCTCTGTTGTGAACTTGGAACAATCACACGTATTAACCTCTGCTACAATGATCCACAATCATGCTCAACCAGGAAATACCTCTTCCTCAGCACACATTGGACCTACAAATTGTTGCAGTCTGGAACACATCTGCAAGGATCCATCTAGACAATCACAACCCAGTTTGGCTGCAGGGCCTAGCTTCGGCTGTACCAGAAGTCAACTGGAAGCTGCGCAGTATAGGCAACCATTCTACTCTCAATACAATGCATGCTGATATGCCTGGATTCAATAAACGCCAACGTCTCCCCTCTGACAAACAACAAACATCTAGAAACCCAACCTATTCACACATAGGTAATCAGGAAAAACTTTTTGTACCTAACCAATCTAGTCCAACCCTCAAGCTCAAAGTCCCTGACTGGAGGACATGGGCCTCACACTAATGGGAGTTGTCAAATCCAGAATGGCAAACAAGAAATTGGAGCAGGTGTCTACTGCCCTCTCACTGACAGCAGAAGTTTTGTCGAGCCCAATGGTGCTGGAATTACCAACACCATATGTCGAGCTGAATTAGCAGCAATCGCTGCTGCCATCACGCACTCTTATTCACACATTGCTTCAGACAGTCTTACCTCTCTTCATCAAATACGTAAACAGCTTATTTACCCAGAGAAGCACAAACAACATATACAAGCCTTGAAGGGGATGTCCTTAAAATAATATCATCTCTCATTAGCAACTCGCAAACCAATATCTGTATCTACAAAGTAAAATCTCATGCTGGCATTGCTGGTAATGAATGTGCAGATGCAATTGCTAAATATCAAGCAAGCCAAGCCAATAATATCTTGGCTGATACTGGGATCCCTAGCGCAGGCCCTGGCGGGAATCCTTTTTCTCATCTATTTTGGTTAGCCAAAGAGGAAAAAAAAGAACACAATACTGGCACATCCACAGCTCCTGCACCCAATCCTAAAATCATCTACCTCCCCAATCTTCAAAATGCTCTCAAGTCTCACATGCATATAAAACACAGACTTGGATATGCCAACCCCAAAACAGGCTACTACTCTTACTATCAGAGCTTATTACCTCATGTTAACAAGAAAGTCAGCAACGCCTTTAGAAACATGCCTTGTATATCCATACCTATGAAGCGCACCATTTTACAATATCGCACGGGTACCCTCTGTAACCAAAAACATGCGGTTCGCTTCAAGAGGTCCACTAACCCATTATGCCCTCTCCCAGGCTGTCATCAATTAGACAGCACACTCCACATGCTTTCTGGCTGCCAAAATCATATCATCTCCAGCATGAAAACTGAACGCCACAATGCTGCTGGAAGAATGATCATCAAAGCTCTTAGCAAAAGCCCTTGGGGGGCAGGCTTGGTGAACATGGACATAGGAAGTGATGATAAGTTGGCGCAACACAACCTCCAAATCCCTGCACATGCATCAATCAGAATTATACCCCCTTATCTTTTTCCTAGAAAATTTCCTAAGAGATCTAGACTCACATCCAGTCGTCCTGATGCTATACTGATTACTCCCTATAAAGCCAAACCAACTCCTTCTTCTCCTTCTTCCACCCGCTCACACCATGCATTACGCAGCAGACACAACCCAACACAGAGGACCACACGAGCCAACCGCGTGAGATAGCCCCACCAACTTCATGTAAACCAGCGGCACGTGCACTTGATCGAAATTAAGTACTGTTAAGACACGAGGCCTGGACAACAGTTAGAGGCGGCACAGCGGCAGCATACAGACCTCAGGAAACTTATTAGTGCTAAAGTTGTGACTCTCCACACTATCCTTCTGGGTGTTGGTGGGACCTGCTACACTGATCATACCTTGAAACAGTTTAAACAACTTGGACTGGACTATCAACGGGCCCATAAACTTGCTCAAAAACTCCATGCCCATTCGGTTCAGTATGCCCACAAGCTTGTTACCAGTAGACGTGCTATGGAAAATAGTAATGTTTCTCACAGCCAGGTTCTGGAGCCGGGTGCTTCCAGTAACCCTCAAGATCCACATTAGCTTTTTCTTCCTTGTAGCTTTGTGGTGGAGGAGACTCACGGCTCTTCTGAGCCAATGTGTCTCCTTTTCCTTAATTGATGTAGGGAGAGTTTCCTCTGCCTACGTAGTTTTTCTTTTTCTTTTTCTTTCTTGAAAATGGTGATCTGGAGGGTTGCAGGAAGCACCTGGATCCAGAACCTGGCTGTGAGAAGTATTATTGTTTCCAACAGCGCGCCTAGTGGTGACAAACTTGTTGGCGTACAAGAAAAGAAAAGAATGGTCTACGCAGGCCACAGGCCGCGTGCAATAAGGAAAGGTCCCTTAACTAGCAAGCTAGCAAGGGCCTCGCCAGAGGTCCCTCAAAACTACACTAGCTACAGCTAGCCTAAAAGAGGGAAAGAGACTGAACTTATGAGGATCGAGCGGGTTGTCGGCCATGCCCCGAGACGCCCAGACTCTCCTTCTCCTTGTATCCACCTCCGCGCGCCCAGCGCCCTCCCCCCCAGAAACCCCCTGAAATGATAGTGGTTAGTCTCTGCATGGCATGACAGCTCAGCTTGAAAGCTAGGGAATTTGCTTTTTGTTTGGATGGGCCCAAATTGACAAGAGGTTTGATCGCGTACTCATTGTAAATGCCAGCCACACCAATCAGGATGGCATACATAACAGAATGGGCATGAAGTTTACGAGCAAGTAGAGTGGCACATTGGTGGTCAAGTCGTTTGAACTGGTTAAGCCACATTCACTGGATAGAAATCAAAACTGTAAAGGCAAGAGGCCTGGTGCACAGCTAGAAGCCTCACAGCAACAACACAGTGAACTGTGCAAACAACGTCAAGGTGCCACGCTCCACACAGTCCTCCTAGGTGTGGGTGGGACAATTTTACTGCCCATTTTACTGTCCTTGGATAAGTTCTAGAAACTAGGGATTGGTCCGCAAAGGCCTGCCAAGCTTTTTTTGTTTACATGAGCGGCTCCCAGCAGGGACCTGTTAGCAAAAAAAGAAGAGATGCAAGAAAGAGCAATTGCGAAACAAGAGCTGCTGCCCACGAAAGAAAATAGACAAGGCTAGGCGAAGCTGACAAAGGCACGATGGAGAGCAGTTTGAGGAATCCTGGAAACTTGAACTCAAGTAGCCAACGACAGCTCGAGCCTCACTGAAAGCTTGCACGAAAGCTGATTTGATTTTTGCTTTTACATAAACGGCCCCCAGCAGGGACCTGACAGCAAAAGAAGAGCCGCAAGAAAGAGCGAGAACAAGAGACGCTGAAACACAGCTCAAGAAAAGGACCAGCCCTACTGAGAACCCACGGAGAAAGGACAAGGCAAGGCCAAGCTGCCAAAGGCAGCTTGTTTTAGTTTTTGCTTTGTTTTGTTTTGGTGTGTTTACATGAACGACTCCCAGCAGGAACCTGACAGTAAAAATAAGAGACTGGGAAAAGAGAAACCTCCTGCCCACAAACTGGACCGAGACAAAAGGCAGACCCTACTGATACCAAGACAAAAAAGGGTGGCTGAGCCAGTTCAAAGGAGTCAGGGCATAGCAGATACAGGACAGCCAAGAGCAAGGAAGCAGCAAGCAGAACAAAAGGTTCCCCTGAAAAAAACCCAGCCTAAGAAATTGGCTCAAGCTCGCAAGGAGCAAAAGCTGAAAGTACAAACTGCAAGTCTGCAGCTCATGATAGTCTGACCTTAATGGTGAGTTGGTTTGTAGGAAGGCAGACAAAAGCCCCTGGACAGCATGGCTACCCGAAAAGCATGAGTCTCCTGCCCTATGGCAAGTCAGAGCATCACAATGCAGGAGCCTAACACGGCCGAAAATCCTCGCTATGGGCGGCTACCAACGGCTAGACTGAACCCCACACGCCCGCAAAGACCCCAAGGAACTAAGAGAGCCACACCAGCCAGGAAACAGTCCAGAGGGTGGCCCACATGAGCTCCATGCATTCTGCGCAGTATGAATTGTGTTTATATTAATAGGGAATTCGCAAACTGACATGCAAGCTTGGCCGAGTGGTTAAGGCGCTGCACTCAAGATTACACTTCTTCCTAGGAACGTCTCCTGGGGATTGCAGTCCCGCAAGGGTCGTGGGTTCAAATCCCACAGCTTGCACTTACTGTTTTTACTTCCAAATAAGAGAATGAGGTTAGGGGTGTCGCGGGACGGGTCTGAGATGTGGGTTCGAGTCCTACGGTAGGCCGCGCGAAATAATTGCCTGCCCGGCCCTCAGTGAGGACTCTAGGTCTGACGTCATGCATGCAGCCTACAGGTTACTGAGCGGCAAGCGGAATGGCAATACTGAATGTCCATTGTGCTTTCATAAGCAGAGTTAGTCCAGGTGCCCTGGGGCTAGACACCCACCTAGTCCACATGAGCTTGCTTCCCCCTTAGCTAAGGCCTTCTAGTAATGGAGGCTTATGGCTTTCTGAGTCAACATGTCTCCTTTTCCTTATTTGATATAGGCAGTGTTCTCACTACATGTTTTTTTTCTGCGCATGCTCCAGAGACATGGCTCTCTGAGTCAACATGTCTCTCTTTCCTTATTTGATGTAGGAAGTGTTCCCACTGCCTACGTGGTTTTTTCTTTTTCTTTTCTTTCTCCAGAGACATGTGAGCATCATGATGGTACTTGGTGCTCAGCTGGCCTCAAATCATACCAAAAAGCATTACCATTAAGCCATGGTAAGCCATGGCTTACCAACTCAATTATCAATCCATCTTAATCGGTAAGCCATGTCTGGTAAGCGGTGGTAACCCTGGTTAGGGGGGTCGGTAATGCTTTCCTACATTCCGACGATGGTGCTTGGTGCTCAGCTGGCCTCAAGCTGACCATCAACACTACTTTATTTCTTGGAGAACATGCATGCACAGCAGGCATGAGGCAACTCTGGCTAACACTCATGCACTGCCTCAGCACCTTTCCCTTGGTCTTCTGCTGCTGAACTGTTTCATGAATTGCATCTTGACCTGAGTGCCACCATACTCCCACATACAAGGGTTACAAGGGAAAAAGGCCTCAGTCAAGACGTTTGACTACTAGTCTGGTCATTAATGCAAATTAGATCATGAAGGAAAAAAGGGGAAGTTGTTTCCTGGTTTAAAAGAAATTCAAATCCTGGGAATTCACTTGGTGAATGGTATAATGGAGTGACCAGTCGTGGCAGAGGGCGCACACACGTAGTACGGATGAGAGAGCAGAGGTGCACAAGCCACAAGTCCCACCACACGGAACACCTTCAGCCTTAAGCAGGCTCTCTGTGGACGAGCACCACGCATGGACACCAGCCAACAAGAGCTAGCAGAGCAGTCCGGACAGAATACCCTGTTTGAAGCTCGCATCCCAGCTGCTCCACACTTGCCCAATCACTAGCCCACCTTAAGCTGCAGGCACATCATGAGGCACCCTCCACCTTGGCCTGTCTCCGCCCCTGCAGCCTCAACTCAAGTTCACACCGCAACTGGCAGTTGCGCATCCTCTGCATGCTTGCTTCACACACCATGGAGCTCTTTAGACAGCACAGACTTCTCATTTATCAACTGCTTGTACTCCTCACACAGAATAGCATTTCTCATCCCCAGCGTGCGCATCTATACGGTAGGCAACCTCCCCCATACGCCTCAGACATTCGTCTCTCCCATTCCCGCTGACCTCCCCACACTACGGACCCACTTGATGCTTCTTGGCTTGTTGCTTCTCACGTCGCTTCTTCCTCTCCGGGGATGTGCACATCCCCGGAGAAGAGACTAGCTAGAAGACCCCTGAAAAAGAAGTGCATGCCTTGCGTTAATAATAGTTGTTACTCTTTGGATGGCAACTTAACTTGTATGCTAGTGACTCAGCATTTTGTCTGGTTAAACCCAAGTTGATAAGAGGTTTGATGGTGTAGTCATTATAGATAGTGCCTGCGACACCAACTAAGATAATGTATAAGGTCACATTGTTGTTCCTGTTTGGGTTCCTTAGGCTACGAGTTTTGAGCCTGGTTATGGTGTTAGTATGCTGGGCAGATGCAGCTTCCAGAGTGGGAAAGGGGTTGGTATTAGGGCAGAACTTAAATTCAACAAGATGAATGCCCCTGTCTTGAGGAAGGATCTTAGTAGGATCAATGTGCGTAGGTTGACCTGGGATAGAGCGCACAAAGACAGCATCAGGGCGGCTCTGGTGCCGGGCAGAGGAGCCAGTACCGGTAGGGAAAACCCAGTCAGGGATAGTTCGAGATACGTTTTCAGGGACTTGTATGCCCTGCTGGAAGAGTCTCTCATTTCAAAAGGCATCCATACCAATAAGGGATGAGCCATATCTGCCTTTACTGAGAGCTTTAACACAGGAGCTAAAGCCAACATGGTGCCTGTCAGTATGCAACCTATTCATTATTGGATGAATACATCTAAGGGCAATGTGATTAATGCTGTCCATTTCGTTGCATATTGGGCAGCGTGCTGATGTGGAAGACAACATGAATCTCATGGCATGTTTCTGAGTATAGACTTCTCCTGTGCGGTATTTCAGTACATTAATCTAATGTTTAAGGGTGATCTTAGGATTGTTCCAAAAAGAGTTGCTGATTTCTTTGTTGGCAAGTTGAGAGGGTGGGTTATGAGCTTCTGGACTGACAGTGGTGTTTAGGGAACTGGGCCGTATGGTATGGTTTAGCCTCTGCCAGCTATTGTAATAGTAGCCAGAGGTATCAGCGGACCCAAGCTTGTGCCTATTGTGCATGTACGTTTTTAGCTTGTCTGTCAGGTTAGTGAGGTAGTGAGTTGGAGTAGAGTGGGGGTTATGTGGGTCACCATTGCGCCCATGTGAGGACTTCAATGTGAGCCAGTAAAAGTTATGGAAGGGATCCCTGGCATCTGGAAGTGTAATGTCCGTGGTGTCCGTTAGTGCTGCAGCGCGTGCGGAGGCGTCAGCCCCCTCGTTGCCAATAATACCAGAGTGTGCTTTAACCTTATAGAAGTGTATGGGGTGCGGAGAGTGCTCTATTACATTTGAGATGGCCTGGATGAGTTATGCATGGAGGTGGGTCCTCATGCGCATTGGGTCAGAGGTCTGTTTGGAAATCTGAGAGAGGCAGGATGCACTATCAGAGGCTATGTTAGTGTGTCCTTGTTGGAGAGCTACAAGAATGCCTGCTAGTTCTGCTCTGTTGATAGTGTTTGTGGGTCCATGTCCATTGGGATTTATGTGCAATTGTAGCTGTTGGAATGATTGGGTAGAGTCTCTGCCCGGCTTGTAAACACCTGAGCCAACAAATGGTGGAGAGTCATCTTTGTGTTGAATGACACTACCATCTGTGTAGGTGATCTCTCTCCAGTTCTTGTTTTTAGATGTGAACGTCTTTTTGTAGGTGGCAGGATGGAAGACTGCTCTTGTATGAGGGCACCTGTGTGAGCAAATATGAGTGTCATGGGGAAGAGATTGAAATTTCTTCTTCCAGTTGTTTGATGATAGGCGTTGATGAGTATGTAGTGGTATGGCGGAATTTGGAGGTTGCAGGGGTAGCCAGTGTGCTTCTGGTATGTCTCGCTTGAGAAGCTGAAGCCAGTCCTTGTTGGCATTATCTAGCGCCTCTCTGGCATGTAGGTTCCAAACAGCAATGAGTTGCATGGGGTAAGAAGGTTGGGCAGGGTTCGGCATGGTGTTGAACCAGTGTTGGGGTGCCTGGAACTGGATTTTACCAGCAGGGAATTTGGCTAGCACTTGCACAGTACCGGGGTAGTGGTTCAGCCAGCTCATGTAGGCGTTGCAACTGAAGCCTCTCCAGTGAGGTAAGAGCATGAAGGTGGCAACTGGTTCGATGGTTTGGAGGGAGGAGTTTACTGCGTGGCGTAGGAGTTGGAACATGATCTCGTCATCATGAGGAGGGTGGCAGAAGGAGTAGCCACAATAACGTGTAGAAAAGGCATCATTGCACGCCCCAAACACCTGGTCTCGGTAGCTTGTGCTGAAGTAGGTGTTGTAGGTACAGTCAAATTCAAGTGGGTTGGAGAACCTTTCTTTGGAGACCATGCACCATTTACGCAGGGCTGATCGACTATGGGGAGGTGTGATCAGTGCATTGGAGTTGTGAGCCTTTTTGCTTTTGGTAGAAAGTTGCTTTTCTTGAGCTTTCTGGCGTGATAGGAGGCCCATAATTTCTGTTGCTGTATCCTGGACGGGTGGTTGGATGGTGGTGTGCATACCAGCCTTCTTGGCTGCCTCATACACTTCAAGCAAGGTTTGGAGCCTGTTTATAGTGAGCATGTCAACGCATTTGCCATTTGTGTTATAGGTACAGGCAGATTCACGGGTGAACACTTCAGGCATTTGTGCAGGTACTGCGGTCTCCTCGGATGTGTCCCGTTGTTGGGTTTCTTTTATGAGATCAACTGTTCTTATAATTATCTCACATTTCCATGTTGGCATGATATCTGTCTGGGGGTTGGTAGGTTGGAAGTCAAAAGTGACATTCTTGCGGATAGCGCATCCAGTAGTTGAGAGCCATGAAGAGTTGGCGAGGCTCGCAGGATCTTCTTCAAATCCTTGTTTTATAAGGTTGTCAAGATCCGTTTCATCAGTTGGGGGCTGTGATGTTTGTTCCGGCATTTCTTGCTCATAGGCTTGCACATGGGCTTGTAGGTCTGGGTGCATCTGTAGCATCTCAGCGGCCTCCCATCGAGGATGCCATTGCACATGGATCATTTCGTGTTCTTCAGAGAAATCATGTCTTTCTAGTTTTTGGGAATGAGACAGGGGGGCACATGCAGGGCAGTCCCAATGCTCATCAGGCTTGTTAGGCGCTCGATCCTGCAGCGAGCATAATTTGATGTCTATGAGGCAGCCCCAGTGGTATGTGCGGTGGCAGGTATCACAGGTGGGCATGTCATCGTAACATTGAGATTCATGGGTGTGTTCTTTGCTCACTGGGCTAAAGCAGAGTTGGCAGCACGGATCCTCTGCCAATCTTCTGGTTATGTGTTTTGAGGAAGCCACTTTTAGCCCATCATTTTGGAAAATGGGTAAGGCCCACTTTTCAATGGTGACAGGATGCCATTGAATTTTGTATTGAATTTGCTGTCTTTCCTGGGAGGATCTCTTGGACTTTCGTATATGTTGCCAGCCCAGTATATTCTGGATGACATGATCATAGCGAAAGATTGTATTGCTTGCTTGAACTGCGCTTAATTCAGCAGCTGTGTTCTGTTTTTAATTCCAGAGCCATTGGGCAACGTCAGTGTCTGGTATGTTTGGTGGTAAGGGGCACGGGGTCAAAATGGGTTGTGTGTGGTATTCTAGGAGTGTTTTGGGGTCTTGGTTACCTCTGGGCCTTCTACTCCCAGTTTGTGGGGTCTGAGTGGGTTCCAGGGGCAGGGCCTGTGTGAGGGGTGTCAAAAGGGGTTGGGTGGGGTCTATGTCGTATGCTTGTGTTTGTGGTCCTTCCACATAGGAGTTGTTTCTTTTGCGAGTGCGTCTGTCTTGGTACATGTGCGCCTCTGTATGTGGTGGACTGTTTGGGGACGGGCTGTCCTGGCTGCGGGGGAGAGCATTTTCTACTTCCATATCTTGAGCATTAAAGAGGGGGTTACTGTAGGTCCTGGAGTCAGGATGTATGTATGTGTTAGGGGCATGAGCCCCATCGAGTGGATTACTTGTGGGGTGGATTGGGGGAGCATGTCCTGTATAGAGCTTTGACCTGTTCCAGCCTGTTGGTGTATGTTCCGTTTTCATCAATTCTGAATATGTTGTGCTATTTATGCAGCGTGATTCTAGGGGTTTATTGGGCGAGCTGGCTTGGCTCTGTATAATGGTGTTGATGAGATCAGGTGTCAGATTGTGGGAGTTGAGAGTATGGGAGAGTTTATTTAAGGCAATTATGTGTCTGGTCCTGACTTTGCGGCCCAGCAAGGATGTGAGTTTGTTTCCGTCAATGACGTGAGTGAGGTTGTCAATAAGCAGGGAGGAGAGGCTGGTAATGCCTAGTTCCATGAGGGGATACGTGCAATGGCAGGCTAGGGTCTTCGGGGTGGGTTGCACTGGCATTGAGAGTGCATTTAAGACAGGCAGGATGCTGGAGAGAAGGTGGGTCGCTCCTTGGAAGGTGATGTCAAGCGCGCTCTTGTTGATGCAGAGGTATTCTCTAACACGGAGCATGTAGGGTAACTGTTTGGAGATAAAGGTGGGGGTGTGGTGAGATGGGTTGATGCTCCTGAGCAAGTAGCTCCTATGATTTTGAATTTGAGATTCCAGAAGTGACTTGGCAGTACGGCCGTGTTTGCCAGTGTTGTTGAGGCTAGTGATGAGGGCCACTGCGCACCTCGTATTATATTCCACAGCAATGGATGGGCATCCAAGCCCAAAATTGAGCTTGTCCTCTCGCAGGATAGCTGTCGCAGTGCACTGCCAGAGCTTGTATCTCTCTTTGATGGTATTAAGGGTAAGCCTATCCCAATGAGCGAGGTCATTCTCAGAACATGGTGTGACTGGGTAGGCATAGGCAATGCTTGGATGATGGCTGACCGAATTATATTCATTGTTTGCCTGGGTGTGGCAAAGGAGCAAGCTATATTTTGGAGTTTTTTGGTGACCTTGTCCGTCATTTTAGTAAGTTGGGGCTTCCAGTCCAGGGTCATGGTGACTTCTACACCTAGGTAGGTAAAAGGCTCCCCTGGGCTAATGAACTGGGCTGGTTTGCCTTGTACCAGGACCTTGTCTTTGAGCAGACGTCTGGCAAAGTCTGCCACTGAAGTATTGCCCCGAAGGTCTCTGCTTTGTGGACTAGGGAGGCTGCAGGTCACCTTGGTCTTGTTGCCAGATATAATTAGGTGGGCCCAGTCTGCATAAAGGGTTAATTTCTTGGCTTGGATGCGAAGATTGGCATAAGTGCCTGTGATGCAGATGAGGTCATCTGCAAATACCCCACTGCTAATTTTGTTTTGGGCTTTTTGCTCAATGTTTTGTGGGCTTCTACAGAGGCACCCATATTCATAGCCTCGCCCTCCAGCGTGGAGCCAGCGCAGGAGGGGTTCCATGTATATGAGGAAAAGGAAGGGAGAGAGGGTATCCCCTTGAATGGTGCCCCTTTCTATTGGGATGTCTTTTGTATATTGGCCATTGGGGAGGCGAACTCTGGTGTGTGCCTCTTGGTAGAGGTTTTTGACAATGTCAATGGCATCAGAAGGGAAGCCAAGGTCATACATGATCCAGAGTAATTTGTCATGGTCTGTTGTGTTGAAGGCAGAGGTAAAATCCACAATCAGGGCATACACATCTCTGTTGAAGAGTTTAGAATCTTCAAGAGTCATAATTGAATTTTGGAGTTGGTGAATGGTGTCTGTGTGCTTACGGAAACCTGCTTGCATGGTGCTCAGCAGGGAGTGACTCTCTGCATACTCATATAGGGCAGTTGTGACAAGGCGTGTCCATAATTTATAAAGGGTGTTGGCTAGGCCAATAGGCCGGTAGGATGTGATGTCCGTTTGCGGACCTTTTTCTTTGAAAATAAGTATGGTATCACTCTTCTTCCAGGCTTTGGGAGTGACACCAGTTGCCCACATTATAATAGAAAGCTTATGGATGGATTCTTTATATTCTGAGGGCAGGTGCTTGAGCAGCTCATTGGCTATGCCGTCCGGTCCTGGGGTCTTATTATTTGTGAGAGATTGGATGCAGTCCTGGAAGGAGCAGCCATCCAAGATGGAGTTGTGTGACCAGTTTCTCTTCCTTTGGGTAGTATTTTCAGCCCTGGTGATGGGGGTTTCAAGGAGGAAGTGGTCCTCACACTGTCAATCCGTCCAGGGATAGTTGCGTTTGGCGCGGGGATCAGTTGGGAGGTAGGCCCCCGTCTTTATGCTGGGGGCAGCCATGCTCTCAGTGTAGAACTTCTCTACAATATCGGCTACTTTGCACGGGTCCGTTTCCACTTCGCCTGTTCTAGGATCAGTGAGTGCCTGGGCTTGAGGGGGGGTAGTGCTCTTGCCACTAAGGATTTCCCTGTTGGCTAGAGCTGGGTGTTCAGCATCTTTTCTCTGCTGGCGTCTTTGTGCCCTAATACGGCACTGGGCGTTGTAGTCTGCGTCTATGTTGTTAATTTGGTCCTTGAGATTCTTTTGCTGGGCTTTGAGGACAGTTTCTAGCGATGGCAGGGGAGGGGGGCCACGGTTTGATGCAGAGGCAGTGAGGTTGTTCTCTGTGTGAGAGAAGCTTGTCCAAAGAGGATGGCCTTATGGAGATTGGGGTGATGGTGGTTTTGAACCAGAGCTTCTTCAAAGGTGAGGGTTAGGTGGGCTTGGGGCAGATTGTATCGCACGTACCGGACAGATTTGAGTTTGTTGCAGAGCGATTTGCGGAGGTTGCTGATCCTCCTAATTTTATAGTGCTTGGAGTTTGTAGGCTTTTCTTTGGTGGCGCACACCTGTAGAGCCACTTCATGGCACCCTTTGATGAGGTTGACAATCTTGTCGGCTATGTCTTCTACGGCTTCCCTGGCAGGGAGGCCACAGATGTGGCTGAGCCTGGCTTGTTTCTTAGCACAAGTGTTTTCTATGGCAGACAGGTGGGTGAGTGCAGCCTTGTGCATACTGTTCAGTGTTTCCAAGATGTTAGCATGGGTGGCGTGAGGCGTATACGTAGGGGCATTGAGAGCACAGTGTAGTTTTTCTATGTCGGAGGGTTTAATGGGCCGCACTAAGATTCTCTTGTTTGGATGTGATGGTGCAGGTTGTTGGAGCTTCTTGATTTTAATCCCTAGGATGTTGGTAGGGATGTTAGCAACAAGTGGGATGTGGTCGCTGTGCTTGTATCCTTTGTCAGCAGTGTAGCAGGAGAGTTGAGAGTAGTGGTTTATACTGTTAGTTTTTAGGATGTAGGAGGGCAGCATAATGTCATCAATGCGGCTGTGAGTGTGACCGCATGTGGTGTGGCTATGGCACGGAATTTCCGATCTAAATGTCCAGGGTCTGTGAGCTAAGTGCCAGTCAAGGGAACAGAAGCTGGTGTCTGCAATGAAGTTGCGGAATAGCTTGTCTTGCTCATAGGAATTTCCACTGGTCCTATCTTGCGGGAAAAGTGTAGCATTCATGTCACCGAGTAAGATAGGGAGGCAGTGGCAGGAGTTGAAGAGGCTCTTAAGAGCTTCTTCCATGCGTTTTCTCGTCTCTTATGGTCCTTCCATGTGTTTCCCATATGCATGCTCAGCACAAGCTGGGCTATGCTAACCGGAAGACAGGCTACTACACTTATTACCAGAGCTTGCTACCTCATGTAAACAAAAGCATAAACAATGCCTTTTGGAACATGCCCAGTCTCTCAACTTAAATGAAACACACCGTCTTCCAATACCGCACAGGCACCCTATACAATCAGCAACATGCAGTCCGACATAAAAGCTACAGTTAGCCTATGAGAGGGAATGAGAATGAACTAATGAGGATCGGGCGGTTTGTCAGCCATGCCCCGAAATGTGAGTCATGATGACACACATATTGCCACAGATAGCCTCAGCTCATTTCACCAACTCCGAGTTGGTGAGTCAGGAAGCAAGTCCTGTACCCAGAGAAGCATAGACATCACGTACTACCCTTGTAGTACAAGGGAAAGAAAAGAAAAACCAAGTAGGCAGAGGAAACTCTCCCTACATCAATTAAGGAAAAGGAGTCACATTGGCTCAGAAGAGCCGTGAGTCTCCTCCACCACAAAGCTACAAAGAAGAAAAAGCTAATGGGGATCTGGAGGGTTACAGGAAGCACCCGGCCCCAGAACCTAGCTGTGAGAAGCATTACTATTTTCCATAGCACGTCTACTGGTAACAAGCTTGTGGGCATACTGAACCGAATGGGCATGGAGTTTTAAAGCAAGTGTATGGGCCCGTTGATGGTCCAGTCCAAGTTGTTTAAACTGGTTCAAGGTATGATCAGTACAGCAGGTCCCACCAACACCCAGAAGGATAGTGTGGAGAGTCACAACTTTAGCACTAATGAGTTTGCTGAGGTCTGTATGCTGCCGCTATGCCGCCTCTAACTGTTGTCCAGGCCTCGTGTCTTCACAGTACTTAATTTCATCAAGTTCTACTGTAGTACATGTGCCGCTGGTTTACATTTAGTTGGTGGGGCTGTCTCACACGGTTGGCTTGTATGGTCCTCTGTGCTGGGTTGTGTCTGCTGCGTAACGCATGATGGTGTGAGCGGGTGGAAGAAGGAGAAGAAGAAGTGGGTTTGGCTTTATGGGAGGAACCAGTATAGCATCAAAACGACTGGATGTGAGTCTAGATCTCTTAGGAAATTTTCTAGGAAAAAGATAAGGGGGTATAATTCTGTTTGATGCATGTGCAGGGATTTGGAGGTTGTGTTGCGCCAACTTATCATCACTTCCTATGTCCATGTTCACCAAGCCTGCCCCCCAAGGGCTTTTGCTAAGAGCTTTGATGATCATTCTTCCAGCAACATTGTGGCGTTCAGTTTTCATGCTGGAGATTATATGGTTTTGGCAGCCTGAAAGCATGCGGAGTGCGCTGTCTAATTGATGACAGCCTGGGAGAGGGTATAATGGATTATTGGATATTGACCTCAGCTCCAGGTATTTTTCTTGCTGGACATAACACTTACTGTTTGCTATGAATGGCTGGCATCATGCTCATGGTTTTCATCACAAGATGCGGCCAGCCAACCCTCTGGGTTTGCCAGCTTGTGATGGACCTCAGGTCTCGGTATCTCGCTTTCCGGAGACAATTACTAGCTTATCATCCTCGAGACCTACTCATTAAGAAATTCATATATCATGCCTACGAACAGCTGCTGACCAGCATGCTGGTACCATTTCCAAACTTCGCATCCGAAGTCTCAGAAACCCGAACAGAAATAATAAGGTGACCTTGCACACTATTTTACTTGGTGTAGCAGGTACTATCTATAATGACTACACCATCACTCCCCTGGTTGAGCTGGGTCTTTCCAGACATAACGCAGAAAAATTAGCCTCTCAATTAAGTTGCCATGCACTCCAATCATTAACAAAAATTATAAACACCAGGCACTCATTATACTTGCAGGGTTCTTCTGGCAGGGGCATCACTGGGGGCGAGGCAATTCAGAGCAGGAGGAGGAGAGTCCACGCCCGCAGGCGCATGGCTGACAGCAACCCGCCTGACCCTCATTAGTTTTTCCCCATCGGTTCATAGCTTGATTTTAGGCTGGGCCTGTGAACCTCCTCGGTGAGGCCCTAGCTAGCTTGCTAGTTAGGGGACCTTTCCTTAATGCACGCAGCTGGACTCCTAGGTCGGACCTGGCTTGCGTAGACTTTCTTTTCTTTTCTTTTCATATATCATCACTGCTGTGCTCTCCCAACCAAGAATGCACTCGTTACGTATTCCCCTTATGTTCTACCCAAGTATCTGTACCTGGATCTGCCCAAACACATTGTGTGCAATGTGGCCCGATTTTGCCTCTGCGTCCACACTCTCAAAGGAAAGAAAGAAAAAGGAAAGATCTACGCTTGCCTTTTGGCCGCGTGCATTAAGGAAAGAGCCTCCCACTGGCTCCCACACTCTCAAAGTTGAGCAAGCCACTTGGCATGACATTGCTTCTCCTGTGATCTGTGTGATGCCCAAGATGATATGCAGAATGAACAGCATGATATTTTCAGATGCATTCACCCCCAGGCCTGTTCTCCTCGGCTCAAGTATGCTTCCTTGTTCTTTGGGTCTCTCATTCCTCTCTCTCACCCATCTCCTCTGGTTCCTTACCTACTTGCCTTGCACTATTACAGCCTTTTGACATGTTTCCATTCATGGACTTCATGAATCAGGGCAACAACGGGCCTTATCTTTCGTTATATGAGCTTTTCCTTTTTTATAAACAGGCTAGCAATCAGTCATTTTGACTGGAGACCTTCTTTTTCCTGTAACCTGCAATTTGTAACTTGGAATTCTTTCCGATAAGGAGTTCCTATCGTTTAATACCTGAAGTCATGGACGTCTTTTGCGCGGTTGGCACAGTCCAGCAGGCCAAACTACCTGGCAGTAGGTAAACTCCCGTAACCTTGTAACCAAACTTTCCTTACACAAGCTTCTCCATTTAGGAGTGATCAAGCAGTCACTCGATACAGGAGGCCTTCGCCAAAGGCTGTGGGTTCAGTGAGCTTTGCCTCCAGACCTGCTCTTTTTATTTAAGGTTTGAGCTCCAAGAGGTAAAATCGAATGGAGAATCTGAAAGCAGATTGAAAGAGAAATGAGTCACGATGCAAAAAAATTGAAGACGTCAACATTAAAGAAGAAAGGGTGTGTTCTGCCTCAGTGGTTGTCTGGCGGATTAACCAATGTGCCCCAGGTCCCCTATCCCCTCATGTGGAAGGTGGCTTTGCAGCCACGTTAATCATCCTGAAGAATAATCTGTTGGACAGCTAACAAGGTGCCAGCTGTGCACACACATTTCAGATTTGAAAAAAATGGAATGACGCCCAAAAGCACTGCCGCATCCGTCTTTTCCTCAAACTTCATCAAGTTCCCCCATTTCCAGATTACAATCGTTAAGATCAGCGCCAGCAGGGATTGTTTTTGCCTATCAAAATGTGGTTCTGTCACAAATGGTAAACAGCCAGGTAGCCATGCAGCTGAGGAACAGCCTCCTCTGCACATTTCAGTGCCTCCATCACCTGCATGCACGAGCAGAGCACACATTGCTTCTGGATGTGCATGGCTTTTTCTGTTTGCACAGGTGACCAAAGCCCCACGCTTACAGTAAAGCATGCAAGACAAGCAGGAGCACTATGACATTCATAGTAAGACATCCATCATGGTGTGTGTGTGTGTTTGTGTGTGTGTGTGTGTGTGTGTGTGTGTGTGTGTGTGTGTGCATGTGTGACAAGACATTACAACAACAGGCCAACCCTGCTCTGCAACAGCTGTAGTACCCTGGCTGCTCAGGTGCTAAGGAGTGCTCTGAAGCGCAGCATCAAAATTTGGAGGAGCGCATGCTCTGAAGGGCAGCACTGAATATAAGTTTTACAGATCTGGATTATGCAAAGCAAAATGATGCGCACTCGCAAAATACAATTAGGATCAGAGCAAGGGAGAAGGAAGTGGTGGCAGGAACACACCCAATAGTGTTTTTTTAGCAAACTCATACGTTGCTCCCTTTGCTCCCCTTGCTCAAAGCCTTCGAGTCAAAGGCCCTTATGGGGGCATCATATGGTGGCGCCAAACAAAACAGCCTACGAACATGAAAAGAAAATAGAGCACGGTCACACAAAGCCCCCCCCCCCCTTTCCACACACACACACACACACACACACACACACACACACACACACACACACACACACACACACACACACACACACACCTGCTTTCCAGACACCACAGCCTGCAGTAGTTGCCGCAGCAGCGCAGGCAGCAGGTGGGGATGGGGGCAAGCCAAGGAGTGCCAGGGCTGCTGCTGCGCCGGTGGCAGCGCACTGCTGGGCTGGTGGCGGGGGTGGTGGGTTCCAGGCTCGTGCTCACCACCATGAGCAGGGGCAAACTCTGACACCTGCTGCTGCTGCTGCTGCTGCTGTATGGGCACTTGGTGCTGTGATGGCTGGCGCTGCACACCCAATGCCTCTGTGAAGTGGCTGTGCAGTGGTTGGGGGTGGGGGACTGGGTGTTGCTCTGCGGCTGTGTTGGATGCGGCACCAAGTGGTGCACCGGCAGGAGAAGGATGAGCTTGCAGGGGGTGGCTCATACTCTGGTACATGCCCACGTGTTTGGTGGGGTCCAGAGGAGCAGGACGAGGGGAGGCGGCAGTGCCGTACGCAGGGGCAGGGGCGACCACGGCCTTGGCACCGCTTTTGAGGAAAGCCTGGGGTGGAGCAGGGAGTGGTGAAGAGTGGGAAGGTGAGGTATGGGTGGCGCACACAGCACACGAATCCATCGTGCCTCAGCAGAAGCAACATTGAAAACTGAGTGCCCAATCATTCAGCACGTCAGCTATGTTGTTGGTTGATCGATGAAGACATATAAAAAACTGCTTTTAAGCTCAAAAAAGAAAAGGAAAAGCTTGCATGATTGGAGGCGTCAACTGGAAAGGGGAAGCTTCTGCCAAGTTCTGAAGCGCGAGATCACTGCAGATGGGTTCCATGGTGACTTTTTGATGCAGCCATGAGCTCCAGGAGGTTCTGAGAACTGACAATGCCGTGTTCCACTTTTCTTCACCCCCTTTTTGCAGTAAGTTAAGGTCTGCAGAGCCCAAGAGCACAGAGGAGTAATTTGTATGCAAACTTTAAGGTGCAAGGGCATCATCCTGTGAATTTCTTCAAAGCGCTGGGTGCATACCTCTACCATGGGTGTTGCCAGCGGAGTGGCGGAGGAGATGAGCAGGTTGGTCCAATCAGGCATGGTAGCAAGCACATCTTCTGGGCGCAGTGTTTGGGCAGGGGACGTGGCGTGCAGCAGCAGCGAGGTCACCTGCATCAGGATGCACCAGGACTCAGACGCTGTGAGACTGAAGCACGAGGGTGTTGTAAGGATACTCATCAATACGCTTTGCACAGCGTGTCAAAAATAAGAGGCTTGGCGTTACACCTTGGACAGAGAGTATTGCGAGTTTGTGCAGTCAGCCAATGGAGTTCTACCTGTGCACATTGCTGTTTGTCCACATCTCAAGTTTAATTCAACTTGAACAGCAAAATCTCAATGGTTGCAGCACAAATTTTCCACAAAAAAGGAGGCAAACTTGGCTAGTAAGTCCACCTCCAGGCAAAGTCTATTCATGCTGGAAGCAAACGCAAACACAGGCAACTGCATCTGCAAGCATGGCAGCTGGCGGACGTGCTCAGTCCTATGTTGCTTGCATCGTCATCATCTTCTTAACAAACAGCAACGAGAGCATTCCACCAGGCCGCCCACAAGCTTGGTCAACTTTAATGGTCTACTCTAAATTCCATTGCTGAATTTATGAAGCATGCAAGAATGTGGCATCCAATGGCAGCTCACCATGCCACCCACAGGCGTGGTCAGCTCTTCAGTAATACAGTACGTGTGTATTGCACCTTCCAAACACTCACCAGGCCACCCACGGGTGTGGTCAGCTCCTGCTTGCTGATGCGCGTCACCAGCGTGTCCCCAACCAAGCAGGGCCCGCTGCCAGTGATGTCGCTGAGGCTGGTGTGCTGTGCGTGGGTGTGTGCGCTGGAGGTCCCTCTCAGTTGTTGGAGCAGGGCATCCGCCTGGGGGCCTGAGTGTGTAGTGTAGAATGCACAGTAAATGTGCAGGGAGTTTATGCCAGGCTGCCACACTATACATGCTTGAGCGCATGTGATTCAGGCATCTGCTCTATAGGGTCTGAGTGCTTAGCAGGACAACAGAGGAACCTCGGAGTAATTACAGGAGTAATTGCCATTGGAACTCTTTTTCAACCTTACGAATTTCGCTTTTTTTTGAGCTTCTGAAAAGGACAATGACACATTGGGGAGATTTTGTTTATCCGGTCAGGCCTGCAATTGCCTTTTTGTTGCTGGCTGCCAGCATAGGTGCACACCAAAAGGCACCATTTAAGCTCAGGAGCCAATAATAGAGCATACAGCACGGGCGTCACAAATGCGTAATTTCGGCAAACAAAATGGTCCCAGTATGGAGCTTCAAGCAATTTTTTGGTTGATCTGAGGCCAGGAGAGCAACCCGGGGTCATCCAATGTTTCCAATATTTGGTGAACGTAGGTATTCTTTAAATCAAAATGCCTTTCATGGTAAGATGAAAGCAAGGAGCACAAAGAAGAGCATGTCCGTCAGTGTAGGGCTTGCATGATGTTCTCACATAGCCCCCTCCCTGTCCTCCCTGCTGCCTCACTTGCAGGCCAAAGCAAACCCCACTATGTCAGTCTTGGTCGGGACCATTGGATGAGGGTTGACCACTGGATTGACCAATGGATGGTAAACAGCCACACCATACTCTTCTTGCCCACAATTTGATGGCAAGAATTATCAACAGAACATTCAAAGCAACAACTTACTACAAAACCTAACTTCCAACCTGGTTAGCATTTGCTGCAAGAAGATGGAGCATGGCAAGCACCTGTGGGTCTAAGTCAAGCACATCATAAGAAAAGAACTCTGCAGCTTTGCACAGGAAGGATTGCCCAGGTGCGCCCATCAGCATGTTGCGGCTTATTCCACTATTTGTTGCAGCAAGATCATCACAACAGGGTCGACATTACGCCGGGCAACCAGGGTCCCCGTGCATGCCTTCATTATAAGCCACACACTTTTTCCATCGTTGCGCAAGAGCACATGCTTTCAAGTCCTACCACACCACTGTATACACTTTACCATATGCTCGCACTCACTGGGATCCACCACAGCCATGACTTGGTGCCTCCACTGTGTGACAAGCCGGCCGCGCGCACACGCATGCAGCCCCAAGTGCACAACCCCTATTTCCTCTCGCAGATCCTGCAGAAAGAGGCCCAAAGGGATTAATCTTGCTGTTCCTTGTCAGTGTGAAGAGAACTGCTTTTCCACCGGCGGCAGTGCGCAGCCTCAGGGATGCAATGGCCTTCTCCTATTCTACCCTCCTGCTGTCCCTCCCTCCTTTCTTGTTAAAATTCCTATCCATCTCATGCATGGGTCCACAGCATAGCATAAGATAGAAGCACCTCAAGTTGCATGTGCATAGTTTTGATTAAAATTTCAGACGTGCTCTGATTGACAAATTCAGTCAGTCACACACACACACGCGCACACACACACACACACACACACACACACACACACACACACACACACACACCTGCAGCGCCCCATGAATCAGTGGCTGAGGCTTGAGCCCTGGGTGTGCTTCCCCCAACACCTGCTCTTCCTCCTCCTCCTCTTCCTCTGCTTGTAGCGAGCTACCTGGTCTGCCATCCTCCTCTCCATCAAAGCTGCTCTGCTGCATACTCTGCTTGCCAGGAAACAGGACTGGGGTGTTCCCCCCTTCTGACAATTCATGAGCACCGAGATGGCCTTTGCTCAGGGGCGTTGTGGCACCATCACATTGGGCATGGCCACCAGCTGAGGAGGGCGGAGTTGCTGCAGTATGAGGTGGACCTGCCCCTCCCATGCCTTGAGCCAGGGAAGCCACGGGCTTCAGAGAAGACTCAGGGTCTGCATTTAACCAGGTAATTTTGATTTGGTAGCCTATTCAGAATGGTGCAGGTCCTGAAGGGCGAGGGGCGTGCACAAAGGCAGAGCATCAACATGGAGGAGGGAAAAACGAGCAAGGTTGGGACATTCTAGGCTAGCAACAAATGCATCTGAGAAGGGGTAAATCAGAGGCAAAGCAGCAGCAACAATAGAAACATGAACAACAGCAGCACAAGAAAGTGACAGGCCGCAAGGTGGAGGGGATGCAGACATTGATCAAAAGGAAATGTGCAAATCCTGCACTGTTGCTACAACAAAGGTTATGAGTCACGATTGTTTGGAAGGTGATTATATGATCACGTCTGTTATGGCTACACAATGGAATCCAGCCCAGAATGGCAACTCCAAATGGTAAGCAAAGTGCAGCTGCCTATCCAGTCGGAATCAAAGAGGCTGTGCTGTAATGAGCGCATATCCAGCTTCAAGTCATGCTTGCTGCCTTGCCCAAGCAAGACACTGACAGGGAAGGTCATGTTCTGAAGGTCAGATAACATAATGAAAAGAAATATGGCACAAGGTTGTGACTACAGCTTTTGCAGAGAAAGTAGAGCATCATCCAGCGCCCCACAAAAACACCTACTTGCAGGGGGTGCATGCATGCCTCTGCCAAAAACCATAGGCAAGTTGCAGATGACGAAGGCGACTCAAGCTGCCCAAATTTCACTACTGGGCAGACACACATAGAGTTGCTGCCCTGTGCATCCACTTCTTACTTCAAATCCTAAAGGACAATATCCTTGGCACACCTTGTCTGTCCAGTGCATCCAATCCATGGTCCCCATGTAAATGGGTTTGCGTGCCTAGGTGGTCCGCCTTATGCTGCCTTATTACAGCATCTGCCTGTCCAAACTGCCTCTCTTCCTCCATATGTAGCAGCCCTGCAAAAGTGGCAAACCAAAAAAGTTGAAGCGACCTTGGGCAAAAGGAGAAAAGAAAGAAGATGGAGGTGGCAAGACTTCAAATGAGGTGGCTTTTAGGCAGGACGCTCACAGACAAATACCCAGGTAATGCTTTACAACTTGGCCACTTATGAACCATCTTTCCATTTTGGCTGCACGTTGTGTAGGGATGGAGAGAGGCGCGATACAGGTCTGCACTCACCAGCCATGGCTGCTGCGTCCTCCAACATGTACTCATCTGCAGCTTCACTAGCAGAGGCCACGCCTGCGCAGCAGGGCAAACTTACAGTGTTGATGCAAGGTACACAAAAAAAGGAACCCAACAGCAGGGGCACCCTTTGCTCAACAATCAAATCACAGTTGTATTGAGTTTACAGCAGCAACACAAGAAAGGAAAAGGAGGAGCCAACCTGCACAGCAGGGTAAGATGGCAGCATCTGCAGGCTCGCAGCAGTGACACATGAGAAAAAGAGGAGAGCTCCAATGGCAGAGGCACCACTTGCGCTGCAGACTTGGCTGGTAGCTGTGTCAAGCTTACAGCAGCATCAAAAGAGGAACAAAGGAGAACTTTGTCGGTGCAGGCGCAGCTTGATGAGCTTGAAGTCAGGCAGGCACACACCATTTTGTAAACCTGGAGTTCAATGTAGAGAGACCATACATTACAAGGGCCGCTACTGGTAGAGCCACGCAAATGCTGCAGCTTATGTCAGCATCACCTCCACGCTACAGGGTGGAGCTGAAGGCCCACAGATGTCAGGAGAGAAAAGCTGGAGCACCAAGGCGAACATGTATACATGCGCACATGAAGACACCAAAAGGCACACAAGTGCCTTGCATCCATCAAAGGCCCTCAGGCACATGCATTTAAATTTGTGAAGGCTTGAAAAAAGCCCATCAGTGAGCATGCATGCATGTGCTCTGCACCAAAGGCAGTCCCAAGGAGATGCATGGTTGGTAGAGTGCATGCTGCACCCTGTTCATGCATTCTCTTTTTACCATTCTAGCCTCTTCATTCACTTTCCAGCCTAAACCGGAATGACACACACAGACAACACAGCACCTGCTTACAAAAGCGTAGAAGAAACAAAATCTAAAGTACACAAGAACATGATGCCGCACCCGGGGCAGAACCCCCATGTGCTGCCTCTGCGTCCATCCCTTGCGTGGCCACTTCTTGCAGGGGGTGGCTCTTTGGGGACCGAGCTGCATGAACCTCCAGCCCAACCTGCTGCTGCTGCTGCTGCTGCTGCTGTTGTTGGCCATTCTGAAGCCGTTGCTGCTCTGAATCGGTCAAAGGCACTGCACTGGTGCTCACTCTTGCAGTGGAGCCATTTGCGTCTGTTTCTGCGTCAACTTGAGCAGCAGCGTGCAGGCCCTGCCCTGAAAGTACAGGCTCAGAATTGGGCTGTGCTGCTCCTATTCCTGCTGCTCCTGCTGCTGATGTTGCAATCGCTGCTGCTGCGGGGGTGTTGAATATGGAGGCAGGGGCAGAGGCCTTGGTTGGTGAGGTGGGCATGGACATGGAGGATGTGAGGCTGGGGTTGCGGCTGTGGTGGTTTTTGAGTTGGGTCAGGCTACCCAGCGCTGCTGCCCTGCTTGCAGAAGACATGTCCAGGAGCCGCAGTTGGCCATGCGGGGCGCGAGGGTGGGGTGGAGTATTGTCAACACGGGGCTTTAGGGGAGGTAAGCCTTGTGCATTTGGGTGCTGAGGCTGGTGTTGCTGCTGCTGGGGGTGTTGAGAGCTTGGGAAAGACTGGGCATAAGGAGCAGAAGCGTTAGCGGGGGAGGTGCCCCATTTGCTGGGGTTGAAGTAATCAAAGAAGGAAGAGGACGGGCTAGAGATGGTTGTGTTGGAATTGCTTCTGGGCGGGTCAGGCGCAGGAGCAGCGCCGCGGGATGCATGCGCATTTTGGTCTGTATCATTGCAGGCAGAGGCACCAGCTGCACTTCCTTGCGCGGAACCTGGTATGGCCATGGGTGCTGCTGGAGGTTGAGCAGCAGCAGAAGATGATGGTGGGGGTGCAGGTGGGGCTGCTTGGCCCCCAAATTGCCCAAACAGGGAGCCAATGCTGAGGGGAGGGATGGACACGCGGAGGCTGAGGGAGGACGCACCACCACCACCGCCACCACCTCCGCTACTGCTATAACTGTTGTTACAATTGATTGAAGCACTGTGTGCAGGTTGCTGGCTGGCGTACAGCTGCAGGGGCCCCACCTGAATGGGTCTGTTGGACTGCTCTTGGTGATAGTGGTGGTGATGGAGGTGCTGCTGAATTTGTTCCTTCTGTTGTTGTTGCTGCTGCTGCTGCTGCTGCTGCTGTCTCTGCACCTGCTGCTGCTGCTCTGGGGGATGCAAAGTAGGCGGCTGCTGCGCCACTTCATGAGGCTTTTGCGCTCCAGGTCGCGGCTGTGTTGAATTTGATGATGGCAAGATCTGGTCAAGCTTTGGCCCGTTTGGCTTTGCACTTAACTGGTAGGGACCAGGAGAGTGTTGCAGCTGTTGCTGATGCTGTGGATGCTGGTGCTGGTGCTGGGGCTGCACCACATGGGGTTGGGTGATGGTGTAAGGGGGTCGAGAGGGGGAGGGCACTGGAAGAGGGGCAGGGGCAGGCTGAGGATTTAAGCCTGTGATGGCGCTGGCGGCATCTTGCAGGTTGGTGCGGCGCACCAAGTGTGGTAGGGTGGCCAGTGCGGAAGCACACAGTTCAATGGGGGAGAGGTGGTGAGGGAGGGTTGCACGAGGGGCCTCCAGCACAAGCAGGCCCCTGCGCCGTCCCAGTCTGCAAGAAAATACAGGAAATAGAAGCATTCAATGGAAGATCAATTTGAAAGGCAGGTCAGCAGACAGGTGCATTTTTCCTTGATTGCCATGATCGAACATGTAATCTACAACCCTGGGGTGTTCTGTTGGGAGTTGGACAGATTTTTGTGGTTTGGGAACTTCCATGTTCCAAAGCATGATGAAAATTAAAATGCCCCAGATCACTCTCCTGGCCTCGGTCACCCCAAAACGGCCCACAGGTCCACCCTTTTCACCACCCAAAATTTAGCATCTATGACCCCCACATGTCATGCAAACATCCTGCAAATTTAAAAAAGGAAATGAGGAGGTCAAAAACTTGACCTTTTTTGCATCCCTTGCGTGAATTTCCTTGAAGGAATGACTGGAAATCTTGATTTGGCCAACCTCTGGACCTTTCCACCCCATTCCTTTTCCAATGATGTTTTCCTTTGGTAAAGGACTCCAAGTTTCTGAGTTCTATCCGAATTGGTGTAGTAGATGGTCCAGAATGGGGATTTGGTGGTACAAAGTGAGGGTCACACCACAACTCATTAGGCATAAGGGCCCCGGCCTGGTACTGTTTAGATCTAGTGCTAAAGAAAGAGAGGGCTAAGGTTCTTGGAAACCCAATCTCAATAGTCCCAGATTGGGGCCCACCTATGAAGGGAGAGCATGTTCAAAAAAACCTGTTTTGGGGGGAAATTGTCTACCTGATTGCTGAAAGTTTGAGAGCAGAGCTACGGAAAAGGCAAAGTAGAAAGTTTGAGAGCAGAGCAACGGAAAAGGAAAAGTACACTTAAAACCTGTCAACAAAGGTTGAAGTGAAGCACAGGGTGGCATGCACGCACGCACACACACACACTCTCGCGCACGCAAACCTGATGGCTGCTGCCGAGGAGGCAGGACTCAGATGCCCCGGGGCCCCATCTATGCTGTGCCGAGCCTTCTTGCGAGCTGCCCCTGCCCTCGGCGACCCCAGCGCATTTGCCACATCCTTCCCCTCTTCATCCTCACTCATACTGCTGCAATCCTCTGCTGCTCCTTCACTCCCGTCCTCACTTCCAGTCAAGGAATCTTCGCCTGCACTGGAACCACTCTCCACATCGATATCCATTTCAGACCCAGACAGCGTGGTCTGTGCTGCCTGGATTGGTTTGCCTGACACAACGGGCTTCTGAGTGCTGCCGTTACCCATCCGTGCGTCTCTCTGCACAGCAGACCCTGGTTGCAGCTTGTCTGCAGAGCCTCCGCCATTGCTGCCCAGCCCTGCTTGCTGTGCAAGCTGCGCCCTCTGAGCCTGCCGTTCGCGCCGTCGCCTCTGTCGACGCCGTTGCTGTGCCCTGAACGGCGTGCATGCATGTGTGTGTATGTGTGTTTGTGTAGTGTGTGTGTGTGGTGTGTGTGCTGGTGTGTGTGTGCGCGCGCGTGTATGTGTGTGCACGTGTATGTGCGTGCGTGTGTGCACATATTTAAAAAGAACAGGCGTTGCAAAGGCATGCTCACATCAACACCTGCACTCCCACCACACCTATACACCTGTCAACAAGGATCAACCATACCCACACCCATACACACCTACCTGTCCACAAGCGGAGGGGCCCCCTCCAGCAGCGCAGCAGCCAGGTCATCCAAAGCGGCACTGTGTGCAACGCAGAACTCCTCTGCAGCTGCCAGCAGCTTTTTCCAGCTGGCAGGCTCAATGTCATCCAGCGCCATGTCGCACCGCTCATCCATTGGCTGAAACCTGTGTGTACAGTTGCAAATGTCATCCAGCGCCATTTCTTAATGCATGTTGGGACTGTGAGCTCATGTACAAAAGTAGTTAACAAAGGTGCTGCCGCAGGAGCTTTTTTCAGTAATGTCGATGAATGGTATCTCAACTCTAAAAGATTTTGGAAGATCTTAAGGAAAGCAAACACGTGTACACCGGGGATGGGTTTGAGGTACTTTTCATAATTACGTCGCCTGAACACAGACAAAGAGGAGCAGCTCTAATGTTATCAGGGACAAGGGTATGGAAGACAAGGCAGGAAAAATTGCAGCCTCGGGGAGCAATGACATGACTACCATGGCATAAGACCGAAAAATAACCGGGAAGACTCCCAACAGCATGTGCCTGCACACATGCGCGCGCGCGCGCACACACACACACACACACACACACACACACACACACACCTGAAGTATTTGACGCCTGGGACAAGGGATAGGGTGGTTGCCAGTGCCTCGTGCACACGGTCCACAGCGCATGCACACTCAAACAGCACACCGCCAATGTCAATGCCTGGAAGGCCAAAGCGCTTACGAGGGGCAGGGGCCACAGACCCACAGCCCAAGGAGGCTACCACCTCCACAGGGATGTCGGGCCACAGCAGCTGTGCCTAAAATAGGAACAAGAAGTGGGAAGAATGTGTGGCCTCGTTGATGCATGTGGAAAGGGTTTGTGCATTCAGGTGCAAGAAGGATCTGAACAAAGGACTATGGCCACAGGAGTTGCCTCTCTGTGGCAATGGCCACGTATCACAGAGGCACTGCCATGGGATGGGCAGGGGATGACAGCATGAATGGCCACATATCACAGAGGCACTGCCATGGGATGGGCAGGGGATGACAACATGAATGGCCATAGATCACACAGGCACTGCCATAGGATGGGCAGGGGATGACAGCATGAATGGCCATGGATCACAGAGGCACCGCCATGGGATGGGCAGGGGATGACAACATGAATGGCCATAGATCACACAGGCACTGCCATAGGATGGGCAGGGGATGGTAGTATGAATGGCCATGGATCACAGAGGCACCGCCATGGGATGGGCAGGGGATGACAACATGAATGGCCATAGATCACACAGGCACTGCCATAGGATGGGCAGGGGATGACAGCATGAATGGCCATGGATCACAGAGGCACCGCCATGGGATGGGCAGGGGATGACAACATGAATGGCCATAGATCACACAGGCACTGCCATAGGATGGGCAGGGGATGGTAGTATGAATGGCCATGGATCACAGAGGCACCGCCATGGGATGGGCAGGGGATGACAACATGAATGGCCATAGATCACACAGGCACTGCCATAGGATGGGCAGGGGATGACAGCATGAATGGCCATGGATCACAGAGGCACCGCCATGGGATGGGCAGGGGATGACAACATGAATGGCCATAGATCACACAGGCACTGCCATAGGATGGGCAGGGGATGGTAGTATGAATGGCCATGGATCACAGAGGCACCGCCATGGGATGGGCAGGGGATGACAACATGAATGGCCATGGATCACAGAGGCACCGCCATGGGATGGGCAGGGGATGACAACATGAATGGCCATAGATCACAGAGGCACTGCCAAGGAATGGGCAGGGGAAAATGCCAGAGGGCAAGGAAACCTCAGTACAGGTCAATGGGAATGTGCGCAGATGTAAGCCTTTGAGATGAAATGACTTGTAATTGTAAACCCATCAAGCGCAACGTCCCCTTCCAACCATTCTTTTTTTTGCACTGAACTTCTGCTGTGCCCGCCACCACGGACTCATCTGCCTTCAGCAAAGGGCAATGGCATGCAAAAAACAGACTTCCAAAAATTCATTATTCAAGAGTGCTTTGCTGTACCTGCTGCAGTGCGATGACAGCTGGGTTGTTGGCAACGGTGGCCCCATCTTGGAAGCGGTCCTCTCCAATCACAAAATCATCAAAGTAGTAGGGTGCAGATGCAGAGCCCCGCACAGCCTGCAGAATTCATCAAAAATGTGCATTCCTGTTGTTTGAAAACGTGTGCAAGCAAAGTCGAGCAAATTTGGTATGGATGTGTCTTCAAGCGTGAACAACAGGAACAGAGGCAAAAAATAAATGGAAAAAAGAGTCGAAGTAAGATTGCTGCACATTGCCAACAGGTTGCAATTAGAGTGTCACCATTGCAGGCCGGGTGATTAAAGAGTGTACTCTCCTTTCAAGTTGAAGAAGAGAGATATTATGGTCTTCCAAGGATGGTGATATCTTGGGCTGTAAGGAAAAACACAGCAACCTTCGATGCCTTGCATCTTCACACACAGCAGGCACACCTTATACTCCGGTATCTAGTTCATTCCTGCCTCCAAATTCCTGCCTGCCACACCCCAGCACACCAGCAATTTGAGAGCTTGCCGTAACACTCAACACACTGAGCTCGTTTGATCAACACAAACGCATGATTTATCACCACAGAGCATGAGCGCATACCTGCCAGATGTCAAACTTGCTGGAGCCATCACAAGCTGCGATCTGCTGCGCTTTGGGTTGGACCTCAGGCGGCAGCTCATAGGTGCGGAAAAGGAAGGGGGCAGCAGGCGTGATGCTGGTGATGGTGGACACCACGCCCACTTTGGGGCCACCCAAGCAGGCCGTGTCTATGGCCTGATCGGTGGTGCAGCCCTGCAGCAAAAAACAAACAAACATATATATATATATGGAGGGAAAAATATATATATATATATATATATATATATATATATATATATATGGAGATGCACAGTATGGAGATGCATCTATTCAGATCGGTGTTACAGCCCTGCAACAACTCATTGTGCTCAGAGATGAGGAGGCACCTATATGGTTGGTGGTGCATCCCTGCAGCAAATAATTTGCGCTAAAATGGAGACACCCATGCTGGTTGGTGGTGCAGCCCTGCAGCAAAAGAACATGCGTGGACCTGGAGAGGCGCCAACACTGATCGGTGGTGCAGCCCCGCAGCCGCAAAAAATGTGGGGACAGAAAGAGACACACAAAGGGCGGACGACTGCAGCAAAGCTCAAGAAATATCTTGGAGGAAAACATGTAGCGAGACACATCCTCGAAGGCTGGCAAGACAAAATCATGCAAGTTCAGAGACCACTTGCAAGTTCTCCTTCCCTGAGTAGTGTTGCACACATCATTTGAACAGGCACGTCCTTGGGAGCTGGCAAGACTTAACATCCTTGTCTTACAGGCGGCTCGTCATCATCAAGGTGTGAGCAGCTTTGCAACACATTTCACAGCACACTTGCCTAAAACCCATTGTGTATAATGGTGTTGAGTGTGCATGGGGATCCCGTTCAACCTCAGCACCATACAGCACATTGGATCCCTGCGTGCGCTCAGCGCATATCCAGAAGAGTCTGATAGGTAGCCTAGCTTACAAGTAAGGCAGTAGCGCTGAGTCTCGTCTAGCTGGTGGACAGTCACTCTTTCCTTTCTTTCAAGTAGCCTACTAGAAAGTTAGAGGGGCAGCCTAGCTTACGAATAAGGCAGATGCACCAAGTCTTGCTTAGCTGGTGGACAGTTTTTCTTACAAAATTGTTTATACATCTGTAACATCCTTCAACGATCTCCCAAGGGCAGATGGGAAATTACTCACCCTAACATCTCGGCAATCAGCAAAGTCAGAGGGCCCATCCAAATTATGATTTTGCCCACAAAAAAAGTGCGAGTGATCATTTCATCACCACAAGGGTCAGGGGCCATGCTTTGCACACACATGCTTGTTCATGCCTGCGTACTCTGTTAGAAGATGATCAAAGATACAAAGTCAAGCATGGTACTCACGCGGTTGCTCATGTCTGTGCGCTCCATTAGTAGACGACCAAAGATATGAAGTCAGACCTGGCCCCTACGAGCTTGCGCATGCCTGTCTGCTCTGTTCTCTGAGACGTGAGAGGCACACTTTGCACTCACATGCTTGCTCATGTCTGTGAGCTCTTTCAGCAGGTTCTCGAAGGCAGAGGGGTCATGCTTGGTGCCACCAGCCACAAAGCGGACAGCAGAGGAGGAGCTGCGGTACATGCGCCAGAGGGAGTCGCTCCAGCTGGAAGCCTGCTCCTCTTTGGTCGCCACTGCTTGGTTAAAGACCTATAGGTTTTCAAGCGAAGGAGCACATATAGTGTTTGTGGGCAAAAACAAACTCCCAGCGTTTGCTCTTCGAGACAGAACATAAACAGTGGGCCATCTGATCTTGAAGCATCCTCTGTATTTCACTTGCAAATCCAAGTCTCTGTGTGAGGCCTTTGTGTGAGGCAAGAAGGCAAGAGACAAACAGTGGGCCATCTGGCTTTGAAGCGTCCTTTGCACTGCGCATGCAAAAATATCTTTAAATGTGGCAAGCTAGAGCAAAACCAAATGACAAACTCATTGAGAGACTTCCTTCTTACTGCACGCACACATGCATGCCTGCTTGGGTTGAATGATGGGAGCATGAACGCTGCATCAGGCACAGGGGCTTTTGGACCTCTCCGCGAAGAGCATGGCAAAGACTCCGAAAGCAAAGCACCTTGTCCCACGCACCTTCTGCCCAAGCTTTGTGTAAATGGCCTCCACTTGGTCCAAGTCCATGCGCAGGACAGCCATGCTCACAGCAATGATCGCGCCCGTTGACGTGCCGACCTGGGCATTATAAAGACGTGTGGCTGACAAATAAACATCAAAACCAACTCCAGCACAGGAGTGACACAGCATAACCAACAACGGCCACGCCCACAGCAAAAAGAGCGCGAGCTGACGCAACCACCTAAGAGAATGTAAGGGTATCAATATGTGCATTTCATCAGTACAGTGCTTACAACAACCGCACGCTTGCTGCATAGCATGCATTTTGATGCAGTGTGCGCTTGTCGCAAGAACCTTTATTATTTTTTAAAACCAGCTTTTTGTGCATCACAGATGCCGTCTTTGAACAATCGCACAAAGCATGTCCTTCCCTTAATACAAAATCGAATATTGTGCACAGCGAGAGGTACATGTGCCGCACCAGCTTTATTTGTTAACATTGTTATTGTTGTCGTTTTATTCATTTGAAATCAAACCCTGCCTTTGCCTTTCATACCATCCCCATGCACAGCTTGGAAGCAAAGAGTGCCAAAGCTGTTCCTACACTCTTTTGCCCTCGTGTTACGACAACCCCGAATGTGCAGCCCATCATGCCCTTTGCGCCACAGCCATCTCCATGACCAGGCTGCGCAGGCTGTGCACAAGCTTGTTCAACATTCTTTGCCCCTTAATCTGATGACCGTTGGACTCACAGAATTCCAAGTCACCTCCTTACCACCAAGTCAAAGACAGTGTGCAGAGGACGGCACATGCGCCGTTCCAGTGCGCGCAGGATCTGCACCATGGCTAGGCCCTTCATGCCACCACCATCCATGGCTAGGATGCGCAACCCTCGGCCTTCAATGGGAGGCTCGCGCAGCGCCATGCGCACTTGCTCATTCTCACCTGCGCGTGCACATGAGTGCGTGCATGCATATGTATGTGTGTGTAAAAATGTATAAACAGAAAGTTGTTTGTATGAGGCTATCCTTGGACAGTATGCACCGACTTGCATGATTTTGCACACAAGCAAAATGTGTCAGGGTAAAGGCAATATGAGCCTTGAGCAGACAAAGTGTTTCTCACAAAAAGTCACTGCTGCATATAAATGCATGCAACTGTCAGGGTGAAGGCCATATGAGCTGATGCCTTCTTTATTACAACCAAGGAAACCCACTGCCGTGTTCTGTGAGCGTGCCGCTTGTTCACAGCCATTGCTGGATTGAGGGTGAGGCTCCTGTGAATTCTGATACAAAGCTGCTGGTTCTTGCACAGCTTTTTTGCATGCTTGCCCAGGACACCAGACGCTAGTTCCATGGCTCCAAAATATCCCACCAAGGACAGCAAGCACTCGCAGCGCCGTCTTGCGCATCAGGTCGCTGCTTTCTTTCCCAATTGCATGGCTGTGCTTTGTTGCATGCGCAAAGCCTGGCTGACTGGGTCGCAGCTGTTGCTTCTGCGGTTGCCTTTCAAGACTCTGGCGCCCCCCAGAGGACTGACGAGAGGTGGTTGTGGCCGGGTGGATGGCTCTGTGCTTGTGTGGCCGCTTCTGGGCAAGCTCAACCACAGTGGCCAGGAGGCCCTCTGCTTGGCGCACAGCAGCCTGCATATGCCCACGTGTGTGTGTGTGTGTGTGTGTGTGTGTGTGTGTGTGTGTGTGTGTGCGCGTGTGTACGTGTGTGTGTATGTGTGTGTGTGTGTGCGCGCGCGTGTGTGTGTATGTGTGTGTTCAAGTTTGCAAGTCCAAACCTGCACTTCCTTGAAACATTTCACAGGTTGAATTAATTGGCTAAAGGAGGCTCACAGACGAGCTCTGAGGAGCTTTGCTAGGCAGGAGAAAGAAGCCTCTCCGAACAAACACCAGCCAGGACTGGCGAAGGATCACAGCTCAAAAAACAGGGCAAACACTTCTCTAAGTGAGGGGTCATTGGCTTTACAGCTGCCGAGGCTTTACAGCAATGAGGCCTGCTGGGGCTTTACAGCAATGAGGCCTTGTGAAGTCCTTTCTTGCAACCCATAGATGTGCATTACAAATGAAGAAACACCAGCAACAAAAAGCGCCCACCTTGTTGCCAGGGCTGAAGCAGAGCTCCGACAAAGAGCGCAAAGCAGCACAGCACACCTGCTCGCTTCCTGCAACGAGGAAAGAGGGGGGAAATGTTTAGAGACAAGTCAGAAGGTCGACAGCTAAGCAACACAAGCCTGCAGGAGAGAGCTATGGTACATGATATTGGTGGGTCCTACTGGAGGAAGAAACAAAGGGGACACCTGATTTAGGTGCTAACAAAGGTGCTATCAGAGGTGTCAACGGAAAAACCATGACCAGAACAAATGCCAAAAACACATACACATGCAAGCATGCAAACACAAGCTTTTCAAGGAACAGGACGGACATTGACACAAAGAACCAATTGGCAAGCCAAGGTTATAAACCTTAGATATGCCGCATGCACTCTACGGTTCTTCTACTCTGACAAATACGGGTGAGCACAACGGAAACAGCAAGGTTGGGCACACAGCAAGAAACCGTAGCCTGGCCTGGCCCTGGCAGGACAAGGAAATTGAGATGGCAAGCACAGCATAAGCATCGGGCATATCACAGTGTGCTGAGGCCTGGCCTCACAACGGCAGGTCAGGGAGCACGCCGCACAAGCATGGTCCAGCACAGAATCGAGTTTGAAAGTTGACGGGAGGTGTGAGGACAGAAGGATGTTGAAGCCGGCCTCACCATGGCAGATCAGGGAATGCAGGCGCGCAAGCATGGCCTGGCTGAGCACCTCCGCATTGACTTTATCAGAGCTGGTGGCAAGCGCTGACAGGACAGACAGGCCACACAGCTGAGACTCCTGCACGCATCATTGCGAGTGAGCCACGACTCAGGAGGTTCCTACACCAACAGGAAAGGCAAACCACACGTTCAAAACCCAACAAGCGTGCACTGTTGAGCGCAACATGAGAGTTGCAAGCTCTGAAAGGGTTGACATGTTGAATCGGATTCCTTGCTGGTGTATTCACCCATAGCACACGTGTAAAATGGGAGCTGGTGTGTAGCTTAAGCACCATGGATGCACAGCGTCCAGTCATGGTCTGCAACACACACGTTCCTATTGTGCTGGCACACACTGCACTCCCCCATGTTGTGCACACAGGCAAGCATGGAATGAATGAGGCAGCATAGATTGTGTTGACATTGATAAGGTAGCAGTGGAGCAAGGAATTAAGGGCACACATGGCTCTTTGTGTCAAGGAGCAAAGACACAGCACTGAGGACGCCTTATATTTCAAGCTTTTACAGATTTGGCACTGGGAAGAGGAAAGAGAGCAAGGAACCAAGGGCACACCTGGCTCTTCATCAAGGAGTGAAGACACAGGAGTGCAGACACTGAGGACTTACACGTGACACGCATGAGCTTTTATAGATGTTGCATTGGGAAAAAGGCACAAGAGCAAGGGGGGAAGGGCACACCTGGCTCTTTGAGTCAAGGAGTGAAGACACAGCACTGAGGACTCACATGTGATACGTATGAGCTTTTATAGATCTTGCATTGGGAAAAAGGCACAAGAGCAAGGGGGGAAGGGCCCACCTGGCTCTTTGAGTCAAGGAGTGAAGACACAGCACTGAGGACATCATGTGCAATGAGCTTCCGGACGACACTCTCATTCAGTCGTGCAAGGTGACCTGCGAAAAAGTGATGTATATGGGAAAGATAATACGGTTTTCAGCGACAAGATTGCTGGCAATAATGGGGAGGATAGCAAGAACCATCTGAGGAAGGTTGCGTCTCAAGCTGTGTCGTAAGCATTGGTCATTGGCAGGGTTAGGATAAGCACAAGCAAAGAGGTTGCGACACACCCGAGGGCTTAATTCTTGCCAGCCTTCATACTCATTTATATACATTGAAGGGGACAAGATACATAGCAGCATCAATTGCATGACTTGTTGGCATAGCATGAATGGTTCAAACAGGCTGTCAAGAAAGGTATAGCCCATCATAACACTCTGAATTCAACTTGATCCATGAAGCAAAAATGAAACGGCGTTTCACACCCTTGCCCAGCATTGGTGTGCACACCATTACTCCTCATGTGAGCCAGAACAAGCACTATAGATATCATTCTTTTGGCAGCCACTTTGGCAAATTCTATGGGCAGTGCCCTGACCGGGTGATGGTCATGTGTGCGCCCGTTGCAGCCCTGCAATATGCTTTTGCAGGGCGAGTATTAAAATTTGCGCACTCTGCAAAAGCAGTGTGCCTTGCGGTACCCACATGTGGCAAGAGCGCTCTTGTGCGACGCCTTTACTTCTACGCAATGCCATTAAAAACATGTAGCAATGCCTCAAGCATTGTTCTGCAATCGCTCTTGTGCAAGGCCTGTATTCTTACGCAACGCCTTTTGATGTCTCAAGTATTGTTTTGCAACGCCCTCAGTTACATCCCCACCAATGGCCATGCTCGCTTGGCACACCATGCAGTTCTGCTGCCCCAGATCCATGGTCAAAATACTTACCACAGACTGCGCGTTACGAAAAAACTGCCCATGTTCTTCTGTCCCAAAGACACCACCATGTTTTGCTTGTACAGTTCCATAATTTGGATTACACGCACAAACACCCACACCCACACCCACACCCACACCTGCTGTGTGCTTCAGGGAGCACACAAGTAGTTTCCAATGCCCCCCCCCCCTCCCACACACCACATCATGCTCACCCAGCACCGCAACTGAGATTGCACACTCACCATCACAACCTGTGCACTGCTCTGCAACTACCAATCGTCTTGTATGCCTGGCACACACACACACACCAGCTCATCATGCTCTCACGACTCCACAACAGACATTGCAGACCCTCACGACCCAGGCGCTCCTCTTCACCTACCAATGGTCTTGCATGCCTGGCGCACCACGACATCATGCTCCCCCAGTGCCATCAGCACTAGCTGCTGGATGGCCACCACCTCCCTTGCGATGAGCTCACAGTTTGCCCGGTCCTCCGCTATGCGGCCTGGATTAAGCAATGGCAGTCACAATACTGAGTCACCCAATGCACCTACAAAATTGAACGTTGCATACTGCGCATAAACATTACATGGGCTGCCCAGAAATCTACTGCGAAGCTGGATCATAAAAGGATGGCAGCTGAGACAGAGGAACTTCAGGGACTCAGGGGAGGATAAGAGGGCCTACAGTCACAGCTAATGGCACGCTGTGCATGACCATTGCATCGGCAGTCCAGCACTCCACAGCAGCGCCAAAGAGCAAAAGGATGGCAGCTAGGACAAAGGCCTTTCAGAGACTTGAGGGGATTTTTTTAAAGGGAGACCCATGGAATGGGTGGTGGCTGTGTGGAAAAGGCTACGTGGAAAAGGCTGGTGTGGGAAAAGCTGTGAGGGAAAATGCCGGTGTGGAAAAGGAGTGCACTACAGAAGGATGCGTGTAGGCAGTAAAACAATGTAAGATTTTAAGGTAAAGTGGTGGTGCTCCTAAGGTGTCAGTGCATCATCTTTTCCAGCACGACCTGCAGGTACTGTGCTCACATCAGCTCATTGCCGCCGAGCCGAGACCCACAAGCATACCACATATTACACACACACACACAACAGAAAGCACAGATCGCATGGATGATACAAGATGTAGGAGGCTCACCCAGTGCCCCTGCCAACAGGGGGTGCTGCAGAGAGCTGCGCCTGAAGGTGAGGCCAAACAGGGGCACCAGCTTGTGGCCCCTTGACATGTAGGATAGGCCTGCCACCTCGACCTCCCACCTACAAGCAACAGATAGAGCATTCGTCTGAAAAGCCACATAAGCCAGCCGTGGCCCCTTGGCATGCAGGACAGGACAGCCACCTTGACCTCCCACCTACAAGCAACATATAGAACATTGGTCTAAAACCATTAGACGATTCCATCTTAAAAGCCATTAATCCAGCCGGCCAGTCAGCCCAAAATCAGATAGTCTGTTTGTTTCTAGTGGTGCTGGCTTTTCTGGTTTTTGAGAAAAGGAGGGAGAGACTGGCCACTTTCACCTATGGTCAGAAGTAAAAATGAGTTACACTGGTAGCAAATATGGGGATATCAAGCCAAGTGCCCATAATGTTTTGTGGCAATCGCACATTGCATTGTTCCGTGGAATGAGGAGAGGCAGCACGTCATTCCCACCGTTCAAAGCATGCTCATGAACTGGCCAGCCTTGGAAATGCCTGCAATAATAAGGAAATTATTGCCATTCATGCTATAGCAATCTTGATGCTCCAAGGGGCTCTTCAAGCATGGGACAATCGCATTTTGAATAGACCTTCCGCAGCTGGCGGATGCCAGCCAGTATGACTTTTGACAGAAAGAGTGACACCCAGCTATTGCATCTGCCTTGCTTTCACCCTTTCACCTGCTATAGAATAGTTTAGGCATGAAGAAAGTAGGCACAAGGGCAAAAACAAGTTTTATTGGGGTTAGCCGGCATGCCAGAGACCGCGAGTCAATATCTTTTGAATGATTGTAGTCAGCCTCATGCAATCGTGTGCTCGCAAGATGTGCCTCAGAGGATGCGCCTTGCAAGATGCGCCTCAAAGGATGTGCCTCACAAGATGCGCCTCGCTGCTGTGCTTGCCTCAGAAGACGCGCCTCAGAGTGCTTGCCTGTATCTGCATACAGGATCTGCTTGGACAAACGACAATGGCGTTGCAAGCATGAAAGCCTTCCGTGGTCATGGTCCACAGGTACACACACACATGCACACACACACGCACACACATATGAACTCACCGTGTGTAGGAGAAGTCTGCCATGATGCGCACGTTGGCCACAGACAAGGAGCGCAAGCTGGTGCATGGCGACAGCTCAGGAAGGTAATCCAGCGGATTGCCAAACAGCTGTATGGCACGTGGTGAAGGATTTGGTAAGGAGTCAATGGTAAATTAGGAGAAAAGAAAGCAAGGTTGTTTGCAAAGGAGGCAGCTCAAAAAGGGAAAAAGATATAAGAGCACGTGATGCAGGATGCTGGTAGTTGCTGACAAGCAGTAGAAGATGCTGATGCAGACAACAAAAATAGGAGCAAGCCCAAAAGATATGGCGAGGGAGACAGCTCGCTTAGCTCACTCACATCTTAATTGCATCGCTCTGTAAAAGATGCATAACGTTTCTTGCATGAGAGGTGTGATTTTGGGAGGGTTGCAGGAGCACACCTGTAGGGAGTGGAGGCTGTCTTTCAGAGGACGGAGGTCTAACACCAAGGTGGCGATGCGATTGTTCTCCAGGTTGACCTCCTTGAGGCGGGTGCAGTGGCGCAGCTCCACTGTGGGCAGGGTGTGCACAATTATGTGTGTGTGTGTGAGTGCGCGCGTGCGTGCGTGCATGCTCCCCCTGAAGCCCAGCACCACTCTCTTCAAATGCAAACCTCAGACGAGGTTCAGACGGCTTTAAGCTCACATTAATGTGCAATGAGATTAAATCACGCACACATACAAAATAGACACATGCAGACATGCATGCTGACTCAATCACACCTGGCACGCTGGTCAAGAGGTTGTGGTCTGCTGCCAAAACCTCCAGCTCCTGCAGCTTCCCAATGCCGCTTGGCAGCGATGTCAACCTGCCCACAGTACATGTTGCAAGTATAGACCATGGTACTTGCAATTGAAAATATTGTTATGGACGGCACTTGCAAGCAAAAAGGAAACGTGTCACCCTGCCCATTGCGCACATTGCAGGCACAGATGAACGATGTCATAACATGATATGGTACTTCCCAGAAAACACTAATTTGCAAATAAGGCCAAACCATTGCTGTACCCCTGCGTGTTTTTTGCTGTATCTGTATACAAAAAAGGAATGGTAATCGTCTGTACTTGATTCCTTTTACCATATTTTTAGTTCCAGTGTCATGGATGCTTTTGGTTGTGCACGCTAGCCAGCAAGAATCATTGAGCAACAATGAGTGATGGAGTTGCAAATACTTACACTGTACCTGCCTGGATCCTGGAATGGCCAACACTGTCAAATGCAACACCATTGAAGCATTACACACTCAGGGCAAACTTCATATCGGTGGGCATTGGAGCAGCTCGCGACAACAATGCTATTCTTAAAACGTGAATGCATTGTCTGAGCTTGTGGGAAAAACAGGAGGAAAAACAGGAAGAAAAAGACTGGTCTAAAGCCAAGCAAGGTTTCTTGGCTTTCGCTGACAGCTCTTACAGGGGCCCTAACGCATGTACCTTTCCCCCTCACAACGTGCTTGTTGCGGCTGAGTCGCATTGCAACCCAAACTGCCTGCTGTGGCTGATTCGCAGTGCAACTCCAACCTACTTGTTGTGGCTGAGTCGTAGGATGCGCAGCGCCTTGAGCTCGCCCACAGTGTTAGGGAATGAGGTCAGATTGCAGTAGGACAGGTTGAGGTTGCGCATGGACTCCCATTGAGACACCTCTGTGCAATTGGCCCACCAGTTGCCAAAGCCCTCAGCGCCCTTGATCTTCCAGACACCCTTGAGCTCACAGTGCTTCAGCAAGGCAGCCATCAGGGAGGGAGACACCTGACATGCGTGTGCGTGATATTTCGTCATGCTTTCAACTTGCTCTGCCTGCCTGCATGAGTGCATCTCATATGCATGATCAAAGAATGCTTTTTGCGCAACTTGAGCACCTAGAGGGTTTAAGAACATGAGGATCAAACACTTCTCAAAGAAGGCTTGCAAGCACGACCGCCTTGCAGCCAAGGGCTTCCAGCACACAACAGCCAGTTTGCGCCGCAAAGAACATCTGCTATTTTACATCCCAGGTGATATTCCCTCCAGGAGAAAGCCCACCACAGCTCCATTTAGTGGCACGCAAAGTACTCTTGTACTCCTCAAAACCAAGCACCACACAAGGAAACACACTTGCTACTTTGCTACCATGCCATCCGAATTTCTATGCTGTGCAAACTTTCGGGCTTGCCATGAACACAGCAGCCAGGCAAACCTTAACACATTCCACCCTCCATGCCTCAGGCGGTGGTGCGCTTGGCATGAATTATTCAGTGCAACTGATCACAAGTTAGCGAGAGTGGTCGAGGGGGGCACTTGAACCATTGATTCTTGGAGACGGTATACTCTAAACACTGTGCCTGAGGCAGTCGCGCGCTTGGCATGAAATGTTTGGTGAGACTGGTTAAAAAGAAGTTTCATGAATAGTTACTTTGGGCACAAAACACTCACTGTGCCTGAGGCGGTCGTGCGCGTGGCATGGATAGTGCGCAGTGCAGGAAAGCTGGGTACCACCTTGACGCTGCACTTGATACGTGGTTCAGGGAAGGTGGCAGCGTTGGGGGTAGGGTCCACAGTGATCTGGACGGCCACGCGCTCCTCCATGCGCTCTAGCACCAGCGCACTTTTGCGCTGCATGCATTGCATGGTATGAAAGTAAGAGAACCAAGGATTCAGAAAGGGCCAAACAAACAGCGTGAACCCAACATGCTCCAGCATCATTAAGGTCATGCGTTGCTACATATTTGCGAGCTAAGAAAGCAGGATGCTTTACAAAACAAGGAGGAGAGGAGCTCAACACGGCACTGCTGCCAAGGCTGAAGCAAATTCTCATGCTTCATGCCGCATTGAACAGGAAACCAAATGCATGTGTGCAAAGTGTGAAGCCAAATCCCTTGTACAACACAGCAGAGTCAAGCACAAGCACTGTCATACAACGCATTTTGTTGCATTGCAAGGCACAGTTGGTGTCATTAATGTAGCATTTTGATGAAAGTTTGACCTTCATACAACTGGAAGATCTGAGAGTACTGTTTGCATGCTCACAGGTTTTCTCACCATCTGCATTTTCTCTACTCTCTGAAGCTCTTGTTCGCATAGA